>MEHQ01002093.1:322348-367353 GCA_008828725.1 Saccharina japonica | reverse complement strand
GACGTACGTGGTTGGGTGGGTGGGTCGGTGGTTGGGTAGGTGGGTGTGAGTGATGTGAGTGGATGTTGGTAAGTACGTGAGAGTGGGTGGGTGGGTGGGTGGGTGTGGGCGGGTGGGTGTCGGTGGGTCGGTTGATACGTGGTTGACTGCGTGTGTGGATCGTGACCCAGTTCTTATTTTGTATTTTTGTTTCTGTCCGCTATTATTATACCGGCCCCGCCCTGGCATGCTTCGGGGTACCCAAAAGGGGTACCACTAGTTAATTCATTAAACCCCCTCATACCACGAACAGCCTACCATATGTATAGTTATTTTCGTGTCTTCATTTGGGCATACAGTATGATGCATGCATGTGATCTGGGCATACGGTGAGGGTAAACAAAGCTATTGTGTAGGGTACGTCACGCTAGGAGCTCGCGCTGGTGAATATTTGCACATACTATTAATTGTAAGGCATGCCTTACTGTCGTCAGCTACTGTAGGTGCGTTGGTGGCCAAGGCAGTAAAACAACGATTAATCGGAGGTTTTGGGTCATATTGTCTGTCGGATCTCCGGCTTCACCCAGCTCAAAACAAACCCACTAACCCAGTAAGCCAGTAAGGCATGCCCTACGCCCTATATGCCCTATATGTATACAATGTACCACTATGCCCCCCAATACTAGGAGCGTTTGTATTAAGCATTAAACATTAAACTTTAAGCATTAAACATTAAACACTAACATTACGCTCCTCATTTTTTGGGACAGGGTGTTACATTTTAGATTTTTTCGGCGGTCGTGTAAATCAACAACTCGCGTTTTCGGTGGAAATATGATAACAATAATTACAATAATACCATTGCCATAATGCCAGGTACCTGGTATGCAGAGTAAGGCATGCCCTGTGCCCTACCCGGTCGTGTAAATTGGCAGCTCGCCTTTTCGGTCATAATATTAATAATATTAATGACAAGCATTACACTCATGTTAATAACATCAATATTACAGTGTTTACATAAGCACATCAAGCAGAGCACATGACCGCGCGGTCGCCTCGGTGCTTGCTTCCACTCACACTTTGGGGCTACGGTATCATACCGCAGCAGTGTCTACCATACAGCAACAGTGTGTATCATACAGCAGTGTCTATCACGCAGCAGTGTCTGTTATACAGCAACAGTGTCCATCATACAGCAACAGCGTGTATCATACAGGACAAAGGGCTAGGATAAGGCATATATTACACCACGACACGACCTTGTGCATGCAGCCAACACAACACCAGTCATTGCCAATCGCAGCTATATACTAAATGAAGTTTACTGAATATACTGAAATAAGTATTGTGAATAAAGTATACTGAATGAAGTATCCTGAACAAAGTATGCCGCACCTTTCCACTAGAGCATTTGGCGGCGACGATGATGGTATGCCCGGCCGAATCTGTCCAGAGTGCGCTCTCCTTTACCGGCCCCAACTCCTCCTCTATCCCTTCGCCCGAGGAAACAAGCACCACTCGTAACGCCGTCGGGGGTAGCGCCTGCAAGCACGCCGTTAGCTTGGCAACTCCAGACCTACCCTCCACCTGGGGGGGGCGCATACAAAAAACGCGGGACACGTTTGATACAATAGTATATAATACAAGGGCTCCGCATGGGTGCCGGCATTCGCCCTCACCCACCGTCATCGTCTTAAGGGTAGGGCAAGGCGGCATTTCGAATTGTCTGATTCGATGCGATAGTACGTACAAAAAGACAAAAACATGCATGCCTGGAAAACACGAACATACCTGGTACATAGATACGAATATGCATGGGATATATACGAGTACTCATATGAAAATGAGTACGTAACACATGGAGAGCAATGCGAAGGGTTTAAGTGGCTTGGTTTGGGCTGATTTAGCAGGAGGGTGGCAGGAGATGCCGATTCTCCTTTCTCTATGGAAGAGGTCCGTATGGACCGAAAATCGCGGTTCTTTGCCCAAACAAGGCAATTTACCTCGACCGCCCAAACATCGAGATCGCTCTTTCTGCTCATGTCTTGAAAATGACCATTGCAGCATCGGCATCACACACCAACCCGCCCGGGCTGCTGGGATATGGGGTGTGTCCTTATGTCCTTAGTGTACTTACAGCAGTATCCTTAGTGCATTTGGTGTCCTTAGCGTACTTGGTGTTCTTAGTGCACTCGGTGTCCTTAGTGCACTTCATATCCTTAGTGCACTTAGTGTCCTTAGTGCACTTAGTATCCTTAGTGCACTTAGTGTCCTTAGTGCACTTAATGTCCTTAAGTGCATTTAGTGTCCTTAGTGCACTCACTTAGTGCAGGGTATGGAGATGTACGACACGCCCGCAGCCAGACATGTCACATGACTATACTACAGTAGTTATGCTGCACTGCTGAATGGTCTTCCTCAAAGGCAGCAAGCCTATTACAAGGGTGGTAAGACCGTCCTTCCGGCCTTTCAGGTCGCTAAACTACAAGCAAGTCAAAAGGGTTAGACTAAGGAATAGAGCGACAGCAGTCCAAACAAGCGAAGGAGGTAACGGTACTCGTACTAAATAGGAGGGCGGCTCACCACGATAGCATCGTATTCGTTGTAGCTGTGGCGGTCTGGCGGAAGCGTCAACTCCGTCTTGCAGGCGTTATCCTCGAGCTCCAACGAGTCTGACCCGTCCATCGAGCAGTGCAGTACGCCATAGCAAGACTGCGCACGCAAAAACGGCCAGGAGGTATGCAGTATAGACGGTCAGGGTGATTAACTGTTTCAGGTGTGTGGCGGTCGGGCCAGCTTGTCCGAGCACCCATTACCTCACCGTGACACGGTCGACAATCGGACGGCAGCTAATGCCTTGCCTTTGCTCCGCTTTCCATCTTTCCATGGGGTTACACTCATATTTGCTGTTTACCATTACCACTGCGTAGGTGCGGTTGTTCAACTCGAAATCGCTTCATGCATGTCATACACTGCTCCGGCTTAACAGAGCTTACAGCCTACAGCCTACGTGCAGCCTACAGTATGAATACAATATTGAGATTGTGCTTCCGCCGCCAACCATCGCCCAAGGACCAAAACCGTAATTATACATACATACCTGGCACGTTTTACATATATAGTATAATCCGTCATTTTCCCTGAGGCACGGGCGAATTTATTAAAAAGTATATAAAAAGACACCCCATTCGAATCAGCTGTAAGATCGACAATTGCGTCGAAACTGATATTTGTAAGATGCGTGCAATACCTCAGTAGTGATGGTGATGTTAGTGATACTATTAATAGTGTAGACTGTAGTGATACTTCCATGGCGGTACGGGGTGAGAGCCTCGTGAATGACAATAGCTGCACGCGATACTAGTGATACTAGTGATAGTAGTGCTGTTATAATAGTGATCTACAGTAGTGCAGACTGCTGTAGTGATACTTCCCTCGCGGTACGGGGTGAGAGCCTGGTGAAGGACAATATACAGCCGTGGGTCGCGGACCCCCCTGGATGATACCAATGCTAGCATATATATATATATATTTACCAAGGGTCAACAGGACGAGCTTACAAAGACGGGCTCGTACTGCGACTACTCGTACAGAGTGCAAATAATACCTGGTACAAAACAACACCTATATTATACTACTGTAAATACGCGTATGATACTACAGTAAATACGTGTAAGTGTGGTTAGTTTAATGTTTCTGTACCAGGTATACCCGTTGGCCGGAGGCAAAAGAAAATGCAAATACAAATACGTCAGCTGTGATTTCGAGCGATTGGATGGTTGTTACTCCATTTCCCAAGCTGCGTGGTACGTCAGGCGAGCGTGTTCTATGCACTCAAATGCATTTGTATTTAAATCACAAGTTATTTGTGAACTCTTATTAATAGTAAGAAAAAAAAGAAGACGGGGCTTTTTTTTCTTTGTTTTTTTGCATCACCTTCTCCGAGACGCGGTGAACGAAAGCACAGTTGACTGCTTGGCATGCTGCGCCTTCCACGCCCACGGTTACATCAAGTCCCTGGTCTGCGAGGCGGCGAAGGCCGCTTCCCGCCGTGCGAGGGTCGGGGTCGACCATGCCGGCTACCACCCTACCGGGGTAGGCGGCAAATAGGGCAAATAGGAAGGAAGGAACGGAGGGCGGACGCACGATGAATGTTCAAATAGCGCTGACACGCGGTGGATGAATACGCATGTAACGATAACTTACATGTAGGCTGTTCGAGGAGACAAGCTATAACAATCAACCCATATCAACCATATCAACCATGTCAACCATGCTGCACTGCCTTAACCTCCTTGGGAGTTGTTAATAGTGTTATTAATAGTGTTAATAGTACTGATAGTGTTAATAGTATTAATAGTTGATAGATCTAGCGACCAAAACGATAGCAACTGATTTAGTGTCATCAACCGTCGCGTAGCAGTGGGAGTTAAATCGTAAAATCATGTTGGGCCCTATGGGCTATATGGTCATATAGCCCATACTCCAAAAAAAAAGTATTTTTTTTGTTTTTAGGGTCATAGCCCTGCAAAAAATGGACCTTTAAGGACCTTTTTTTTTAGGGTCATAGCCCATAATAGATGGGGCCCGTGTGCCCTACGCCTCCTTGCATTGCAAGCATTGCAAGCATTGCAACACTGCTGTAACTATTCATAACCAATAGGACAACAGGACACCAAACTGTATCAACGTATCAACCCCGAATGACGCAGGATAATAACCGTTACTACTGCTGGAATCGTCACTTGTTATCGTCAATTTTTCCCTGTTTACTATAATCAAGTTCATAAATACCGGAGAGGGTCAAGTGCGAAGGAGAGCGTAAGCTAGATGGAAAGGCGGGAAGGGTAGAGGCACTACAGTATTATTACTATTAATATTATCAATATCAGGTGTACTGCACTGCTGCCCAAATGTGAGAAGTGACGGTAATACTTGTAATATTAGTGGTGTAGTTTAAGGATGTGACCGACGTTAAGATTGGGGAGAAATGCACGTGACCAGCGCTCGCTCACACCGTAACCGCTACCAGGTAGGGTGGAGTTGCAAATAATGCGTCGGCGGTACCACCGTGAATCAGCAGCCTGCCTGGTATGCTATTGACCCTTATAAGACTTCAAAGAGGAAAATTGACGACTACAGTAAAACAACCTCCACTGCTGCGTCAGTGGGAGATGACACAAATCGGTGTCCTCCATATTCCAATGGTTGCAGTGCAAGGAGACATACGGTACGGGCGCAAGATGATAGCAAGATGATCCTAGAGTAGACAGACCCTGCCCCTACTACTGCTGGACGCCCACGCTGCTCCTAATGATAGTTATGATGTTATGATAGACGGTTGAAAAGACCAAACTTACCATTGGGTTGCTCGCTATCCCTTACATCCCTTACATCCCTTATATCCCTTATATATCTTACATCCCTTCTATCCCTCGAAAGGGGTCCCACAGGAGGTCATAATTAATAGCTAATATCAACAGGCATGTAAAACAGTAAAAACTATAACTGTTTGATGGCATTTAGACCACGAAATGACCAAAGCATGTAGCATGTCGATTGTTAATATAGTCGGCACCGGTGCATTTTGTGGGGTGATTTTTGCCGGCGCTTTACCTGACAGCGTCCTTAAGTCCTCAAACCCTCAAGGCGTCGGCCGGCCGTGGGTTGGGGTTGGTTACGGGTAGGTCTAGGAATATTAACAAATAATCCTTCTTGAAATACAGAAAAAACACGCGGGTCACATACTACTTGGCGCTTTCAGTACGGGGCTACCGTATCCTCTCTATGTATGGTATGTTTTTTACATGCCGCGCATGGGCCACCAGAAATAGTGGTCCCATTAAAGTGACCGTCCTATATACCAGGTACCCCAGGGTATACATGCATATATATATATGAAACGCTACAAATGATCGACCGCTACGATACCTGAAACAATCTAAAGGCGGGTAAACCCTCATCTGTCCGGGATTTGTTTTATGCGACATCGACAAAAAGAAAGAAGGGGGGTTACAATTTCTGACTACGACCGACCAGCCCAAAGACACAACATCCATATATATATGATACGATACACCGCCGTGGTCCAGCTGCTGCACCGCCGTGCCTTCCCACATATGCTCTCGACGTACTGCAACATATTGTAAGTCAACCTTGACTAACCCCGCTTATGGTTGGCAAGATAAGAGAGATAGAGGGAGGGAGGGAGGTAGGAAGGGAGGGAGGGCGACTAACCTAGACACCCCGCTGTTGAGGAGCGCCGCGGTGCAAGGTGGTGTGCGGCCGTAGTGGTTGCAAGGCTCCAACGTCACGTAGGCAGTACCGCCTTTCGCTCGCTCTCCAGCCTGCCGGATCGCCCACACCTGCGCAACGTCATCATAACATCATCACCATCATCGATCATAACCACCATAATCAATCATAACCATCATCGATCATTACCATAATCAATAATAACCACCAAAATCAAGCATCGTCATCATCATCATCATCAATCGTCATCATCATCATTACCACCATCATCAATCATAACCATAATCGATCATAACAATCATCAATCATAACCACCAACATCGAGCACCATCATCAGCATCGTCGTCATCATCATAACCACCATCATCAATCATCAATCATCAATCATCACTCATCATCACGGCACCACGCCACTCCACAGTACAACGAGATACCACGTCGTTAGCCTCGTGCACGCAGAAAAAAGTGGAATTATTGCATTTGTGATGGCAGTAGCATGTAACATCATACAGTACATGAACTTCAACTAAAAGCAGTATGTACCAGGTATAACATTTAAAGAAGTAGACAGGAACTACCACTATTGATAGGAATGCCTGATAGTCTAACAACACGGACGAATAATTGAACAATCCCACACGAGAACAGGTCGTGGAACTATAGGTGGTGCAGCAGCAGCAGCAGCAGCAGCAGCAGCAGCAGCAGAGGGGTAGCAATAGCAGCAGCAGTATAGCAGAAGCAGCAGCAGTAGCAACAGCACCACAGCAGCACCACAGCAGCAGAGGGCAGCAGAAGCAACAGCAGCAGCACAGCAGCAGCACAGCAGCAGCACAGCAGCAGAGCACAGCAGTAACAGCAGCAGAGCAGCAGCAGTAGCAGCAGCAGTAGCAGCAGCAGCAGCAGCAGCAGCAGCAGCAGCAGCAGCACCAACAACAGCAGCAGCAGCAACAACAACAACAGCAGCAGCAGCAGCAGCAGCAATAGAGCAGGCAATGTCTTGCCGCGAGTGAAGCGCGGTCTGCGCTATATGCAGTATAAAACTAGCACACTGATGCCCTAGGCATGCTATCATACTGTAGGGATTATCCGTTGAACGTTCGTCCATCGAGGTCTAAGAAAACCAACAAAAAACATTCTGAACCAGCAAAAACACTATACACATTACAAACAGAGGACTGCAGTTGCGCGTTCCGATTTCGCAAGGGCAATAGGGCGGCGGTAGGTAGACGGTGTACGACGGGACTTGTTGCACCAAGGCTGAACGATGTACCAAGTAGGAGAGCGGAGACATCCACAGATAAATTGTGTCGGCAGAAGGGGAGATACCCAGTGTGTGTGCGTGTGCCTGTTATCTTCATGTGATTTTTGTTTTTGATTTTTTACCCCACTAAAGCGACAGCACAACCTGTATTGTAGTATTTAATACTGTCCGTTTTGATCTTTATCCTATTAATAAAGCGATTCCGCACAAACTATAAGACGTGCGTATCAGTCGTAAATATAACTCACAAGGCACGATGGTTGGCTGGTTGATTGCTGCGTATCAGTGCCTTTACCAAGAGTATTGTATACTACTAATGGCTCTCAGAAGGAGCCCAGTCCTCCACTTGGTACAAAGACTCTCCAGAAATAACTTTCCCGGAATATTTTACATGGTTCTACTTACAGTACAGCAGTACAGTACAGTACACGGAAGGTACCACCCGAATCCTTTCCATAACCAAAAAACGAGCGCATTGTGGTCGGGAGGGAGGCAAACGAAGGCTGTGATTGTTTTCTCCCATTGAGAAGTTTTTTTTTTGTTTTGCCCGTTGTTTGACCACGGGCAGAGAGTTATGGGAAATGACCTATCAATAATAATCATTATCATAACCTTGGGGCTGCTGTTGCGCTGTTGGCAAGTCGATATAAAGTGGCCTTGTATGCAACAATGCCTAGGACGACGATTTTCACTTTTTTTTGTTGCGTTATTTTTTTTCGGCCGACGTGGCCGATTCCCTGATGCCGTGCCTGTGCCTGTACCTGCGACCAGTCGCTTCGCTATCAACTCTGCCGGCGGCAACCTATACCCTATATACCCTTTACCCTTTACCGGCTACACAGGTTCAGTTCATGTAGGAGGGGTGGCATCGGGTCGGGTGGGTTCAGGGCGACAACCGAAAGCAGGGTACGAGTAGTCGGCGGGACCGTCAAAAAAATGTTTTCTAAAATATAGGAAACACGCCCGGAACTTTTCAGTATTGAGATACGTGTACTAGTCGGAAGACGGGGCAAGCAAAACAAACGAACAAAAAAAAAAAACGTTTTTTTTTGTTTGGTCGAAAGCAGGCATCAGTGGTCCCACAACCAAGGTAGAGCAGTACCGAAAAAATAATTGGCCTTGGAGATTGAAGGAAGTAAATGTCGAGTTTGACGAGCGGCATTGATTGTTGACAATGCAATAATGCCTCATTATATATTCTACTCCTATTAATAGTGGATGTTGATGGAATTCACGGATGAAATAATGAAGCAATGGGCACAACATACAGCAGCAGCAGTACGGGCGTGGTTGAGGCCGGGCAGAGGGTAGAAAAAAGAAAGCTAAAGCTGGGTATTAATCGCATTGCCAGCTGGAGTGCACACATATTATAATACTATAATAGTACCGTATCACACGCGTGACAAGATAACACCCCCCCCTCCGTATAAGGTAATCACTAGAATAAGATTGAATATTATAATCAAGATAATAAGGTAACACCCCCCCTGGGAGGAGTTTCCGATCTCAGTTTCTCGAAAGCAAGGGGGGCACACACTACAAAATAGTGGCGCCGGAAATATATGGACGAGATGGAGGCGTCTCCAAAGACGCATGCGTCGCTCGGCGCTTGCACCTTAAGAGGGGGGCTTAAGACATCTCCATTGTCCACAAAAAAGCAGCTTCAAAATTGAACATTCGTCCGAGGTGGTGTGGTATTGGTATCGTTCATCGTTCACCATTCATCATTCATCATTCATCACGCGTCTTATACTGATACTATCATACTACTTCGTATAAGACTTTGGGGACAACGTGGAGTGACAATAATCGAATATTATGCAGAAATGGGATACAAGAGTGGGTGCACAAGGAGGCAAGGATCTCGCAGACTAGAGGAAGCAAAGTTCATGTTCAGGCGATTAACGTGAGTGCCAGAAGTCACGTGCGTATTTGCTGTTGACACCAATATACCGGTATACACTACTGCTGTACATGCGAAGAGGGAGTGCTGAGGGCTGAGGGGCTTGGCAGCGTAAATTGCAAAATTGCGGTGGTGGTAGGGGAGGTGGCGGTATAATAGTGGAGGTGGCGGTAGTGGTTGTAGTAGTGAAGAATCAAACAAGAGACCTGGCGCGATGCATGATGGACCGAACGGGTCGGTCCGGTTTGATGCTCGCCGCAGTTAACCCCTGCGCCTGCGCGCATCTGCCGCTTTTCGTGTGGCTTGTTTCAGTTTTCAGCTGTGTATGACAGCTTACAGCACAACCGCTTTCTGCTGTTGTTGTCGCTGCGGTCGCTCTGTAGCCATGATCAATAGAAACCCTCTCCAACAAGCTTCGCCTAACCTCCAGCCTGATAGAATATACTTTTGTACCGGCACGAAGCACTCCCTGCTGTTGGGAAAATACCTGCTACGTAACTTCAAATAAACGGACCAGCTCAACTGAATTACTTCCATTTATTCTTATTTTCCATACATACCAAGTACGGTACAGTATTTCATTATGCCAAGACATTATACATACGAACGCTATGTAACGCGAAAATGTTTTCCAGCCACGGCACACGGCGCCACATATATACTACGATACATACACAAGTACATATAACATTCCCCACCCATTCTCCTACAGCCAGCCTCACCGCAGCAGCATTTGTTAGCACTGAGTGCCGAGACGACACTCATATGGGCTCTCACAGACAGTGAATAAAAGTATCATAAATACTAAGTATATTGGACGTACAATACAATATGTTATGATATTAGCCCATAGTTTCGACCAAACCCACCACACCACTCAACCACCGTGACCGTCTGTCGTCTGTCGTCTGCCAAGAGCAGAGAGCCTCACCTCGGCGTGGGGCTCCCCAGCCTTCGGATGAAAGCCCTCTCCTACCACTTGCCCCTCCGTGTCCACGATGACGCAACCAACGGCAGGGTTAGGCCGGGTCCGCCCCAGCCCTTTCGCCGCCAGCACCAAAGCTCGCCGCATGTGCTCGGCATCGCGCTCCAGCCCTCCCCCAGTCACGCATGCCGCTGGCCTGGTATGGACAGCTTCGACAGCTACTTCGGGACTAGGGCTTTCGTCGCCGGCTATGGGTCCTCTCTGTTGAGGGTCTTGGGCTGCAACTGCTGCTGCTGCCGCTTCTGCCGCTGCTGCCGCTGCTGCCGCTGCCGGTGCAGGGTCATTGATGAAGGCCATCGGTCGTCTCCTCTGTTGTTGTTGCTGTTGTTGCTGCCGGCGGCGGCGGTGGCGGTGATGGCGGGTAAAAGGGCAATAGCGGTGGTACGCCGCGGCACAGACGGAAGGCAGAGCGAAGGCTGCTACTACCCGTGCTGGAGAACTTGTTCGGGAGGGTCCCAGTCCCAAGCCCAGGGCGATAGTGAAGGTGATCGGGTAGTGAAGGGTCCCCAAGAGCACCGCGAGGGTGGTGACGCAGCTGCTTCAGAGGAGGAGGAAGGAGGGTGGGCAAGAAGGGCATGGGGGTGGTTCGTTAACTATGGCACCGGTTCATTGGTGCTGGCACACATGCACTCTACTCTAAGTACACATCAGTAGGTACACGGGTATCCATGATTGATCGGTGGGAAGGTGGAGAGAGATTGCGGTGGGAGACGGTGCGGTGAAATCTGAAATGTTTCGTCGCGATTTCAAGGCAAAAAAAAATGCATCGCTCGACTCATGATACGTGTATCCTACTGGTATTACTCGAAGACACCCATGCATGAGCCAGCAGCACTAGGTAGCAGCAGACAGTAGCAGTAGTAGCAGAGGGCACGCTGCGGGGGGTAAACGGATGGTGCATGGATGGTGCACAACGACGAGGCAATCGTGAAGCGACATGTTATCGCGACTCATGATCAATGAATGATCAGTGACAGCCACAATCGACATGCTGCGGAGATCCTGATCCTATTATATGATGTAACCAGTAGACAGTAGGTTTACGTACGTACAGCAGTAGCAAGCTCAAGCTTGGAACAAACGTTGCCGCCCAACAAACGCACCGTCACTTAGGACAAGACGGGATGGTCACGATCAGCGATGAGACTCATGCATCATAAGATGATAAGGTGATACGATGGTCTTGCCGGGATATTGATCGCGGACCGACCCGCACAAGTTAACCTCAACATGACAGATGGCATCTGGACCAAACAGCAAGCGAACAGGGAATTATAGCTCTTGTGCTGCAAAGTACAGCAGCTTGCAACTACTAACCGTAAGCACCTTGGAAATCGAAGAGGAATACGAGAAACCGCTACAACCAACTCGACACAAGCTACGCGAAGGGAGCAGTGACACACCGAGATAAGCTCCAGTTCATCCAGGAGAAAGAGGAGAGTGACCCGCGCAAACAAAGGGAAGCGGCTGGATGAGTGCAGGTCAAAACGCCTGCATCATTGGAACACCTTTATTTGTGACGGTTTCAGATTTGAAGAAACATTATTAACTGTTCGATGAGCAGGAGAACGGGAGAACGAGGACAGAACAAGGGTTGGAAGTTGGCACGGACGAGGGGTTGCTGGTTGCTGCACGCCTTGACGCCTAGCATCTGGGTTGTACGTCTCGGTGGAGACGCCCCAGTTAGTCCTTGAGCTTCTGTACCCGTGCCTCGCTTTCTCTTCGCGTTCAAGATGATCGCCGCCATAGGGGTGAGAAATTGATAAATGCAAACGCCTAAATGTCGCCGCAGACGCCGTAGGTAAATGATTCTCCACTCCTGTGGTACTCTGTATGCGGTATAGTATAGGTAGGTAGGTTTTGTTTGTCGCGGGGAACTCTGTTGTTCTGTTGTGCACTGCTGCTGCTGCTGCTGTGCAATGCGCCATGCGCCTGCTGCTCTGTCGCCTTGGCCCACACTCCTGGACTCTCGTTTAGCTCTGACGTCCTCTGTCCGTAGCATGGGAACAGGTAACTAGAGCTCTGCAGGTCACCTTCACTATCGTGCCCCTCTCCGGTTACGAAACAGCCTCTTCGTGGTCACTGCTGTACTGCTGTCTGCTGTGTGTGGGTGTGGTACATGGTTACATTGTTGCACGATGTACTGCTTCTCCTGCGTGAAAGGCCTCGCCAGGAGGAGCGCCCAGGACACACCCTCACCTTCGCCTCCATGCCTCTCGCCCTTCACCACTACCATAACATCCAACACACAACGGGCGACGTGTTACGTGTTGTCCGATGCAGGCATCGCCGCTCTCGCTGGAGAAAGACATGGAGCGGGTCGAAGGCATGCGTGCTCGAAACGTTGCACGCACCAACCGTTTCCTCAACGCAAGACTGCGCACTATCGGGCTGGACACCGATGCTCTCGACGAACAGATGCGCGAGCAACGCGCTCGGGAAGAGATGGAAGGGGTGAGTGACCGAGTCGGTCGAATCGTATACATTGTTCTGCAGTCAATGTTTCGTGTGTACATTGTGATTCCCTGCATTCACGTACGTGCGAGTATATGAACAGCAGAGTACGTCTGTTGCCGAGAAACTACTACGAGTATGTACCAGGTACGCGTACTACGTGCGAGTATTGCTGCACTGCTGTAGTAGCAGCAGCACGGAACAGCAGAAGCAGCACAGGCAGTGTACCTGGTACGAGTATTATACCAGGTGTAAGTCGCATACAGTATACGACACCCGCAGTCGGCACGGTCTATGTGTCAACCCAGGACGCTCATGTCTTCTGCTGCACAGATGCTCCCAGTCTACGTAATTCACTCGTACTCGAATAGTGAGGCGCGCCCTATGTGCAGGAGCAACCTGCAAAACGTTTTGTGCAGGCTGTGTGTGGTCAATTTCTACCTTGTCCGTCGACCTAGACCAAGCCAAGCCAACCCCAGACATGACCCTAACCCTAACCCTAACCCCAACCCTTTGGGGGGCACGAGGTCGGCAGGGGCAGCCACGCGGCTCCGCCGCGTGGTTTGATGGCGTGTTTCCAAAGAAAAACATGCGGCCCAAAAGGCCAGCCTCACCCATTAAAACCGGCATCCTGCACAAAACGTTTTGCAGATTGCTCCTGCACATAGGGCGCGCCGAATAGTGAGGGTATTGCAGTACTGGCGGTCTGCATACTGCGAGTATATACTGGGAGTATGAGTAGGACTGAAGGCGCGAGTACCGGGAGTATGAGCAGTGCAGACCCCGGCTACTACAATCATTACCCGCAGTACAAACATCCGAAATACTTGTACTCAAGATTATCGAGATTATTGAACCCATAAATACTGCGAGTGCTCGCAGTATATACTCCCGAAATGCTCCCAGTACTCTACTACAAGCAGTATTAATAGTGCTCTACAGTAAGTACTCCAACCCCCCCCCACCCCCTCGAAGTAATTTGCGCCAACTCCCACTCGTAGAGCCACCCGAGAATGTTCTCTGCTATCATATCATACGGAGATGAAATTATCGACGATCAGCAGATGCACAGATGATCGAAGTATACTTGATACTCCGAGTATACCAAGCCCAAACACTGCGAGTACACAAAGTACCTGAAGTATTCTATCTCGGGAAAACTTTACCCGAGGTACTGTACTCGCAGGTACTGGGAGCATCTGCGCACTAATGTAGTACTCGTACGCATATTAATATGAATGATAGTATTAAAAAAAATGACCTCCCCGGTACGCGAAGAGTGGGAGATCATGGCTTCAAAATTCAAAATCATCTACCTGGTATGATACATATGTACCTGGTTTTAGTATCGGCTCGCCGCTTCGTCCTGCGGACTCTCATGTCGAGTAATTGACGGCTGCACTGCTGTTGCACTGCTGCCGCTGCTGCCTCTGCTGCTGCGCACTGCTGCTGTTGTTTCTTATGTACAGCGAGTAGTGTGTACAGTAGCAGTATACCCGTACCCCGTACGATAGTGATACTCGTATCTACAGCAGTATACCAGGTATAAAACAGTTGGCAGCTTAGACTGCATTGAGAGGAAGGTGCATTATTGTGCATTGTGCATTATCATTATTGTGCATTGTGCATTGTGCATTATCGTGCATTGGGGCTCCTGTCCGTGCGTGGTGATGTGGTGATACTCTGTGACAAGCAAGGACCACTCCGCGCCAAACATACGTACGAGTGCCGAGGTATATATCATACCAGGTAGTTTTGGAGTCGTTCAAGTGTATAGTGATGTTGTATATAGGAGTATGATAGTGGTATCATGCATGTGTGCGTATATTGGGCAAAGGCAACGGCTGGAAGGTATTACAGAGTACTCGCATGATACGAGCACAACAACAGTCGCTACACATGTCAGCCCTCAGCGAGTACAGACCTACAGAGGGCCCAAAACCTGGCTTGTAAGTGCATGGGTTCCCCTCTAGATCGCATTGGGTGATAGCATCGCATCGCACTGCATGATCGCATCGCATCGCATCACATCCTCCGGGCGCTTGTTCGAGACTAAAGCGCGCCTACCACCCGCTGTTTATAGGAAATACTCGTATATACGAGTACCGGTGCGTGTTATTGTAGAGTACCAGGTTAGCAGACACACCAGGTAGACTACAGTACAACTACGTAGCATTGCCCTGTTTTTCCAATTGCTTGTTTTTTGCGACGACGATTTATCGGATTGTCGTTTTCTCCCCGCCGTCGGTGTTTCGTCCCATTGGCCGCCTCCACCTATGCACCTACGTATTATGTCTGCATAGATGGCCGCGAGAGAGGAGTTCGACCGCAACGAGAACGTCTACAAGCAGGTGGCGCTGCAAGAAGCGGAGGAGAGGCAGCTCAGAGACCAAGAGCTGGAGCGCATGAGGCTGGAGTGGATGGAACAAATGAGGGTGAGCCAAAAGCGGTCATCATTGTTCTAAAGTGTCAGGGCTGTTTGCGGATCAGGTCAAACCTCGCGGGCCGGGTCTTGTCGGGCCGAGAAGGGGTGGCCCGACCCGATCCTTGAGGTTTCGGATTTTTTCCTGACCCAAGCTGCAGATCAGATCATGACGTTTGCTCGGCAGAGGTGTTGCGTGAGAGGCGGCCCTCTCGTGGGGGCGTCACCCTATTATACTGTTATACAAGTATGCTATCATAGTGTTGGTGAGTGTTGGTGTTTTTCAAAATGTCCATCAGAGGTGGTAGTGAAGTAGCGACAGCCGGGTTTTTTACCACTGTGATACGAGTATAACGCCGGTGGCGAAAAGAACGAGGAATATGGACGTTCTTCGACCTTAAGTGTTGTACTATTCAGAATAGTTCCATCGGGGAGGCGTGTTAAGAGCAGACTCGTATTTAAATAGAGGCCTGCCGTACAACACTTCTGATACTCTTGTACCAGGTATCTATTGGTATACTATTAGTATACTATTATTATAGTAAGATAACACACACCCTCGTGCGACCCCCTCGTACGATTTTCGCATTAAACTATTAAACTATTAAACTATTAATAGTTGATATAGTGGCCACTGTATATGGTAAAGTGCAAACACCGAACGACCGAGCGATGCACCGATAGGAAGGATTAGCCGATACCAGGTATGTTTCCAAAGGCAATATTTTATACCTCAGCAGTAGACTACGACCTAGTTGTCTAAACTGCCCCCTTGTTGGAGAGAAAATCTGATATACTATTACTAATACTAATGCTAATATGAATATCAAATTCATCCCAGGGTGTGTGTTATCTTATTAGCTTGATTACGTATACGGTATTCACTTGTTCATTACAGTCAATCTCCACCTTTCTTTCTAGCAGTGCCTCCGCAAGACTGCTTTCCCTACAGTAGTATGATACCAGGCATATACTCCGAAATACCGGTATACTTATAACTATTATTCAGCACAAGTATGTAGTAAACTGGTGTAAACTGGTGTAGAGCACAGCGGCAACTATCAAGAGTTCCCAACACACCGACTGGAGCTGCAGATCTATCATGTGCAGCAGCTGCTGCCGCTACTGCTGCTGTAACTCTGCACCAGGCATCTGGTACGAGTGAAAGCGATGTACGTAATGTCCAATAGGTTGCTTATGCCTGATGTACGTACTCGTAGTCATTCATGCCCGGCGGCTATGCGTGGATTTGTCAAGCACAGGGCACCGATTCGACCAGCCCTCAAGCTCTCTCGCGCGCGCAGGCCCGAGAGCAACTCCGAGTCGCGAGCAGCTTACCGCCCGACATTTGGACAGCAACTATATTGTAGACACGAGACTGTCAGACAACTTCACAGGTCGACGCTGTTTCCGACCCTGCTTTCACTTGGCACCCTCATCCCACCCGGACCTGAGCCCATTTGGCACCCTGCTCCCACCCACAAGGTGCAGACATATAGTTAGCGGCTGGAAGGGCCTACCAAAGGCACCCTGCTCCCACGCGACTTTGTCCGCCATAATTGGGGTTTCCACCAAAACGGCCACAGCAACAACAAAAACAACAACAAAAACAACAACAACAACAACAACAACAACAACAACAACAACAACAACAACAACAACAACAACAACAACAACAACAACAACAACAACAACAACAACAACAACAACAACAACAACAACAACACTAAAACTGGTATAATAGAGTCCGAACTGTGGTTAACTCCCACTGGCTCGTGTCTACCAATCGTTGCGCCCCAAAATTTAGCGGTCTGCCCACACATGACTTAGGGGGTTGATGGGTCGATCATCTTTGCTCTTTTTGTTCCCCATCGTGTGTTGTTTATAGTTCAAGAAGGACAAGGAGCGGAGCGAGAAGGATATGATTCACGCAAGCCTGGATTTCGACGCGTGCGGCGTTTCCGCGGCGCAAACAATGGCCGGCGAGGACGCCGACAAGGCTGCCAGGGTGTCTCAGCAACACGCACAGGTGGGCGTGGGTGTCATCGCAAGACCTGCTAATGCAGCGAGCGTACTATATAGACGTATGCATGTATCATATGTCGTAGAAGATCGTTAAGAAACACGCCACGGAGCAGAGCAACGACGCTAGACGTGCGCGATATAAGGCACCTCCTTTCAACTCTGCAGCTGCGCGCTGCCGTTTGATCGCACTTCATTTGTACGTGTGCTTTTCTTCTCCTGGCGGAATAGAGTGACGCTGGGTATTGTCGTTCAACAGATAAAACGCAACCAGCAAAGACGAGAGGTGGAACAACTACCTCCCGTTCTCTCACGCTGATCACTTGACACTGACCCTACTCAAAAGGTCATATCGAACGGTGGCTTTGAAGGGCGTTCGAGACCGTAAGCCTCCGCAATTAGACCTTCGTCACCGCCTCACCTATTGTCCATACCAACCCAGGGTGTTAAGTTGAGTCGAACTCCGACTTACGTTTGCTCTTGTTCGTGTTTCTACTCGTGTATACGGTGGATGCTGCCCGGGAATGGGCGTGTGTTCGTGCTTCAAGGCGTCGCTGTCGTGCTGGTCGGCCATACACCGCACATTCCTAGTTTTAGCAGAGTTGGCAGTTGGCGCCCATACACCGCCTACTCCTACTCGTATATACGTCTAGCCGAGTTGGTGCCCATACACCGCCTTGTTCCTCTGCAGCCCTCTTTTAGGAAATTCATAATACCACCAGGCACAACACCGACCCACCCCTCGCCCCGGCCACCAAACCCACACCGCCTACAAGCAGGGTAGGTGTATACGAACATACCCTACCAGGTGTATACGAGGATATTCTGGAATAGCCAAGTCAGTGTTCATTCTGAATGTTGGCAATACAAATATTGATTGCAAATCCCTTGCTCAGTTACATAGTACCAGGTATCCGCTTGGCTTCAACTGTTTCGCCTACCGAGGTGCCCAAGGCCGAAACCCGAAGACGCCCCCAGCAACGCCCCTATAATACGCTACGCTAGCCCCTTCTCCGCCTTCACTGGTGTTTTCCCGACACCGTCCCATGCGCCCTCCTTTTTCCTTATCGCCCCTTCCCCTTGCGCCCGAAGGTGCTACCAGGTACCAGGTATTAAATTAAGCTTGACTCCTTGACTGACCGCCTCGCTACACTAAAAACAGTACAATTAGACCAAAATGAGGCCGTGGCACGCGCAAAATGACCTGTCTCCTTTAGTAATAGCATTTACCCACCCTCCTCTCCAACGCATGTGTTTATTAGTCTGCACCGAGTTTTATATTTCGTCTTGTTGTTGTTGTCGTTGTTGTTGTTGTTATTGGTGCCGAAACGAAGATGCGCGCATGGTCCGAGCAGCAAGCACACGAACGAGTTGCGCGAAAAGGTGCTGAGGACGACGAGGCGGCAGCGTACTGGGCCTACCTCCAGAGGGTGAGAGATACACACACTTGTCGCGCTACTTAATAGTGGTACTACTCGTAACTGTATCCCTCCATCCCACCGTCCTCCATCCGACCTTGCGCCAGCGGCGAGGACGGCGGGGGGGTATGAATAGTTAGTGGTGCCTAAACAAACGGCGTGAACAGTCGTACTCCCGCTGATAAGAGGTTGTAAAAGTCGTCCAGCTTCCTCTGAAAAATGGCGGGGAAACGTAGCCCACCTTCCGCTGAAAAGTCGCCCAATGTTCATCTGTAGTCATTTGGAGGCGTGTTTATGACTTAGTCGAGCTTCGACAGAATGGTTGAAGTGTGCGTGACTGCCAACCTTACCCCTAGCCCCGGTGGCCAGGTAAAAATCTTGGAATACAGCTGCCACGAGGAGTTTGTGTGTCCTGCCAAGCGTTTTTGTTAAAGCTGCAGGAGGTCAAGTCGTACGCACTGCTCATTCTGGTTTGTTTCCGGGAATACTCGCTTCTTGCGCAAGCTCTCGTGCAACATAAGCGCGCGTTTTGGAACGTTGGTCAGCTTCGGTGCGTTTTTTTTCTTCCTCTTGTGATGTGTCGGGGTTGCCGTGGGCTGCACCAGGCAAGCTCAGGAAGTGTTCTGCGGGAGCGCCGCCCACGTTGACTGCCTTTTCTCTCGCGCGGGAAGGGGCTTCGGAAGGTACTACTCGTTTCCGGCTGCGCGTTGCAGCACGGTAGCAGTTCAGTTCGCAGAGGCAATCCCGATTGCGGAGGCGTCTTTGGTGCAGGCGAACACCCTCAAAACTCTCGGTGCGCCATTTTCTTCTTATGGTAGGTCGACTAAAAGCGGAAGAACTGCTGGCTTCAGCTCGATCTCGTATGATGCTGCTATGCTATACTCGTCCGCGAACCATGTACTCGTAGTCGTGCGGTATGCCGCAAGCTCTCGAGCCGTGCTAACTTACATGCACGGACTGGTTGACACGGCAGGTGAATGAGAAGCAGAAGCAGCTCTCAGAGGAGGAAGAAGCAGCTCGCAAGGCTCTCAATCTATGCATCAAGGTGACACGATTGACACCACGGCTCGAGTCGAGGTTGGAGATGATAACTGCCTCGAGTCGGAGCTAGAGACTTTCGTTGACTGCATGCGCCACGGATGATTGTCCAGAGCCTCGCACGAACGTGCATCGCCAAGTACCGCCGGTGGTTTCGCGATAACCGTTTGCGCCGTCGTAGATTATTGCGACCGACAAACGACAAGCAGCTCCTGCGGGGCCAATTGATGCCGTACAGTGCCGTACAGATAAGATTGCCGTTTTATTGGCCATCCTCTGCCGTCCCGCGCGTACTTCTGCTGCGCTGCTACTATTTCCACTGCTGCAATTAATTCCACCGAGCAATATTCTCCAGCGAAAACTCGCCATATCGAGCAGATACATACATATATATACGTATATATATGCCAATTGTCACCACAGCAGATGCCCCTATGAATAATACAGCCGTCGTGTAGTATGTTCCCTTGCAGCAAATGTGTATTTTTCGACGTATTTTACCTTCGGGGTTTTCGTTTGTAACGCGGGGTGGTCCATCCCTCCATGTGGTTGTACCGCATTCATGTATGAATGTATTTTTAGGATGAAAATCTCCGCTCGGCGGCGGAAAGAGCGGAGGACGCGGCGCGGTGGAAGGAGCTGGAAGGCGAGGCCAATGCCGACGAGCTGCGCTTCAGGTGCCGCAACAACTTGTTCCGACGGTCGCCGCCGCTGATCGCTTTTGCGGGGCTTGCCACTTTCGCGCGGCTTGTGGCCAAATGTATCAATGTATTCATGCATTCATAGAGAAAATAGGCGAGGAGGTCGGTATTTTGGGGTTAGGGTTAGGGTTAGGCGTGTGTTGTCCTTAAATAGTAAAGCAGGTACGTTTAGAACAAATCAACTATTGGCTAGTAGGTATTAGCTATTAACTATTAAACCCTGCGTTGCCGATTGGAACGATTGGAACGGTTGCAACGATTGGAACGATTGGAACGGTTGCAACGATTGGAACGATTGGAACGGTTGCAACGATTGGAACGATTGGAACGGTTGCAACGATTGGAACGATTGGAACGTTGGTATTGTCATCCGTCTACGCGTAAGATGTCAGCGGAAGCGCCCAGCAGCACGAGTAAGATCATGCTGAGCCCCGTGCCGACCGACTCCTTGCATCAACCATTGTAATACTTTGTAATACATTGTAATACTTTGTAATACATTGTAATACATTGTAATATAGACGACACCATTGTAACCATTGCAACGTAGAGGACGCCACTGTAACCATTGTAATATAGAAGACACCATGTTAACATCCCCCAAACACGCAGCAGTTACGTAGTGGCCCTTCCTTGCTGTAATCGACACTTTCCCCTTTATAGTATAATCAAGTTAATCAACTCCCAACAGCGCTTTAAAGATGCTATTTAATACTAAACACGTATATACAAGACCTGTCTTTTGGGGTGCGCGAAGGCGTATTTCTTTCCTTATTATACTGTTTTTAATGTGGGGACGGTCAGTGACGGGGGGAAACCACGGTTTGCTGACATCGTTGGTATACAGAAATCGCTTATACGAGCGCCACTTGTGCGAAGCGACTTGTGCGAAGCGAGAGCAGGTAACCCGGGTACATTCAAGCACCTGGTCGTGGTTGATGTCCTCTCCACGTTTCACACGAAGCGCTGTTATAGAAGGCGGCCTGGATCCGTTCGAGCGACTGGTCATTGTTGATGTCGTCTCCACATTTCACGTGAAGCGCTATGATAGTCGTGGATGACGCTCGTTCGGGCCCGTGATGGGCTCTGTCTGTACACAAGACAGACATGCCCGAAGGCCATCGTGGTGACAGAGTGGTTGCACGCGATTTCTGCAACTTCACTCTTGTTTTCGTAAGCCGCGGTGGCAAGGCCGGCGTAACAGAAATAGCTGTCCCGTGCTGAGGTGGTGTCATGGCCAGGGCCCGGATGGGTTCGTGGATAAGCACTTAGTCTATAGTGGCAGGACACGAAGGGTGTGCTTCATAGAGGCTAGTAGGTTATACGTTCTACCAACAATACCCTCTTACCAAGAAACTATTCGCCGACGTACTCCTCTGGTTGATTGGTCGCTTTGATCGGGTGACTCTGCCCGCGATGTAGATACTATGTCCTTGCGAAAACGTGTCGTTGTGGAGAGGGCACGGCATTAACAGCAGTATCGTCGGTGTGTGTACAGCGGTGTATCACTCGGCGTAGTACTGTACATGCACCGTTACGAGGGAACCCGCACATTCGCTCGCTCATCGGCGACGATGATTAATGTGGACCCCTTTCCGCAGCGATAGTGTTGATATTCTTCCAACTCTCGTCACTCTTCATTATAGTCATGACACCAGCCCGCGGGTTGGGTCAGGAGTATTTCGAAATCTCATGGACCGGGTTGGATCGGGCCAGGTCGGATGAGGAGGTTTTCACTTTCTCAAGGGTCTGGTCCAGTCGCCGTTACCCGACCCGACCCGACCTGACCTGATCCGCGACGTTCGACCCTACCCGTGAACAGCCCTGGATACTACAGTAGCGGTATTCTTGGTAGTTTTTGTGGAGGATGTCGCCACCGTTGTTTTCTTTAGGGCGTCTTGCTCGCATTGACCACCCCGGTCGCTACGTTGTGTTGTCATGGAACTTTACGACAGTGTTGATGTTGCGGTTGATGTTGATGATAATGGTGTTGGTGATGAAGATGGTGTCGATGATGATGATGTTGATGAAGGTGATGATGACGATGATAATGGTGATGGTGGCGATGTTGATTGATGGTGATGATGACCATGTTGGTGGTGATGTTGATGATGATGATGCTGGTGATGGTGGTGATGATCATGATGATGCTGTCGATGTTGATGCCGACCAGTGCCACTCAATCCTTCACGGGGATGCCCATCTAGCGCATTCCGTGTACCCGTGGATACCCGCTTGGGCCCGCCGAATAGGCGGACAACCCTCAGCCCACTTGTCCACCGCAAACACTCAATAGTACATACGGTAGGTAGCGCCTCTACGGTATCGGCTGTGCGTGCGGCACCAACTGCTGTCCTGCCCGCAAGAGTGTTGGCATGCCAAACTACCGTAAAGTACCCTATAACACACGCATACCACGCAAGATAGCACACCCCCCTTACTAGTGCTATACACCCTTCAGAGCCGGTCTTCTCCCAAACCAGGGGGGGGGGCACACTACCAAAACGGAAATGGTGGCTTTGAGAAGATATCACCGATACCTTGTGATATATTTTGATAGACGCGTCGCTCAGTGTTGGTGTTTGCCCTCTCCCCGTCGTCGAAAAAAACAAATTTCTTTGAAATTCGTCGGAGGGGATGTGTCATCTTACTAATAGTATACCAATAGTATATACAAGTATACGAATAGTAGCACTTGATTACCGTATACGGTAGAAAGTGCTATTTCCAGTGCATGCATACCATGCCTGTGCGCCATGCCTGTGCCACCCGGGCGCGCCGCCACCAAGTTTGTGCGAAACCAGTCGCTCGATAACATTCGAAAATGTGTGTGTTTGTGTGTTTTCTCTCTGGTGCATGTTGGTGCATGTGGTGCATCTGATGCATGTGGTGCAGGGAGGATTTCTTGCGGGAGGACGAAGGCGAGGACGGCACTCCGTCTCGCCGAGGCTTCAAGGGACTGTCCCGCAAGCAGCAGGCCGAGCTTCTCAAGGTACGATATGCTCTCTAGCGGTGCAGCAGCAGCTTCCGACACGATGCGATTGATGCCTCTCGCACTTTTCTTTTTTTTTCCTGCAGGGAGATTTCTTGACCCCAGCCGCCTGCCCTTGACGCCGGCCGCCCCGTGAGTGATCAGAAAAAAAACTTGGGCCCAAGAGTACCCCCCTTACCGCACTGTAGAGGACTCTAACGCACTGTAGAGGCATATATACCGCACTGTAACGGCATCTACCGCACTGTAGAGGACTCTATCGCACTGTAGAGACATCTACCGCACTGTAGAGGACTCTACCGCACTGCAGTAGTGGTCTCTCTAGAGTGCCGGTTGATTAGTGCCGGCTGCCCGCTATATAGTGCCTGTGAAATCGCTTGGCATAGGTGGGATTAACCAGTGTGGCCGAGTGCGGAGTAGTGCCGGTTGCGAGTACCGCTATAGGGCCGGTGTGGTTGGCTGCTGCATACCGGCGCTATAGAGGGACCAATACTGTGGCACCAAAACACGGACATACAAATAACGCAGCTTGCAAAGCTGAGTATCGAACATTTAGTGAGTGGAAGCCATGGTGTTCTTGTAATAAGTACGTGTTGGCAATGTGCTGGCAACTGCCCTGACCAAGCACCTGCACAAAAGCTACTCTTATACCAACAATCTGCACTCATATCTACTCATAGTCTTTGTCAGCATGCTGCCAACTTGTGTGGTGTCATTCAGGCGCTGAACGGAGGTATCAAGCCCGAGCCCATGCACTTACCGGATGCTTTCTCGTGGTGTCATCTATCGTTTACTCTCAATTCGCGTTGCGCCCTTCTGCTGAAAGGGACCTTGTCATCACACAGTCGTCACACAGCAGGAGTGCGGCAGGGTCAGAATTGCGCTTGTTGTCGTACTGTGAAGTCAACGCTACTCCTGTCATACAGTATCAATGAAGCGGGGCACGAAAATCCTCAAAGCAAAAGCCCAACCTGCTGCACTCAACCAATCCTTGCTAGTGGCGTTGCTAGTGGCCTAGTGGCGTTATGTGTAATGTTATAATTTAATCTGCGCCCTTCTGCTGAAAGGGACATGTTGACCACACAGCAGAAGTACACGCGTCAGGTTTCAGAGTTGGGCTTGTCGCTGCCTGTCCAAAATCGCAGACAGCCTGAGACAATGAACCAAACACACTCTTACCAGTATCATACATAGCAGTATAATACTGGATTAGTAGCAGTATCATGCCAGTATAATTCAGTAGTATACTGGTATGTACCAAGGTATCAATATACTGGTAGTTATCAGTATACTGGTAATTATCAGTATACTGTTAGTTATGAGTGTAGGCGTATGCTACGATATGGGGGCCTAAAAAATTATTGTGACACTGTCAATCGCCATTACCGTCACCTGAGACAACTATTGAAACCTAACGCGTTATGCATTGTGTACCTAGCCCACCAGTCAACCCCTTCATCGGGTTGCTGAGCGTGAACTTTCATCGAATTTGATATTATCATCTAAAACAAAACGTTTCGTTTTGTTTCCGTGGTTTTCTTCGTTGGCAGTGCTCATGAGTCATCAACATTGAAGCTCTCTCAGCTATTAATCTATTAATCTATTAATAGTACATCATTGGCAAGGATCATCAAAATAATGAATTGCCCCACAGTTTTCTCTGTCTCACAGTCCGTGACCACAGCATTCGTATCTCTCTATCATGTAACAAATAATCAGTACGAGGACGGACACTGGCTTGTACTGACGTGCTGATGTACTGATGGGGTTGGGTAGAAATAACGGCTTGATGATGTGAAGACAACGCGCACTGCTATACGAGCTCAACTCATTAATTAATATATTTCGCCACCACCTACCCTATACGATGTGTTTACATTGTACGTATATACCGGTACCTGCTATTAATAGAGGTATACAGATATCCTTTACTAATAGGCAAGATAATCAAGCTACGTAATCAAGCTATTAAATAATCAAGCTACGCAATCAAGACGTAATCAAGCTACAGTAGTCAAGTCACCACCCTAATAAAAATAGGCAACGCCCCTACCGCACGATGGACTGATTTAGGACGATTATGGCTATTGCTAGTGTGCACAGGGTTCGGTAGAATCCGCGGCCGCGGTGGATTGGTCAACAGCACAACTTTGCTGCCGCCCTCCCCGTCTTGTGCTGTTGCCGTCGAGCCTCCTATTGTCTCGTTGGGTATTCAGTATTGCTTGCATGCCAACTTGGTACCGCAGTTTGATCCATTGCAACTTATGATTGCATCTTGTAATTGCAACTTGTAATTGCAACTTCTGATTGCAACTTCTGGTTGCAACTTCTGATTGCAACTTCTGGTTGCAACTTCTGATTGCAACTTCTGGTTGCAACTTCTGATTGCAACGTGTAATTGCAAATTCTGATTGCATCTTGTTATTACAACTTCTGATTGCATCTTGTAATTGCAACTTCTGATTGCAACTTGTAATTGAAATTGTTGCTTGAGCAGTGCAACGCCGACATGCGGGCAGCAAGGATTCGCAAGGCAGAACTCGACAAGGAGGACGACGCCGCCTGGTTCATTCGCCAGGTACGATAACCATGAAACCACTTATTTGCTTTTTTCACCACCCTGCAGTATCAAAACTATGAGATGAAATTCCATTGAAAAAAACACACACACCTTGGGAGGGGATGGCAACGAATCGACCCCCCCCCAAAAAAATATATATATCCGGCTTAAGCGCCGAACCCGCCTGTCGTCGTTTTTGGGAAGTGCCGACCATGTACCCGACCTATTGGGTTTCCATTCATGTAGCAAATATTGTTGAGTGGGGGATGATTTTTTTTTTTTGGGCGAGGCCCCCCCGGCCGGGGAGGGCTGATTTGGCTTGCTTCGTTGCAGAACTTAAATCGGCAAATCGTCTGGGCATCAGCTGGCTTCGCCAGCTGTCTTGCCGAATAAAGTTAGTTGGTTGGCTAACGGCACCTACCGATTAGTTATTTGCTGATGGCCAGCCGAATTTCCGACTAAATCGAGTTAGTTGGCTAATGGCACATACAAATTAGTTATTCGCTGATGGCCAGCCGATTTTGGCCGAATGAAGCCAGTGAGTTGGCTAATAGCACCTACGCACCGATATGTTATTACTGCACCTGATGGCCAGCCGACTTTTTCCGACTACGACGTAAAGCAAGTTAGTTGGCTAATGGCACCTACCGATTAGTACTATCTGAGGGTCAGCCGACTTCCCGACTAAAGCCAGTTAGTTGGCTAGTAGCACCTGCCAATATGTCATTACTACAGCTGATGGCCGGTCGATTTGCCGAATGAAGCCAGTGAGTTAGCTAATAGCACCTTCGCACCGATATGTTATTACTGCAGCTGATGGCCAACCGACTTTTTCCGACTAAAGCAAGTTAATTGGCTAATGACACCTACCGATTAGTACTATCTGAGGGTCAGCCGACTTCCCGACTAAAGCCAGTTAGTTGGCTAGTAGCACCTGCCAGTATGTCATTACTGCAGCTGATGGCCAGCCGACTTGCCGAATGAAGCCAGCGAGTTGGCTAATAGCACCTACGCACCGATATGTTATTACTGGAGCTGATGGCCAGCCGACTTTTGCCGACTGAAGCAAGTTAGTTGGCTAATGGCACCTGCCGATTAGTTACTACCTGAGGGTCAGTCGACTTGCCGACTAAAGCCAGTTAGTTGGTTAAGGGGCCCCTTCGGTTTAAAAAAAAGAGAGTACTTGAGTATTGAAAAAATATTTATTTTCGCCTTTTTTACATTAGCAATACTATTTCTGGTATAATAACACCATATCAGTACTCCTTACGGAACACGGCATAGCTCCAATTCCAATGCTCAGACCTCCGACCGACCAATCTATATCTTGTTCGTTCTAGTCTCTAGGAGGTGTTGGGGCTCTTGAATCTGCAAGGGAGCGTAGGCATTGCTGTGTTTGCATCACGAAACGAAAGTGCTCCGCAGCAAGACTTTTTATTGTTTCGGAGCTCCTGTTTGGTATCTACACTCTGCTGTGGCCACGTAGGACGCTACGGACGGTCGAACTAGAGGCCCAGGTAGGTTCGCTTACTAGTGCTCAGCGTCCTCGTCGAAAATCTGAGTTAAAACAGTATTAGCAGCCGGAGAAACTGCCATTTTTCAAATTCGTCTTTGGGTACCAGGGGTACGACGAGTCGTTTTTGAGTAAGAGGCACTTTTCGTGATGAAAAAGGCGTCTGATCGATACGCCTCCTGAGACACAAATGTTGATCATGACCTAAGCTCGCTAAAACTACGAGTACTCATCGGTCGGCAGTCTGAGCATTACAACTACATACATTTCGTTTTCCGTAGGGAGTCATGAAAAGGTAGAAATTGTACCAGAAATAGTATGGCAACTGAAAACAAAAAAACGGATTTGTTTTTTATTTGCTCCGATAGTTTTTGCCCTAAGGCCCCCCTTAACGGCACCTACCGATATGTTATTGGTGTAGCTGATGGCCAGCCGACTTTTGCCGACTAAAGCCAGTTACTGTAGTTCGTTACCGGCACCTAACGATATGTTATTAGTGTAGCTGATGGCCAGCCGACTTTCCGACTGAAGCCAGTGAGTTGGCTAATGGCTCCTACCGATATGTCATTATTGCAGCTGATGGCCAGCCGACTTGCCGGCCGCAGTCAGTTAGTTAGCCAACGGCACCTACCGATATGTTATTACTGCTGTAGCTGATGGCCAGTCGACTTGCCGACTAAACTCAGTTAGTTGGACAACGGCACCTACCGATTAGTTATTAGTCGTGAAGTCTTGCCGACTCACAGGTGCAGTGATACCATCAGTACTATTAGCACTATTAGTACACTGCTAGTAAGATAACACTACTGTATCACTTGCCAACATGGCAGCATAGCACTTGATGCCTTGCGCACGTTACACGAAAATTCGCGCTCGTTCGATGCGGCCAGCAGAAGTACAGCAGTAGGACGAGTAGTGCTGGAGCTATTGAGACCTGCAGAACAATATTCGTCGTACCGGAAGCAACAACACCCGAACGGGTAGCTTTACCGTACTGCATTAGTACAGTAGAAGCATGTTGTATATACACTATTGATAATATGATCGGTACTGCACTGCAGTAGGAGTCACTAGCTGTAAGCGGTACTCCGGACGCTATTTTTAGTTGCCCTCTAGTCCAGCAGTGAAGAAGCGGTAGTCCGGACGGTACTTGTAGCTGCCGCGTTACGGTGCTGCGATCGATGTCGATCGAGGCCCCACGCAGCTCCCCTCCCGTGTGCTAGGCTCCTTGGTCAGGTTCCGTGTTTTCGGCGTTACGTATTAACATTCGTACGTACAGTAGTACAGCAGTAGTTCTGTGCTAAACACTGAAATGTGACAACTTGGTCTATATGTGTGAAGACAGCGTCTTGTCGGTACTGCTTTTGACAACTGCAGTTGTACATCTAGAGATGCATTTGGCTGCCATTTTCAGGAGTCCCTTGAAGGACTGTTCGATGCTGCCTTGTGTTGCCGCTGATGTTGGAAGTGTTACTGATTGTGTTGATTGATAACGTTATTGATGGGGTCCCCCCTTCGTTGTTTTTTCCTATGCTGCACGTACGTATGCTGCATACTGCCTGACGTTTCGATGGTCCGGACAGGAGAGAACGCGGGCAGCGGTAGAGGAAGCGGACATGGAAGAGCGCCGCAAGGTATAGCCGTAGGATTGACCCACCGTTACGACTCGCGCTGGGTTTACCCTTCACACGTATGATACGTATGATACGTATTGTACTGGTACAATAGTTGTCGCGTTTTCTCACTATTATCAATATGTATCATATCGTACTATTATACGAAGTATATCATAGTATATAATAGGTCTTCTGCGTGTGTTCGTTGCGTTAAATTGTTCGTTCCACCCATTGTCATCCAGCACGCCCAGTCCGTGGTAATTGTTAACCCTCTAATACGTACAGACGTGAATGAATTCGCCTACACCTATCTGCCCGCGCAGTCAAAATTCCTTACGTAGATGTGCCCGCACAACGGCCTATTAGTATTAATAGTATGTATAGAACCTTTACAAGGACAACGAACCCACGGCAAACCAACTAAGCAGGCACGTCTCTCGTTACGGTTAGGGTTAGAGTAAAGGGTCGGGATGATGATGGTCCCCGTTGGCCAAGGCCGAATAAAATAATACCACCGGGAAAAAAAAAGCAACTTCAATACCAGTCTCGTGACAAAATAGCGACAACTCTAGCTGTGGTCACACACTACGAGACGGAGAAAACAACAGGAATACATCGCATGCCAAGCGTGCTGGACACAAATAATACGACAGACGCTATTCATAGTGGTTCCAAATGGCGTTTATGGTATTACTGGAGTGGGAGTCGTTATACCTCGGTCATTGCACCATATAGCATGCTACGTACGTACTGCGGTGTATCTGCCCAGAGAACGGCGCGTTGCCTAGCGCTCTCTTCGGGCCATATAGGGGGTGCGTGCTCACAGACCAGGCCGAATCGTTGTTGTTCAGCAAATAAACGACTTCTCGGAGAGATTGAGCTCTCACCTTGCGTTACGCCTTAGGGCTATTGAAAAGAGTAGTAGGGTGGAGGACGGTCCTTGTTGCTTACGGTTGTTGGTTGTTGCTGTTGCTCATCCAGCCGGGTGTGAAGGGGCGGGGGGGGGCAAGGTGACGTTACTTTTGATATAAATATATAAATACCGAGGTGCAGGCGGTGGGAGGCGGGGGTGGCAAGCAGACGTGCCTATAAATGCCGAGATGCAGCTGCATTGAGGAGATTCGTCACAGTATATTTAGTATGTTCTGTTTCCTTTGGGGGATTGACTGAAGGGCATGCCTTAAAACAGTCACGGTCTCTTGCAGCATCGCCCGCGCCAAGCAGCAGCCCGGGCTACGTAAGGCACTGCTATGGTATGGTTTTGGTATGGTACTGCTCCGGTAGGGGACAGCGGGCGCGCTCCGAAGTGATGGCTAAGGAGGTGTGCGATAGAGCGCGCGCAGAGCATGGCGATACTGCTACCAATACTGTCCGAAATACTCTGTTTGCACGCTCTTCGTGTCATAGAAAGGTGGTGACTAGGTAACACTTCGCTTGCCGCTTTCTTGGTTGCCTATGTCGTCGCTACACCTGGATCCCAAAACGAAAAAAAAAAGCCTGAAAGGGGTCAAAAGGGGTAATACTAGTCGTCAAAATCGTAGTCCAGCCGCCGCCGCCGTTCGCCTCAGTTTCTATGTTCCATCAATATCATATACGTACGTACCTTATAACTTTTTTCACGGCGTCGGGTATTTTTTTAAGGGGATGTGTCGTAACTTATCAACCTTTCTTGCCGTAATTCCATACGATATGGTACCCGTATGGTACTTTTCGGTGCAGCTGAAGGAGGCGGAGGATGATGTGCTCAAGGACCTGCAGGCGCAGCAGCTGGAGCTTCAACAGCGCAACATGAATGAGAGGTATTCGCGATTCACGATAAAGAGACCACGACAGCACGACAAACAGATTCTTAAAAATGCCGAGACCGAGGGCATGCCGGGATTCGACCCTCCTCGTGCGTCAGACTCGTGGGCTTAACTTTCAACAGTTTTGTGTATTTTCCACAAGTAGAGTCGCTTATAATTTTGGGGCAGACTACTGCTGCAGCTCTACTTGAGGGGTTGGGGTTTGAGGTATTCACTGAGGATTTATGCTCGTGCAACCGTTATAACCTCGATCAACTCGACCACAATCCTTCAACCCTTAAGTCGGGAAAACCGCGAGGCAAGCACTTTATCCGACGTAAGGAATACCACGTGGAAGACAGATTTTCGCCCATGTACATACAGTAGATTTGTCGCCAAGAGGGGATAAGGTTGGAGACCGTCGGCGAATAAAAAACAAATACGAAGGGCCACTCGCAAAATGCCCTCACACTAATTCCAAGTAGTCTGTCCCCAAAAGCGTTGGTACAGAGATGGTTAACCCCTTAAGACCTGGTCCCACGATCTTGGGGACAAAATACTTGCAAATAGTCCAGTAGTCCGGGATAGTTTTTTCAGTTCTAAATGGGTAAGGGGGTTAGGCTTCGACGTTCGACGTCATCGGGGCACAAATTCGCCATTGAGGATTCTCCGCACTTTACGTATAGCACGCGCTTGCTTATAGCTTGCTTATCGATACCTCGGGTTTAGAGGGCACCACTACTGCATACGTACTGCATTACGATGTAGTATATCTGTTTCGTTATTTTTGTGACCATAGAAAGAGATTGTATCTCTCCAGGAGGAAGCGCCGGCGCGGGCACCGGGTGTGCTGGGTGTCGAGGGGTAGAATGAACGGATTATTGTGGAGAACACGCACACACACTACTACTGCCGTATTAGAGAATATTCGATTGAAGTCGGACTGGGGCAAGTACGATATATACCTGTTCGGGGGGGGAAATGAACAGTAATATGAATAGGTCGAGTATTTACCTTCTTCTCAACCCTGTTGACCTTTCGCGCGCAGAGATAGCGAGCTTGAACTCCTCGTCGTGTCGCGCTACCACCGTGCAGTCCACTTTCCGATAAAACGCTCGCCCTGCTGCTGCTGCTGCTGCTGCTGCTGCTGCTGCTGCTGCCGAATAAGAAGAATGGCGTGCGTACCTGATATATGCGGTGGTGGCAGTGCAGTATTTTGAAGAGTATGGAATGTGAATGAATTGGCGATGGCGATGGTACTACTACTGTAATATTAATTGTATTAATAGTAGAATTTGAAAAGTATGGAATGGAATTGAATTGGCGTTGGCGATGTCGATGTTGAGTTACGGTAATATTTGTAGGTGCCGCGGGTGCCGGGGAGTAGGAGGATTAAAAAAAAAAAACCTTCCCGACGCGAAGTATTCGTTGAAGCACCCACCGCAGCCACCGCAGCCACCGCCGGTCCGACTGTTTCTCCGCGCTACATGCTACATTCGTACCAGGTACCACTCTGTCCCGAAATATAATCAGCGATTTAATTGAATTTTAATGTACATAATGTGCCTTTATTTCGGGACAGAGTGGTATGTATTATATGTATCAGTCTGGTCTATTCTTGATACTCGTAGCACGTAGTGCAAAATTAATAGTACGTAGTAGCGATTTTGTACCTAGGTGCATATATGAATATATTTTATATGAGCTTTATATATCTAAACCTTGTATATCTCCCTGGTACAAGATAGTATTATTAATAATAGATACCTGGTACACACCTGGTATAGACGCTTGACGTACGTATGCAAATATGGCCTACTTGGTCCAGGTAGATATTTATTTTGACACCTGGGGAATATATATGGCCGCACAGGGCCGCATGCCGAATAGTTTCCCAGGATGATCACTGATAATAATAGATAACTGATAATTATGACTGACAATAACGCTGACTCACCGAGGGGGGGGTGATTCGATGGTGCTCTTTCTTCGCTATACGACGACTGGCGAAGTGTACCTAGTGTTGGTGTATCACATGAACTCAATAGTGAAGTTTTAGTTGTGAAGTGTTCCTTTGGCCCTTTTGTTCCTCGGCAGGAATTCGCGTTTCGGAGCAATCGACTATACACACGGCATCTACGCAGGCTTCGGAAAATCTTGTCGCTGAAGCTTCTTTGTCGCTCATACCGCTGTTACGACTCAAGGAAAAAGGGAAGAAGAGGAAGAAGAGGAAGACGCACTCAAAAACTTTTTTTGTGTCAAGACGTCTCTCGGAGACGTGTACATAGTCTATTAATAGTAGACGTTTCGTGACAAATAATTTGTACAAAAAATGCCAGCTCTCGCTGTTGGAAGGAAGGAACAACGGGGTATATATTATATGGTATATGATATGGTATATGATATGGCATTGCGGCTTTACGGTATTGCGTCGATATTATTGTACATGGTTTCGCCGCTGAGGGGTCGCGAGAAGTTGTCCATACATGTATTTCATGTGCCCGCAGATTGGTGACGTATGGCGCTCCATACCAGTAGCAGTTCATAGCCATAGTACATAGTACGTACGTATAATACATACCACGCTGGAGCGGAAATGTAAGCACCGTTTGGGTACTCTTATTTCTTATTAGTACACCAGCAGTCGGGAGAGGGGATAGTAGCGCAGAGCCGACGAACGCGCCCGGGAATGGTCGCGGGTGGGTCAATTGCTAAACCAACTCACCAACTTATTGGCAAACCAACCTATTGACTTTTTAGCCTGTTGGCTTATTGGCTTATTGGCTTATTGCCGGGACGGTCGGATGGATGATGGTAATGATGGTAATGATGGTAATGATGGCGGTAAAGGTTGTGATGTGACGATGGGATTTCAGTGATTTCCAGAAAAAAACGTACACGCCCAAGCGGCGATGATTGCAGTAGTATCGATTTTATCGATTTTATCGAGTATATCTAATAATACTCGTAGCAGGCTTAGGGTGCGGATGATACGCCGCTTTTCGCCACTTCTTCTTGGAACCTTATCGATCATGGTAAATCTATGTGCCTATTGTACTAGGTACTGCCTGTCTGCGTCTGGCGGAGATTTGATATGTGATTGGGCGATTGTGACTGCCTATCTATGGTCTATATTGGGCGTGTCCGGCGCGGTTCGGTTGCACTACGCACGAGTACGTACTTGAACCACCGGGGGCTCCGCCCGTAGCTTGAAAAAATGCGAAAATGCGAAAATGCGTTTTGAGGATATTTTCGATCTCACGGCTGAGTGAGATGGATTGTCGATACATGCTTCTTTATATAGTTCTTAGTATACCATGGTATGATATCGTTTGTGTACAGCTATCATACCGGTATATTTCAGAGCTCTGGTCCATGCACTTATGGTAGGTCAACCTTTCGCATGTATTAATACTTTGTTGGGGCTTTAAACATATTATACTTGAGGTTAACACGTTCTATGTATTACTATTTATTACTATTAGTAGGGTTAAAGTAGGGTATTGTTTTCTGTTCATACCAGTTGTGTACAGCGTTAACAGTTCGGTATTAGGAGGGGCTGTAGTAATACATAGTAATAGTATTAATAGTATATAGTCAGAACCCACGATGGGCCCAAAAAACCCTAGAAGGGTATCCCCTTATGACTGCACACTATATCCTATACTATACATACTATGGTTCTGATTACTATAATAAATGTGTTAAACCGAACTATTAATCTATTAATAGTAAAACGGTTGAGATGAGTTAAGTCGGCGACTTCGCGTCGGCGACTTAAAATCTTAAAATCTTAAAATTAGACTAGACTACACTACGTACCGTCGGGTACTAAGTATGGTACTAAGTATGGTACTAAGTATGGCACTGTTTATAAGTATCAGTAAAGTATGCCGTCAAAAAGTATCCGTACACCGTCATGAGCATATACTACGCCTAGAGATAACAGGCTTCTGAATCCCAAGGACAAACACATTTTCGTGTCATCGGTAATAATAGTAGCATACGGTACTAAGTATCAGTAAAGTATGCCGTCGGAAAGTATCCGTACACCGTCATGAGTCATGAGCATATACTACGCCTATAATATTCGTAGAGGTACTCGTACTACGCTTCTGATTCCCGAGGACAAACACATTTTCGTGTCATCGGTAATAGTAGCATACGGTACTACTACTACTACTACTGTAAGCATCAGTAAAGTGGTAAAGTATGCCGTCGAAAAGTATCCGTACACCGTCATGAGCATATATACTACGCCTATCATACTCGTAGAAATATATACTACTATTAATAATAGGCTTCTGAATCCCGAAGACAAACACATTTTCGGGCCAATAGTATAGAATAGTATAGAATAGTATATAATAGTATATACCAGGTATTATATACTATTACGGGGGACCATAGCAAATTCGACGAGAGTTGACGAGGGGAGAAAGTGCTGAAAACTTATCGCGATAAAAAAGCAAGGCAAGAACCGTAGTGGGGGAGGAGGGAGAGGAGCCTACTTTGTGACCCCGGATCTGAGTTACGACTAGGGAGGGAGAAAGACGGAAGAGCGAAGATAATGAATGGGATGGAATATATATAGTAAATAGGACCTATGGTACACACTAAAATTTATCTATTTCCCTATGTTCACTAACAATATTTGGTCCTATTTACTAGTGTTTACTATGGTTTACTAGTGTTTACTATGGCCCCCTGTAATAATAGCGTAATAACCGCACATAGCACATATTACACGGGAGATACTAATAGTAAGATGACACACCCCCTCGTATGAATGGGCTATTTTTGCTATGTTTCAGCTGGTTTTCCCGACAAGGGAGGGGGAATGATAGTAAACATAATACCTCGTAAAAATGAACATGAACGAGCGACGCGTCTATGGAGATATCTGGACTATTAATTAACTACCTTGTTGAATGTTAACTATTAACAGATGTTTCCAAAACCACCATGTTCGTTGTTTGTGTCCCTCTAAGCCATGGCCCCTCCAAGGCGTGGCCCAACTCTAAGGCATGGCCAACTCTAAGGCATGGCCCCTCTAAGGCGTGCTTTTGAGGAAAATCGTCCTAGGGTGTGTGTTATCTTGATATCATTACATTTTTACTCAACTTCAATACGTAGTGGTAGCGTACTGTTTAATACCAACTTTACGTACGTACTATTCCTGAAATACTACTACTACTACTACTACTACTACTACTACTAACAATAATCATAATACATACTACCAGTAATAAAGCTGTGCATCTGGGCGTGTGCCGCCATTTATCAATAGCTGAGTTCAGGATTTTCCATCTACAAGAACACTCGCACTCAGTCGTACTTTACTTGGTACCATATAATTGACCAATCAGAAAAAACGCGGGCCACGAAACACTTTCTCTATCTACTTTATAGTCTGTACAAGGCGCTTCGCGTAGCGGGCGCCCGCTACGCTCGCTCATCAAGGACACAACATACTTGTAGTATGAAATAAAGTCACAAATGGCACAGAAACTATGAAGGAAATAGGCGACTTGCGAATGCCAAGAGCTCCATGCTCCAGGACAACAAAGCTATATGTTCGAAAGAGAAAGCATGGCACCACGGCACACAGCAAGGCGCTGAGCTGCCTGATGGGTGCGATTTGTACATTTTTCGTGATTTTGTGTGTGTGTGGTACTTCGTATTTTGTTTGCTATTGTTCGGCAAAATTTACACGGCAAACGGGACAACAAAACAAAACTTTGAAACAAAAACAAATTGGTGAGGCTGTCACATTTCGGGCGAGAGGTCCAGACACGGCCGTTCATCAGCGTCTCTCAGCCTTCGCAACCACCACCCTCAGAGCAATGACGCATACCATACCATACCATACCATACCATACCATACCATACCATACCATACCATACCATACCATACCATACAGCCTCGAAGATTCGGTGCCATCTCGTTCCTCCGTGTAGTAAGGCGAGTTATCATCGGCCGCGCATGATGTATCTGATGCTGCGTGCGCAAAGCACCACTCTCTTAACTTTGGACGAATCGACAAAAATAACCGAAGAAACAAAGAAGAAACATAACTCCAGGACCGATCCCACAAAAATATGTTCCCCTCCGGCAATTGAGAGCTGGGAGTAGGCTGAGAGTAGACCGAGAGGCGAGGGGTGTGTTAAGTGTTAGGGCTGGCCTCCGAAGTGGGGGAGGCAAACGTATTAAGGTCTATGTAACGGTACTCGTAGTGGGGGAGACAAGCGTATTAAGGTCTATGGAACGGTACTCGTAGTGGGGGAGACAAGCGTATTAAGGTCTATGGAACGGTAGTGGGGGAGACAAACGTATTAAGGTATATGTACCGGTATAATAAGTATATTTATATATATATGCACGGTATGTGGATACATATAGTACATATGTATGATAAATGTAAAGCACGAACGAGGCTAACTCCATTATTCCCACTCCCGTTTGCCTATTCCTATTCCTGACGGCTTCAAAAAAGCGATACGAGCTGGGCCGGCCAACTTCAGTTGGCCCGCCACTTCCTCACGCTGTGTTTTTCGAAATTTGAGCTGAAAAATTGACAAGGGCTTCCTCATACACTTCTTCTATAGCATTCCCAAGGGATTTATACCAGCTCCTTTCTACGAGTATTTGCATTGCTTTTTCGTGAACTAGGCCAATTTTCAGAAACACGACTATTGTTTCTGGCCACTACTGACGAAAAATAAACGAAACCAACAAGGAGCTGGGGTTAATCTGTTTGGAATATGATACGATACGGGAGCACGTGTCAATGTCAAAATCAAGTTCAAAATTCCAAAAAAACGGCTTGTGAATCCCAGATGTTGTGTCCCTCATCGTAACATATTAACTTTGTAAAGCCCTTATCGCATAAACGACATATATCTCTTGATGAACGATGGATTGGGCAATTATGAGGATATCGGTCGTTCCGTCATGCCTCAAGGAAGATGCCACAACGATTGTGAATTGTTAGCCAAATCCGCAAGACAGAGATTTTGGAGTTTCTTATACTGTACCTGATCATAGACTTTAATGTCGATACTTCGAAGTATATATTTATCACTAAGGGATGGTCTTTCTGTTTGTTCTATGTATTGTTTCTGACGAAACCAACTCGGATTTCGAAAAATCCAACGTCGCAAAGGCGCTAGAGGCTCAGGAACACAATGCTGCTAACTTTGAACCGTAATGTTTTCGAATGGCTGATAAATCGCCCGACTAGTTAAAAAGCTGATATTAGCCGGCCCAGCTAGTCTAGATTCTAGAAAAAAAAGTGACTTTAAGTGGTTTTTGGAGTCTGATTTTGAAGTGATATTTTGCGTGCGATTGTTTGCGTGCCCTTTTTTTTGCGTGCGCTTTTTTTGCGTGCGCTTTTGAAACACTCTTGGAACAATTCAGTGCTCGAAATCCCGCCGCATGTCAAATGATGCCGCTTTTGGCATTTCCATATGCGCCTGTGCGCCTGCACCCACCCATGTCGCTCATCGTTGTACACAGGCACACGCCTATTAGTAGTATTAGTAGTACTAGTATTACTAGTAGATGAGTTTGGCGACGACGACAACAACCCACCCACCCACCCACTCGCACATGGTCGTAGACACGCACACGAAATAGCATCGATTCGTCCTATTCTCTCCCGCCGCATGTGAAGTGACTACCACTATCGAGACTGGTACCGGTATCGGCCAGCACACCGCGCGCAGCAACACAACACATCGTACACCGACACACGGTAGCATCCACGAGAGATACCGGGTGCCAGGTACACTCAAACAGGGCATCCTTTGGCACAGCTCTTGGCATGCGCTTCGAGACCTACGACTAGAAATACCATTCCCTTGACATCCCGTTCACGAGGCTGCAGTATACCTCCATTCTTCATACCGCAGGTGAAAAGACACGTATTGACTTGGAAATATTGACTCAAGAAGACGATCATCGACCAGGGTATGAGACGAGTCGTTGTCGTAAGACTCGAGGACAGTCATCACGGTTGGTATAGTCGGCGGCAGGAACCAAATACTGCAGAATGCGAGGCGGCACTAATCCGTCTGACGATTGTATACCTTCCAGCACGTGCCGGTACTCGCACGCGGTCGAGCTCTATCGAGAACACGTACCTTTGGCATTCCTTTCGCGAGGCTGAAAGATACGTTTGACTTGGAAATAGTGACAAAAAAACTCCGTTCATACCGCGGCTGAAATATGCGTTTGACTTGGAAACAGTGACTCGAAAACTCATTTATTTAGTCAAGTGCTATTTTTTTTGAAACAAATCGTTAGTCGAGGGCCTAACCTCAGCCGACAAAGAAAACAAAAAAACGCATCACTCTTGGCAATCTGTTACCACTATTGATATTTCTAAATAGTGTGATCCAGGTACACACAAAAAACTTTATATTCCCCTTTTTTTACTAACAATATTTGGTCCTATTTACTAGTGTTTACTAGTGTTTACTATGGTCCTCCGTAATAGTATATAGTAAGTATATGATGCATGCACAAGGGGCAAGACTCGGTCTTTTCGGACCGCTATGATATATACCTGCTATTTAATACGGTGATTATACTGGTATTATTGTTGCAGCTGCCGTACCAGTAGTCCCAAACTTTCCGGTCGCGCTTGGGGCTATTTGTCCCATCCATAGCGTCTACTGCGCCCATACATATATACTAGGATACAGTATTTGCATTTTATAAAAATTCTACAAAATAAGATTACAAGCGTACAAATACGTCATCATCAGCTGTGAATTCTACCGATTGAGTGGCTGATACTCAAATTTAGCAAGCTGTGTGGTACATCGTGCGCGCTTGTTCTTGCATTGTTATACTACTGTTATATTGTCTTCATATAGTTGTTATACTACCACTCTGAACCGTAATATAAGGACCGTTTGTATATTAACATGTAATTGAAATGGTCATTATATTTTGGGTCAGAGTGGTAGATTGTTTTCTCATACAGTACTTGTTATACTGCTGTTGTTATAGATCGAGCGGGCGGACGTGTGTGCGTGTGTGCGTGCGTTTGTGTGCATCTTTCTCATCAATGCACTATCATATTAATATCATCACACCATCAATGCACCACCAGTGCCAGCCCCAGAGCTCCAGACACGAAAAACACGTTGCGGCGCTGCTTGCTGGGGAAAATTAAACTTGCTCTATTCGTCGGGGCCTCGCAGTGCTATTCAATATTCAACTCTCGTACGCACGTAACTGACTGCTGTCGACATGTATGTGCACTACTGTGCTGGATCTCGACGGGTAGAAAGGGAGGTTTAATGTGAAGAACACACACACACTGTAGTTTCACGCGAAGTTGGGGAGAAGGGTACCAGCTATTTCCTTAATTTCTGGTCACAGTTTCCTATTGGTCAGATAATGTCTTTTTCTCTACCCGCCTTTTTCCATATGGTCTCAATTAATTCTTCACGAATTCTGTACTACTACTGTAATATGCAAACCAACAGCAAAAATCCCAGACGCTGTACGTACTTCCTTTTTGTTGCGTTTTTTTTCCTCGCTTTGTCCCCTGTCGTCGTGTATTTTGGAAGGCCCAAAGCCAGCAATACAAAAGACAAACCGTACATATAATGTATCATGTATATAATAAGTATATAAGGGCCGTTGTCATCGGAGAGCTTCGTTTTTCCAGATTTTCTCGGTTTGTGAAATTTAAATCAAGATACATAAGGAGGGGTTCTGTCACAATCTATCTGTGGATTTCAACGGAGGAAAACATATGTGGAACGCTTATGATTAATTGAATAGATATCATTCACATATTTGGAAACAAAAAACAAACAAAAATCAATATATCTGTGAATTTCAACGGAGGGGAAACATATGTGGAACGCTTATGATTAATTTAATAGATATCATTCACATATTATTTGGAAACAAAAAACGAAAAAAAAACACCCAGGAAAGTCTGAAATAAAACAAAATTGCGCGAAAAACACATTAAGAAAATCTGGAAATTTAGGGACTTTATTTAGGTCCTCCGATGCTAACGGCCCTAACACTTACGGCCTGTAAGCTTGTAAAATTGTAAGATTGTAACATTGTAAGGTTGTGAGATAACACGCTCATCCCCTATGATACGACGAATTTCCCTTCCATTCAATTTGAGATACGAGATTCCCCGAAACGTGAGGGACGCACTATTAATAGTAACATGCACACAACGCGCGCTATTGGCGTCGTTGGCAACATCAAATCAGATATCGTCGAGATATTTCCTTCCGTAGACATATGGGTATTGCTAGAGTAAGTAGGCGTTTCGTTTGCACCCTCCTTGTAGAACTGCAGTCCCGTTTTGGGGACAAATTACTTAGAATTAGAGTGGTTTGTCCCCAAAACGGGACTGCAGTTCTAAAAGGGTTAATGAGAAAATCGGCACTCATATCACATATTACTACGACTATACTTTTGTTCTTACTCCTATTATTCTAGAGAGAGGGTGTGTGTTTATGTCATTATTGCCATCGTGTTGTACGGTGACGGTGGTCTAGTGTCTAGTCTGCTGCCTTGCTCACATTGTATTGATTGTATTGGTCAACCTCGGCTTGGAAGCTTAGAAGGACCGATCGGTGCTGATGGTATGTATGGTGTATGGTATGTCTGATGGTATGTATGACATCACCGCTCATCATATGATCGTCCACTCTCCTTGTCTCGCCCAGAAAACACGCCACTTGGCCCTGCCTGCATGGCCCACTACCAATCGCCGCTCAAGCGCGCTCAATCCCGTCCCTTACGAGACATAAGTATGTATGTATGTATGTATGTATGTATGTATGTATGTATGTATGTATGTATGTATGTATGTATGTATGTATGTATGTATGTATGTATGTATGTATGTATGTATGTATGTAATGGCCGCTGGGGGGAAATGCGCAAATTGAGGGGTGTGTGTGTGGGGGGGAGGGCTCATACAATGTACGCGTACGCAGATCTGTGTGGTTCAGTGTACAAGTGTTTTCGTATGGCCGTCTTATTGTACGATGTGTCTTCAGGCCAAACGAACATACAAAGTTCCCCATATTTTAGTGAGCGATGATAACAAGGGGTGTATACAGTATATGTATATGCTACCGGTATTCATCTGTTATCCTCAATGTTCATGAGGAAGGCCTGTATCCTTGAGCGAAACAGTTTCGATGGAAACTCCATTCCAAAAAAGGTATGCGTACATATATATCTAGTCTATTCCGAAAAGGTACACCACTTCCTACTATTTTCCAGAAAGGTACACCTGTTTACTACCAGGGTGGTATTAAATAGGTTATTATAGTGCTATAGTGCACCCCTCCTTCGACGCACGCGCGATTGGTGTGATTGGTGCGATTGGTGCGATTGTTGCCCTCAGCCCTTCGCCCCTGCTTTTGGAGACCAATCCCCGGCTGGCGCCCAGATACATCACACCTCACACCGCGGCCCTGTTTCCATCGTAACAACACCACAACAACCGTATTGATCTACCATTGATACTTTTATCTATTAATACTTTAATCCTCTCTCGTGTCTTCTTTCTGGCTTTTTTTTGCCTTGTTTCTCTCTTTGTTTCCACCCTTTGCCGGTGTCTTCCTCTTTTTCATGTTGCCTCGCCCGTGCAGCAGTTAGCTGTTCCTCTTGGGCATGTGTGTTTTTCTTCTAGGGGCACTTCTGTCTCCCTGCATCATATGCGTCATTTGTATTATGTTTCATTTCAGAATTCGTCCTTTTGTTCTTATTTTTTGGTTCGCCTCGTGTCGTTGTGTTCTCGTACCCAGTACGTTAAGCATCTCACTTGCTTTACCCATTAATTTGAGTTTTATTTTGTTTTGTTTTTTTCTCTGTTTTTACAGTCTGTGACCACAGAATTTGTATCTCTCTAGGATTGGGAATCAGGACAAGCACTGGGTGTACTGACGTGGTTGAGTAGAAGTAACGGGTTTAATGTGAAGATGTCATGGTATTCATGGTATCCCCGATCCAATACATTTATAAAGACAACAACAACAACAACAAATATTAATACTCTAACAGGATGAGCGTATTTTTACACCACTACAACGGGGGACCATAGTACATATTATACATATTATACATATTATACATATTATATCATGAGACCAAATGCTAATGTTGTTACTAAAATTTGGGAAATATATAGGATTTTGTCTATTATGGCGTACCTGGTAGGTAGTATTAATAGCTGGTAATATTTAATATTTACTTAGGTCCCCCGTAATATGACATGACGCGAGTAAAGCCCTGCCTGCCATATACGTATAGCAACTACTTTCTACACGCTTCTTGATAGTCTAGTCTATTAATACTAATTAATACTCTATTAATACTATATTGATACTATATTAATACTCGTATATTAATACTATATTAATACTCGTACTACTTAATACTCTATTAATACCGCGAAGCCGTGAAAGGAAATAGTGCGCCTGTTGGGGCTGCTGCTGCTGCCGGCATTATACTAAAGTTACCAACTCTAATAATGCTAATAATTAATAATACAGCAGTCTTTACGTATTTACTAACCAGGATATTTTCCTAAAGTATGACGTACCTGTGGTGAACGTTATGTTGCACGTTTATGGCACATATATGTGTCTGTTCAATTATGACATAGACCATGTTGGTTAGGGCTGGGAGTTAGCTAACTACACTAACCCATACAGAACTGAAAAAACGTATCCCAGACTTATTCCAAGTAGTTTGTCCCCAAATACGTGGGACCAGTTTTTACTATGATAAGGGGTTAAGGTACTCTACTACTACTTACTGTAAGGCATGCCTTGATTGATAAGGCTAGTGATATACACTAGGGCAAGCCTTCATTGATAACCCTACAGTAAGTAATTTAGTGATAAGGCTATTAATAGTCATAGTAACATTAATATTACACTATTGGTTGAGCGGCGAAATTCTCCAACTAATAACTGACTTATTAATATAATAGTCCATATCAGTTAATTACACACGTCGAGCCATACATACTCCAGTCAGACACAAAGAAATAAACAACCACACTCCACATTACAACTACTCATATCAAAATTACCCCACGCAACTAACGTTAATACCTGGTATTAATAACTACCGAATAACACGTAAAGCATTTTACAACTATTTAATACTGTAATGTAGTGTACTACTATATATAATTATTAGTAAACTATTATTAGTAAGATAACACACGCCCTCGGGGTCGATTGTGTCGCCAATGGGGCTAATGGGGCTAGTAATTGCTAATGGGGCTGATACTAATGGAGATGTTTTAAGGTGCAAGCGCCAAGCAACGCGAGTCGACGGAAACATCGGGTGGTCGCGATATTTCCCAAGCTGCGTACTTCGTATGTGATTTGTGTTGTTATGTTGTGTTGTTGTGTTATGTTGTGTGTTATAAGTGCCCCCCTCTAAGGCATGCCATCGACAAACAAGCCTCCAAAATTCATCCGCGGGGGTGTGTTATTATATTATCTACCTAATATATACCTGGCACGATGTATTATCACTTGATTACAGTTTACGGCATGAGGTGGCGACGTATGATACATACATATAGCCAGCAAACTCACAGACAGGCAGTCCTACAGTATAAAATAACGCACGAGTGCTGGTATAATACATACTGGTATCATACGTACTGGTACGACGTATCATACTTGTATCATAGCTGGCGACACTTACCGCTCTTCTTTTTTTTTTTTTTTTTTTTTTTTCAGCCCCCCCCCGCCCCCAGCTCCTTCCGAAAGGGATGCGTTGGTCAGCCCCAAGACTAAGGCAAAGCAAACAAACAATTTGGAGTACGCCCCCCCCCGCTACGGCAATGCATGACATGAACGTACACCCCAGCCCCCCGCCCCCCCCCCCCCGCCGCCCCCCCCCCCCCCCCCCCCCGGGCCCCCCCCCCCCCCCCCCCCCCCCCCCCCCCCCCCCCCCCCCCCCCCCCCCCCCCCCCCCCCCCCCCCCCCCCCCCCCCCCCCCCCCCCCCCCCCTCGTCCCTCCCTCCACCCCCTCCTTCCCCCCACCCCCCATCCCCTATCCCCTATCCCCCACCCCC
>MEHQ01002093.1:0-321003 GCA_008828725.1 Saccharina japonica | reverse complement strand
CGGGGGGGGGGAAGCTTCGGAGCTTCCACATTGTACAGTATACTGGTATGCTGGTACGCATCACCAGTATACTGGTACAAATCACCGCAACAGGTCGACCACGAAGCATACCATACGTCAGGTTCGTATGATATGCCTATGATATGTGTATGGTATGCTTCAAGTCCCGACCTTTATATTGCGCTTCAAGTTTGGAAAAATATCAGGGGTGGTCGGGCACGTACGTGTGTGTGTATTGAGTATTCAGGCGGTACTACCATCTCTAGGACACGCATGCATGCATGCATGCCATGGTTTGGTGTGGCCTCTGGTGCTGCTGCTACTAACAGCTTGCTGCAGGTGTGGGTGCTGTATCACATGACATGGTGACCATGCAATGTCATGCCTTCATCAACGATGATGCCGTCATTTATTTGCCACAATCGGCACTCGGAAGCATAGAAGAGCTACTTACTGCCTATGTCATATGCCATATTCATACATATATACGTACGCGAACCCTAAGAACCCTATACGAGTACCCTACTCTACGTACTGGTATAGACAGTGAGTGGCGCACCAACAGCGCACCAACAGCACACCAACAGCAGAGAGAGGCGGTTATTCTCTGCAATCCCGCTGCCTCCTCTGCTGTTCTGTTTGTAGTGACTGCATACACTGACTGTTGTATCTCGGAATTCGATAATAACAATAACAACGAACGCTAATACGAGAAGTATCATCAGTACATATAAGTGTCGGTAGATTGGCCGATCGTCAATGAGTGGTGATGTGGTGATCTTCTCCCCTTCCATCATCACCACGACCTCTTCGTGCTTCGAGGTCTGTGCTCTGTGGACTCCCACCGCGTTCTCAAGTCTTCTCCCCGTGTGCATGACAGACTATACGACCGCTTTGTTCAACTGATTCACCGAGGATACGCATAATACCATTAATAGATAGATACGCATGCGCTCGCTCGTAACGTGATGTGTGTGGCCCCTCGCATCGCGTTGTTGTAACTATTCAACGTTAGCCAACAACATTCAACGTTGTATGTACTACGCTGTGCTAAAATTAATAGTATACATTAGACATTAGACACACACATGGTATATATCAACATGTATGTATGTATATTATGTAGTATATACTCGTAGGATATGTATATATGTATACTTGGTAATACGCGGATCACTGAATGACAGGGCGAGCACATCATCAGTACACTACTACCAATACTACCAATACTAACTGGTAGAGTACAAAAACAATCGATCCGGGCTATCTACCAGAAGTGCATCATCAGCAGTGTATACAAATATACACCTACGAACGAATCTACGAATACATTAAATCTTTCCATGCTCTCATACCAACACTTCTTCGCGTGGTAGAATACTTCAAGTATAGCATTAATAGTACTATTACTGACACTTTATTTACAGTATATATACGCTATGATACAACTCACGCGTGCTACGATAGAGGTATAAGGTATAAGGTATACCTTTTTTTGGCTGAAACGTTTTCTGAATGATCTATCAGTACGCTCATCGGCAAAATAATCATTCTTGTGATGCACTCTTGTTTGTTTTTTACGTAACGCCACGGGATTGTTCAACGGGAATTAACATTAATAGTAGCACTAATAATAGCATTTTGTTTCCTCCAAAAACTGTTTTGGGGTAAGGTATATAGAGCTCCTCAAGTGACCATACCACCCTCATAAAAATCCCGGTGTTTGGATCTCTACCTTAAGGTAGCATGCGTCAATTGCTAAATGTACACCCAAACACCATGGTAGCTGTGTTGTACCTGGTATGTCCTTACTATCTGCGCTATACGAGTAGTCTATTAATAACAATATATACCCAACTACTGGTACATTATAACTGTCTTGACTATATATGTATGCAGAACAAAACTTGTAAAAATAGTGACAGCAGGCATTAATATAGATCTTTCAATAATTCGTCGTTGTTGTTACTTCGCTCTCAATGTCTAGTTCAGTTCCTCCACACTTTGACACAAGTTAGACGCCCCCCCCCACCCCCCCTTCCCCCCCACAAGCAGCCACGTTGTGGTGTGTGGCAATATTAATAAGTCGGTGCACGCGTCGACTGCATTTAGATTGATCTACTGTAGAGTGATCTACGCGTAGATTGATCTACGCGTAGATTGATCTACGCGTATAGATTGATCTACATTATTATCTGTTTCGTTAAAGACATGTTATTAATACCGGCACAAGCCAGCGTCGGTAAGAGAGAAGAGATGCCCTAGCCACTTATTATGACTTGTGATACCTCAACACCTACTTTCTTGCGTACTGCTATTACGCTAATATTGGACATAGCATACTAAGACTTGTTGAGTCGTACGCGTACCATTGGGGGGAGAGTGGGGGGGAAAGGCAGAGGGGGAGGGAGGTGTAGTCATATGATGCATGGCCGTGGTCGTATGACCCGTGGACTCTCGCATCCCTACAAAAGGCCGGGACGGAGCACGTCCGGTTTTCGTCGATCAGGCAGACACTGCTTACCCCAAGCGCGAAGCGCCGGGAGGTATTGTGTGAGTCGCATGGAAGGTGTGCTGCATCCTGCAAAGAACCCCGTGTGTGAAGTGGACTTGCAATTGATGGCAGCTTCGGATGAATTCATACTTCTTATGTTTTCTGGCGTAGCCACTTCTAGAGACAACAACCGGTATACTATGTAACTTGCTTCGCTGGCGCCTTTCCATATACCTGGTACACACTTAACAGCGTGATACGAGCTTCCCCTTGTGCGGCGTTGAGGTTCCCCACCCCGCACACATGATCTAACTCGACCGCCAGCCTTGGGAAAGGGGGGGATTAGCTGGCGTGTCGTTTCATCCTCGCTCTCAATGCGGACGGCCGTTTAATGCTCCTTTCTGATGCGTAGTGATTCCATAGACCCTCGCATCCCTACAATGCCGGGACGGAGCACGTTGGGTTTTCACCAACCAGGATCAGTGGGGGGCGGGGGCGGGGGGGGGTGTACTCGATATTCGTATGGCGTAGTCGTAACTATCATGACTCGAATCCAACAATACGGAGGAGCATTCAGGAGTTTTAGCCGACCAGGCAGGGGGGGGGGGGGATTTCATGCAACTAATCATTAGCCTCATGTATCATAATGAGTACTACAAGGCATTGTTTTTCTGCCCTCTTCTCGCGCTCTATGTTTCCCTCTTTTCTCCCTTCTCTCTCCCTCGTTTTTCTCCCGCTCTTTTTCTCTCCCCCCCCCCCATCTACCCATATACCACGAACGGCACTAACCAGTACCGGCTAACAGAACAACAGAACAGAGCAACAAGCAGTCCGATTCATCCGCACTGTTCAGCATGCTGTATGCTACATATCACGTACGAAGCATGTATGTATGTATATGATATGTATGTGTATGATACGTATAATTGTATATGCTATGATATACCTGGTATGTATGATGTGGTTTGTATGACGGTGCGGGTTTGTTTGGAGTACGTATCCTATTATATCATACGTACATAAATGTAAGCAGGCAAACAAGCTGGGCGCTTGTCTCTTCTTGCAATTATTAGTATTTTAGGCACAGTTAGTCAGTCGTCGGTCCGTTTTTTCTTCGTTCAATTCGTTCGTTGCTGCTCTGCTGGCACTAGAAACTAGAAACTAATTATGGCGACATGCATGCTGACTATGTTGACTATTATGCTGACCAATATGACCGGACGGGGTGTTTGTTGTTGTTCTTGTTGTTGTCTCTTCTGTCTTGTCTACGTGTCGTGTGTGACCTCGCACTGCGAATGAATGTACACACACGTATAATAATAGTGTTTGTCTTATAAATGACTTAATAATCACATAATGACCACCAACGAAAACAGTTCCACCGACCGGCAAAATGATCAGAAATGACGAAATAATGATATGATGATAGACCCGCGGTTTTGTCGTGAGAGGGCGGCGTCATACTCACCACTCCTATCAACCTAACATAGATTAATGGTGCCGGTATATAGAGAGGAGGAGGAATTATGAATGAAATGTGTGTCAAAATATTCAATAGTGAACATTACAATACGAACGATACGAAGAACATTGTATTATCAGAAGAGGCGGGGGGTGGAGAAGTGGAGAGAGGTGGAGGTATTAATAGTATAGGCGGAGAGGTGGAGGTGGTATTAAATGTTCAATCATTCGTGCATATCCGTGTATACCTGGTATACATGAATATACGAGAGTACTCGCACAATCTCACAGGGATTGGCGGGAGAAGGGGGGGGGGGGGTACTATACGTAAATACGTATTATACGTACACATATCATACGTGCTTGCATTATTATGTGAATCGCGGAAGGAAGCAACATACCGAGCACCGAGCACTGAGCATACATGTCATATGATGAGATCATCAAAATAAAAGAAGATATTGATGACTGATGACACGAACAAAACAAAACAGGACCAAAAAGAATAAACCAAACCAAAACGTTTACTCGTACGAGTACGACGTACGTATATTATACCTAGAGATACTACGAACATACAGCAGTACTCGTAGATACCGTACGTACATGTAATACGTACGTACGTACGTACGTCGTGCCTGGTGAGAGTTTTGTAAGCCGAATTCCTCTCTCTTTTCTGTTCATAATTTTCGTTCATACAACGTGTTTTTTTTTTGCATTATGCGAAAGATATTATACATGAGACCAGCGGATATCGACTATATATACGACCGTACTACTATTAATACTTGTTTTGTACTGGTACACAGCCAGCAGCATACGAGTACTCTCGTACATCGTACACATACAGCAGCACCCGTCCATAATTCGTTCAGCATCATCATTATCATACAATCCGTTCGTTGCGTATGCATGTATGTATGTATAATATGTGCATCTCATCGGCAGCAAAAAAAAACAGCGTTGGATCATCAAAATTCGAAGAATATCTCCTCCTTCCTCTCGCTCGTCCCTGCACACACACGCTCCGTGCTCGTGGTGGTGGTGTTGGTGGTGTCCTTGACATTGCTTGAGCAAGTACTGACTGTGAGCGGGCCTACCGCGAGATGGATCAGGTCACGTCTCGTGTCCGCGCGCTGACCCCGGTGGATTTGCCTCAAAAATCGTCCCCCGCAAAACGGGTGGCAGCCCGCGTGCGGATCTCGCAAATCTCTCTGCCGAAAATAAGGTTCCAAAATCCGTAACGGTCTGAAAAATATTCGTTTTTGAGCCGTACAGGTCCACAGGTTCCCATTTTTTCAAATCGGATCCTTTTTTGCCTGGAAAGTTCCAGCGGACAGCAGGTGGACAAGCATATCATATGTCATGTATGAAGCATGCAAGGCATGCAAAAGGAGAAAACAAAGAAGAAAACACGAAAACACAAACCAGAAAAACATATGTGGACCGCAGAAAGATCTGCCGGGCTATTCGACTCATTTTTGACAAGATACGACATTTCCGTGATGTGGTCCTCCAGAAATTGCCCTTGCCTAGGGGGCCACAGCAGGGCACGGACGAACTACCACCCCTGCTTGTTGTTGTATCGTAGGTGGCGGACAACCTATTACGTAGCACAACCTAGGGAGGGAGGACCAGCGTCCCTGCCCACTTCGTCAGAGCTGCGTGTCAGGCTGGATTGGATGCCTGTACACTAGAGTAGCGTATTCGGGAACAGCTTCTTCTGATTCTGCTGCCAGGCCGAGCCCAGAACCATCTGCGTGGTTCATTTCTGCGAGGTCGAATTTTTCGGCACCTGGTGATATCAGCAGCATCAAATCTCGGTGTCTGGTTTGATCGAGGTTGATCGTGCGAGACGGGACGCCATCACAGAGGGAAGGGGCTGTTCCAGTTGCGCGAATCGGGACAACGGGACGTGCTCACTACCATACCGGCGGCCGCCACACGTTTACCCGCCAGAGGAATAGAGACCTATACCTTCTACGCCCGCCGTGCACACACACACTCTCCTGTTGCAGAAGAGAGGTGCAACACCACCACCAACAAGATAGGTAGGATTTTAGGTATATCTTCGTGATCTTCATTATTCCGAGAGGGAGAAGGTAGTAGCTGAGCATCAGGGCAGGCAAGGGTGGTCGGCTCTACTCATCATGACCGACTGCAGGCGAAGCATGGGGGGAGAGGACACGGACTTGCTGTGCGTCGAGGTCTCTGCTTTGGGCGCACCGCCGACGCTGCCACGGGTGGCCTTCGGAGTGTGGCAGGAACTTCCACCCGCGTGTACGATGAGCAGCACGGAGCAAACCCACGAGGATTTTCTCAAGTCGCTGCTGCTCAAAACCGACGCCTATCGTCCTGCGCGATCGAGCCTCCGGTTCATGGAAGACCCAGGTGAGACATATACACAGGCTGGAGACTGATGATGGGTGGGACAAAGTTGTTGGTCAGATTGCAGTGATGTTTAGCAGCACTTTCGAGCCTCTAGGCTCATAGATAGCTCATGACTATGGCCTATGGCTGAGAGATCGCGTGGAACTTTTGGTGCGAGTTTGGTGTGTTCTTTTTCTTGCTTTCGTTTGTCGGCGGTGGGTCAGGACGTTGGTCTATAGGTTCAAGAGCCGGAATAGCTGCGCTGTACCTGCTGCTCTATGGGTACGATATGGATGCTGGTGTGGATCACTTTTACTTGCTACTTTTCACGTACATACGATACGATACTGCTGCTGCTGCTGCTGCTGTGCTGCTGTTGTGCTGTCGATACCGATACAGCATACATATCTTCGCAGAGTAGACAGCAGTACCCAGAGGCAACACTGCTGTGGTGATCATGTCTTATAGCAGCACGTAGGAGACTGGTCGCAACTATTATTACTCGTATTTAGGATAGCGTTGGAGAAATTAGAAAAGGCGATACTCGTAATCTCGTATGATCTGTATGATCGATGCGATAAGAACTAGCACTTTGGTCCATAATATAACACTCGTCTAGTATCCATATCAATATCGCCAATGTTGCTTATATTACCGGCTTGCTATGAATTCATGCGGTCGGCCTTTCTCTTTTTTGGTCGCCTCTTTTCTCTTTTCGGCCAGATTTCTTACTACAGCAGCAGCAGCAGAGCAGCAGCAGCAGCAGCATTAGATTTCTTGCCTGGCCTTGCCTTGCTTGGGAGACAGGGGGAGGCCTCGCTCGCTTGTTTTATGTGAAGCCTGATTTTTAGTACTGACCTGTAGAACTGACATAGGCTAAAGGGTCCACAACAGCAGCAGCAGCAGCAGCAGCAGTAGTGGTGCTGGTGCTGGCGCTGGTTCTGAACGATACTATTAATATTACTCTATTGATATATGTATGATGGTCGGAGACAACCAGTGGTCTTCTTTTTTTGCGCCAACAAAGGAAAGATCGTGTATCACTCACTCACTCATTCATCATCATCATCATCAGTCGACATGTCGACATCAGTCACGCTGACTCGCACCACGACCAGTGGAGTTTTCTGTATTACGGCCGCATCGACTGACATTAAGACATTATTAATATTAACATTCCATTCCCCTCTTCCGCTTCCGCTCGGCGACTCTGTATGCCGCCGCTGTTGTGCTTCTGTTGTACTGCTGTCCTGCTGCTGCTGTCTGATTGTATACGCGCTTTCTCGCGACGCAGAGTTTCTTACTATGCGATATGCGGTGGTCGGTTGGTTCGCGAAAGTGTCCGCGTCGTACGAGTTCGCCAATGAGACCGTGCTGGCCGCTCTCAGCCACTTCGACAGGTGAGTGCGTGCGTGCGACTCTCGTTTGCTGATGGTGTGTCTGCGTGTCGGTGCCGCCGTCTGTTGGGGTGTTCGTGTTGCTGTGTGGCCTCAGATCCAACAAACTCTCGACTAGCGACAGACTTTCGACACTACAAGTATAGATACCGGCGATACTCTACGCTGTATATATGAAGCAGAAATATACCAAAGGAACAGCAAATCTATTGTACTCGGTTGTAGATCGATCGGCTACGTATACGACGTATTCCTTAGGCGCCAGGTATCGATGGCGATTGTGCCGGTAGAACACGACGTATATACCAAGTGTGACCAAGTGTGACCAAGTGTGACCAAATGACCGAGTGTTGTGTTCGGTACGTATCAAATACCGTTATGATACAGGAGCAGATACTGCTGCTGTACTTTGTTACAGCTACTTGTACGCGTATACTGGTATGTAGTACCAGTATTTGGCCAGCACCAGTATACTGGTACGAATACTGAACTACTACTGCTGTATCTACGTACGTATACTACTAAACATGCATTTTATATACATGGGAAATACCAGTAAATACCTCTCGGCGGAATTTGTGACGCCTGGCTTCTTTTTCCCACACGCCCAGCAGTCTCTTTTGACTCTTGTGTCTACTGTGGTCGTTGCGGAATTGCCTGATTGCCACACACGAGTGTCATCTACAACAGCTCTCTCTGTCGTATGTCATAAGTCTGCTTCTAGACTGACTGTATGGTACTCGTAACATATGTACCCTTTATTTACCTTGGTTTGAATTTTGAATTTTGAAGTATGAATATGCTTGATACGGCGGTCTGATGATGCTGTATCTGATATAATGCTATCCATAGCTATGGATGTACTGCTGTAGTATGAACGTGTACTATTGATAGCATACTCGTAGCTCCCCCTTTTTTCCCGCACAACGATGATGATGTAATTATATCATCAGGATATCATCGGGATATGAGAATGATCTGATAATCTGATAATGATATCATCCGCTCGCTGCTGCTGTTGAGAGTTGCCATTGTTGTAGCCTATTGGTTATTGGTTATCAATATTTATATTAAATAGTTGTGCATTGACACATTGGCACGCACAGGTAGCAGGTCACCATTTATTTCATATATTTATTTCAATACAAAATTGCACTACTGTCGAGAGCTGGGGTACGAAGTGCTACATGAAGTTCTGCGTTCGGTCAGCCAAGTCAGCTGTATTTAATAGTAATAGTACGTAGGCGTACGAAGGCAGTAAGCAGTAGGCAGTCACCCTACACAGGCCCTAGCCAGCATTTGGGGGGGAGAAACTGCTTCGTTTTCCTTCGTGCGGCGTTTGAACATTCAACATTCAACATGCTCGTAGACTGGACTACGCCGTGTTTTTCTTCCTTCTCCTTCTTGCCTTTCTTTTTAGGCTATACCATATCATACCAGTAGTCTACAAGCAGCAGTATGCGTTCGGGATTGGAGGCGTTATATATTCTATCTGCCATGCATGGATAGTTGATACAATATTAGTACCAGGGGGGGTGGGGGGGGTACTCACTCGTTATCATGATTAGTCGTAGTCGTAGTCGTACGTATGAACATACCGTAGACCGTAGACCCTCGCATCCCTATGTACAATGCCTGGACGAAGCACATCGGGTTTTCACCGACCAGGCAGACATCGGGGGGGGCAGGGGTGGCTGAAGGTCTACGAATGTTGTCGGTGGGTTCGCACCTTGCGTGCGTCCACACCGTGCGGGGGGGTACTCATATTTTGCTTGCCTTAGCCATTTGACCATTGACCACGCATCCCTTTCGAGACGGGTGTGGGGGGGGGGTGCCGGGACGGAGCATGTCGGGTTTTCACCGACCTGGCAGACATTGCTATTGCTAGCACCAAGGGAGCGGTGGATATTGGTTATTAAGAGGAGTTGTTTGTGATTCTTTATTTTCACAATTCGCGCTCACGATAGGTATACCGACGTGATTACTGGATTGGTATCGGTCCCTTACAGCTTACCAAGGTATTGAGGTTCTTGGTAAATGCCGTTTTCGCTTAAAAAGGGTGAAGGTGCCTTAAAAGCGGCTACCTAACCTTGCACCTGGTTTATAGGATCGTCTATTAGATCATACCAGGTATGATATGTTTTACCTGGTATTGTAAGCCTAATGCGTACGCTTGATGTGGTGATGATATGTTGTACCTGGTATTAAAAGCCTAATGCGTACGCTTGGTGTGAAGATATGTTGTACCTGTTAATAGTATTAAAGTATAATGCGTACTCTGCGTGTCGTGATGATGTGATGGCAGATATGTCTCGATAAGGCTGGAGACGATCCGAGACAACATGCTGCTCCAGCTGGCGGCGTATGTAGCGCTGCTTGTGTCTTCGAAGATGTCCGAAACTTGCCACCTGCGGATGACCAACTTGGAGAGCCTAACCGGACGCATGTTCACCCCGCTTCAGGTAAGAGAGAGAGACGCGACACAGCGGACCAAACAGACAAAAAGACACAGAGAGAGAGAGCAAGAGAGAAAGAGAGTAGGAGAGAAAGCTATGATACCTCAATGCTGCTATGCTGCTCCTCCTGTCTTTGTTATTATATGTCTGATGCACCGATTCTATCGATGACGATGGATGCTGCTCCGCTTTCCTTACGAATTCAGAGCAAGTTTGAGTTTGACAAGGGTCACAGTTTTCTCATCATCGCTGTTTTTGGTTCGAAGTTTGTTTCCATTCGTATATAGCTCAAGTAGTGTTGTGTACGACTGGTACTCTTAACACAGATGTTTCGCTTATATATATATATATATATATTATATATATATATATCTGATGCATACCTATATACGATGATACCAGGCACTGGCATACCAGGTATATGCTGCATATTTTCCGTGCGCTATACCTGGTGTACGGGTAGACGTTTTGTATGTACGTATTATACTCGTATTTGTAGAGGTGTGTCGGCACGACGTACAGTAGGTCATCATTAACTCTTATTAGACTAATAGGTAATAGTCGTTAATAGTCGTTTCCCGGGGTGTCGACTATCCGACTTAATGGGAAGGTTAAGGTTTGCTGAATGCGGTACGTACGTATACATTTTCTTTTCTTTTTGCCGGGCCAACCTTGGGCCACCTCGTCGGGGCAGAGTGTGAATGACCTGGCATAAGTCGGCAAGTCGGCTTGCCATGAGCACAACCCTAACCCTTCGACAGACGACTTGCCGACTAAAGTTGGTTATTAATACGTAGTCGGCTAACGACACTACCGATTACTGTTTGTTATGATTATACAGTAGTCGTGAATACTGCCGACTCGCAGCTCCACGTATAGTAGTTGCCATAATATTTAATAGTAATAGTATTAATGTCGAGCGTATTGTAAGCTTATAATAAACTTGGGGCTGTGATTCGTCCGCGGCATTTATAGTTTATTATGGCTTACGGCAGTGACCATTGTTTTTATTTCTGTACGTAGCTGAGGCCATGCGACGTATTTAGTGTACGAGTATTGGTGCGGGCTGTATTGGATCTCGGCGTTGGTTACTATTAATATCACTCTGTCCCTAAATATAATAACCGTTTTGATTGAATATTAATATACAAAATGTGCTTATATTTCGGGACATAGTGGTATTAATTAGTAATAGTTAGTACAGCAGTAGCCCTGAAGCGCTGTCGGTGGGCCAAAGTTGGTGTCCCCGTCTTGCGTTTCTAGACAAATAGAACCAATACAACCAATACAACCAAAACAGCGAGAAATGCCGCGGCGTCCATTCTGGAACACCGAAAAACGCTAGTATGTAGTATTAATAGTCGCATTATACCAGTAGGAGTATAATGGACCTCTTCCGTACATACATATGTATTATACCAGGTATATAAATATATATATATATATATATCCCCCACGCGCTCCGTCTCGAAAGGGATGCGTGGTCAATGGTCAAATGACTAAGGCAAGCAACAAATGAGTACGCCCCCCACGCGGCATTGGTACAAATGAGTAATCACCGCACTGCTACTGCTATACTGCTAGGCAGCACTCCAGGGGTAGGTACAGTAAGGTACAGGGGTAGATGCAGTAGTCATAGGGTACCAGTATCGTAATGGTTGGGGTCAATACTTAAGCTGCCCGAAGACCCGGGTAAAGAGTCTCCCAAATATCGTGCTGGTACAGCAGTATTGTTGTGTAATATGGAGACGGGGTCGTATGATTTTTGGGGGGCTGTTTTATACCGGTAAGTAACGCACCCGTTAGCAACTTTTACCCCGTTCTACCCGGCTAGAAACGCCGGCATAGAAACCCGGGAACTACGTAGGTTTTTGGTTTTTGGCGCTATACACTAAAGGCTACCCGACTATAATTTCCAGTATATATTACCTTCCCCCCCCTGCTCTGTCTCGATCGGGATGCGTTGTCAATGGTCAAATGGCCAAGGCAAGCAACAAATGAGTACCCCCCCCCCCCCGCCCTCCCTCCCTCCTACCCTGCCTTCAGGTGAAGCACTTGGAGATGGACATGATTGCCAAGCTCCAATTTCGCCTCGCTCCCCCCAGCGCAGACGAGACCCTCCACTGTCTCTGCAACCTGCTGCACCACTCGGACTCCTGGCCGTCCAGCGTCCCCATCGGGAGGGTGCTTTCCGCCGGCGCCTGCTGTCTCCAAAAAGCGCGAGCACGGACTTGCTGGTTCCGACACGCGCCGTTCACGCTCGCCGTCGCCGCTCTCGCCACGGCTTACAGCTTCCTGGGCCTGGGGCAGCTCAGGCGCCGGCTGCTCCGCGAGTGCGATGCCCGCGCTCGCAGCGTGACGGGGAGAGGCGTCGACATCAAGGGGGTGGCGGCTTGCGCGGAGGCCATGGCGGTCGAGGAGCGCGCGGCGGCGGTGGTGGCGGCGGCAACTTGTGGGGGGAGGGGGGGGGGGGGCGCCGATTCGCCCCTGTGCGCCGGCGCCGGCGGCGGCAAGGCAGACGCCGGGAAGAGCGGCTGGGGGTCGCCGACGGGGGTGGCGCAGGGGGCGAAGCTGTTGCAGGAGGTCGCTTTTTCGACGGTCGGGGGGGGGGTTCCGCTCGTCGAAGAATTTTCGCCGTCGCCTCCCGAAGCTTTCAGCCCTTGCGCCGCCGCCGCGCCGAGAGCTGCGCCGCGAGCTGCGCGAGCGCCCGCTGTGGGCAGCGTGCGGGGCGTGTCCGTCGCCGCCGCTGCCGCTGCGGCCCTCGCTTCGCAGGCGGCGCTAGTGGGGTCTATGTCTCCACGGCATGGGGGGGGAAGTCGCAAGAGAGGGTTGCATCAGTCCTACGGGAGCTGTTTTGTGCCATGTGCTAGGCGCCCTTGCGTGGACGGCTTGGCTGGGCGTTGCATAATGATGGAGGCGGGCGGCGTTGCCCAAACGGAAGAGGAGAGGCAGGGGGGTGGTCCGGGGCGCAGCAACTGCATCCGCTAACGATGCTGTGATGCTACCGCTGGGTATCATATCATAGCAGGTCCATCAGGTCAGGGGGTTTATGGATTTATGGGTTCGGACGCTACAATATACCAGTCTGATCGTAAATATAAGGTACAGTTAGAAGGCTACAAAAGGTCCAAATCTACCTGATATTTCCGGCTAGACTGATATCTGACCAGCCTCGCTCGGTAGGGTTTGCTTCCTGCTCTTGGCGGGTCCGAGTTACGGTTGCTCTCGACACGTCGCCTTGAAAACACTCTCGGAGAGGCACGTGCGGGTTTAGCGTTCTCTCCCGAAACGAAAGCTGGTGCAAACTGTGCACTTCTTGGACCTGCAGGTGGCTATGTACGCTCGCTCCTGGGGGACAGTTGCCCGCGGTGTAGCATTCAGGTAGAAAATATAAAAAAAAAGAAGGTGGCACGCACCCACAGCCGTGCAGTGCAGTACGTACATATATATGTGGGTTAATATAGAGAAAGAGAACGTTTTAAGCTTAAAAAAATATATGTTTGTGCAAGTCTGCTTATTTTTTTGGGGGAATAGTCTGCGGTTGCTTGGTGCTGCAGGCCGACTGGCCGCTGCCGCTGCGAGTTTTGGTTGCTTCCTGCGAACTGCCGTATCCCCCCCCCCCCCGCTCCCGATGTATCTCGGTGTGGTCCGCACCCTAGGCTGGCTGGCTGGCTGCATTGCTCTTGCTGCTGTAGCAGGCCGGCCTCCCGGCTTTGTCGCTTTTTGTGTCGGTCTTCGTTTTTTTTCCGGTGTTGGCTTGTTGGTGAATTGGTGAATTGGTCCATGGTTCGTGGTTCATGAAGCGGGAGCGATGGGGCAGCTCAGCTCGTGCATGTCGGTGACGGTCCTCGGCAAACATGAATGCATGTACTATATGTATTAGTATGTTTGATATGCACTCCAACTCTATGGAGTGCATTCATCCTGCATACAATACTCTACTACTTACCTGCTACTGCGCTCACGCGATGTAAGGTATTATTTAAAAAAAAAATGCGGGGGTGAGGGGCGGTGTATGGAAACAAGCGGGGCTATTGGGGGTGTCTTTCGATAGATCGATGCAACAGCATTCCTTGCTGCCGCATTGAGGGGGAGAGGGAAAGGGGGGGGGGGGGAGAAAAGGAGAGAGGGGGGGGGGGGAGAGAGTGGATGTAGGTTGGGGGGTGATGTTGTTCGTGGGTTTGGTAGTGTCATTGAGATAGATAGTCACCTTCGCCGGTGTCACTTTTGTGGGTTTCCAACTGTATTCGAAGGCGGGGCTCCGGCGTCGTGTTTTAGAACGCTGGTGTCGAGGACAGAGAGACAGAGAGACAGAGAGGTGGCCTCTCGAGTCCCAAAGGTTTTGCCGCTCCATGTTTTGGCTTTGGGCTAGAGTCTACCTGAGAGTCTGTGTCGTTTCCTGCGGCTTATACGGAACGTTCCATTCACTCGTTCGTGTGTACTATATATGTACGGTGGTAATTGTTTGTTCACCCAGCGCGTCTGTCTGTTCCTTTGTTCCTCTCTTCTGGGTGCGGTTCCGGTATTTTCCGTCGAAAGTATGTGTGGCTATTTTTTGTCTCTTTTTTGTTTTGTTTTCTTGTTTGCTGTATTTTCTTCTTTGACATGCTTTGACACAAGACCGCACGGTGTAAAGTTTTCGTTTGTTGTTTTTTTTCTGCAGGGGTTTTGTTTTTTTTACCCTGCCCAGTTGCTGTTTCGCTCCGTTGGCGGCACGGACTCAGCCTGCGACCTTGCGGCATGCCCTGCCTCTTCTCTGGATCTGTCCCGTTTGGGACTGCACTATGGCTGCATGCTCTACGGCCGATACCGCCATTCTATCGTAAACTTTCGTTCTCTCATCCGGACCGACGTCCCCAGCGGGGAAGCTGTCGTCCGTCGCCAGATGTCACACAAGATGATCTAGGCACTCCCCTCATTGGTTGCTTGTTAAATGTGTGAGCGTCTTTAGTATTTCGTGTACTAAGTTGTCGACTGTGTGGTCTGCACAGAGCTTGGTGTGTGATCTTCTATTTAGCAGGACGCAGTACTCCTAATGTGTCAAAGGGGCAGGAATACAATGGGTGAGGGCCTTAGTTTGAAAGTCCGTCCTTGCCTAGGCTGCTTTGCTCGAGCATGACTGGGAAGCGTGAAGCTAGCGGGCTATTCTCGACGGCATCTGAAGCATATCCCTGCCTGCGTGCGTTACGAGTTCCGTCGGAAGACGTAAATAGCCCACCAGTAGCCCCGTTGAATCGTCCCGACACTGTTCGCCTCGCTTTATTTTTTGTTTACGCGAGCCATGAGCTAGCCGTCAGACGTGCCGTTTATCGCGTAATTACCGTTGCGGTTCGGCGTCGGGGCGGGGGGGGGGGTAGGGGCGACGTCCCCGTAGTCGGGACGCTAGGCTTTCGCATAGACTGGCGTGCGAGCCGGCGAGCGATCGGTTTCCGAAGAAGACGTGTAGCCACATTACGACTGAGACTAGTTGTCTCGGTGCCACAGCGGGGACTGCGTGTACCTGAGCGAGAGCCGGACAGCTCGGCGAGCGCAGCTCAGTCTGTCGGCTTGCCTGTGACGAGTTCATTTGCTGGGTGCGAGTCAAGCGATAGGTTCTGTAAATTATGTTTCGTTTTCTGGCCTAGGCTGACGTGACTAAGTAGGAAGGTGAGACATCGGAGTTGCGAGCGCGAGCGAGTCGGAACCGACACTCGATCACGCTTATACCCTACTCTCATAGACCATTACGCTGGCGGGTGCGCAGAAGAAAGAATGGGCGGAGGAGTGGCGGAGGATTATATTTATAAAGGAGTACGCTTTCTGGAAGGAAGGACGGACGGAAGGAAGGAAGGCCTGGGGTTGGCGTTGGAAGGTAGATCCGCTTGTGGAACGTACAGTATTTTGACACGACCGTTTGGTATTTCCCTTTTGGTCTTATAGGTGTGGCTAGCATGCAGTGTCAGAGTTTTGTCTTTGTTGGCCAGGCCGTTGCCTTCTTTGTTTTGTACGTACATGCGAAGTACACGTAGAAGATTTTATGGATAGTTGGTGGTGTAGGGAGTGAAATGGCGTGGCAATGCCCGGATTTGCATTTGTTGTGTGCAACCCAGGAAATCCGCGCAAGCACGTGCGCAGAGAAAAAGTGTGCCGCGCGTTATGATAGTTGCACAGAGCCACACCTTCGTTCGTGCATGCGCAAACTAAAGAGCAACTAAAGAGCAACTAAAGAGCAACTAAAGAGCAAACTAAAGAATATCAAAGCGAGGACTCTGTTCCCTGTTCTTCTTATTATCTCCTTCTAATGCTGGATTGTTATTCGTAAGACTATTAGGCGAGGACTCTTTCTTGTTCTTGTCTTGTTCTGCTGCCTGGGTTACCTGGCGAGGACTTATGTTCTTATCGTTTCCCCTTGTTGGGGTATTGTTATATTATTATGTTGTTATTCGTTCGCTTTTGTTCGTTCGCCCACGCTCGCTCCTTCTTCCGTTCGCAACTGAACATGGAAAGCAATGCCATACGGCATTACAGGGGGGGCATATGTACTATTCAATAAGCCTTAGTATCATAATACTATTAGTAGTGTAAGAGTATTCAGAACCCAAGATGGATAAGAAGCATGTATCCACCTATGTTTACGTACACACACTATTTGGTTAGGATTGCTATGTATGAATATGTATTTTTTATGTTCTATATATGAAGTATGTTCTATATGTGTTGCCCCTTAGTAGGGTAATAAGTAATAAGTGCCATAAGTGTCATATTATTACTAAATACGTACAGTAGTTGGATGGCGACGTAAGCGAACTGTTACAGTAGTATTAATAACTGACTATCATCGTCGATATTTATAGTCTATTCATTGTCTTGTGCGATACGATACGAAGTATTCATATACTATTAATAGGTATCATAGAGTTTTTTTTTTTTTTTTTTTTTTTTTGTCCATCCCATTTATTATCTTCGCACTTCTGTCTTTCTCCCTCCCTAGTCGTAACTCAGATCCGGGGCCACAAAGTAGGCTCCTCTCCCTCCCACCCCACGACGGTTCTTGCCTTGATTTTTATCGCGCAGAGGGTTCAGCCTTCCCAACGCTCGTCGATCTTCATCGAATTTTGCTAACTCACGCTCTCGCGCTTTCAGCTATAGTCAAGATATTTTTTGCGAGAAAAAGTCCTTACGAGCATGCACTCGGGGGGGCTCGAACTCATGACCTTGACGCTAACAAGCTTCGTGGTTACCTGCTAGCCCACCGGGGCGAGGTTGCAACCTACTGTCTAAATGATAAGAAAATAGGCCTCCTACGTCATCGCCCTCAAAGCAGTATTCATAGTATTAATAGTATAAATAGTATTAATAGAACTTTACTCGAATATATACTGGTATTGTGTTGTACTGGTATTATACTGATATTGTTGAATATGAATACCTGATAGCTGCTTCGCTTCCCATCCGCGAGGTGAATGGACGGGACAACAGACAACAAGACAGACTCAGACTTCTGATAGGTAGGTACTTAGATTGACGACTTGCACGAATGTACCACCGCACCACCGCCCCCACAGCCTCCTTCCACTAATAACGCCAACATTGCCCGACACTATTCCCAACTACCGTACTTCCCTTCCACAAAACTCGGGGTTCGGTCCTATATACTACCAGGTACCTGGTATCATACGAAGTACATATATAAAGGGGTTCAGTAATGATCATTTTTATACCTACCTGGCACAAAAAATAGTACCAGGTAGGTACTCACGAGGTCATACATACCATTCCCTAGGTACAAGTTCTAAAGTAATCAATACTGGTAGTAAGGAAATACCTCCTAGTAAAGTGTGACATCTTAATCTTATACGGATTTTGTTCGGTTTAACCACCCTTTGCACCACGGGCGGTGGGAGGTGAAGCTCTTTCCCCGCCCCGCCTTTGGTCGCAGCAGCAACAACTATTCATACTATTCATTCTACATACCTGGTAAATACTATTCACCCTTTTACTATTTTGGCGGCATATAGTAAATAGGACATACGGTACATACAACAACCTATATATTTACCTAATTTTAGCAATAATATTTGGTCCTATATATTACTATTATCACTATCATTACTATGGCTCTCCGTAAAAGTGCACTTGTGCATAAACAAACCTAAAATATTAAACATTCGTATGACTCTACAGTAATTCCAAGTAGTTTGTCTCCACAACGGGAGTGTGCGGTCCGACTTTAAACTTTAAACTGCAAAGGCTAAATTAAGCATTAAGGTGCCTAATACTACCGAAAAGGTAGAAAAGGGCTATTGTTACTTTAATGCGGTTAACATCGGTTATATAATAGTTGTTTAGTTGGTCGGAATAGTTGGTTATATCGACATAGTTGGTTGGAACACTTCACTTGCTGACCGACCAGCGCGGTAACTTTCTATCGACCTGCGCGATCTTAGGAGGGGGCGGTATAGCGGTATAGGCCTCAACAGGATCCAAACGCAACCGGAATGTGTTCCATAATAGGCTTCCACTACTACTACTACTACTACTACTACTACTACTACTACTACTACTACTACTACTACTACTACTACTACTACTACTACTACTACTACTACTACTACTACTACTACTACTACTACTACTACTACTACTACTACTACTACTACTACTACTACTACTACTACTACTACTACTACTATTACTACTATTATACTGTTATACTACTATTATTACTATTACACTACTATTACTACTTTTGCTACTTTTGCTACTATTACTACTATTATTACTACTACTACTACTATTTCCACTATTAATACTATTACGGGGGGCCATAGTAAACACTAGTAAATAGGACCAAATATTGTTAGTAAAAATAGAGAAACATTAAGGTTTTTTTACTATACCGCAGGTCCTATTTACTATTTACTTTTTTTTTTTTTTTTTCGTCCACCCCATTTATTATCTTCGCCCTTCCTTTCTTTCTCCTTCCCCGTCGTAACTCAGATCCGGGGTCACAAAGTAGGCTCTTCTCCCTCCCCCCCCACTACGGTTCTTATTGCCTTGCATTTTTATCGCGAGAAGGTTTCAGCACTTTCTTCCCTCGTCGACTTGCGTCGGATTCCGCCTTGCCACGCCACGAAGGCGCTCTCAGCAATTGGTTCCTTTTTATTTTTTCAAATAAAGACAAAATCTCTCACCACGGTGGGATTCGATCCTGGGTACCAATGGTAGTAGTCTTTGAAGATGACCACTACTCTACCGGGGCGACCGGCTTACTATGCTCCCCCGTAATATGACTGTACTCGTATAATATGGTATCATACGAATTGGAACTATTTTAAGCACATATTTGAAGTACAAGGCACAGTAGTAGTATGTGATATGATGACGAGGGACACTAAACGATTACATGATAATATGATAATAATATGGGCTATGATGAGAGTAAGAGTATAATAAGGGGAACGGGCTCATATAGGAGGGACACACACGCGCGCACGCATGCACACCGAAATCGCGCCCACGAAAGAAATACAGAAGAAATAAACAGCGCTATTCATATTCAAAGCTGTGTAAAAACATAAAACTGCACCACCAGGTATAACACGTATACATGTATACCACCTGTGCTCCTCAAGCCACGAGGCATTAGTACTATTAATAATTAATATGACTACGTACTATTACTTTATTACAGTACGAGTATGTATTAATATGTACTTGTATTGTATGTGTCAGCGGCTGAAAACACATGGTACTTTATGTGTACCACCTACTATACGAGCACGTATAAATACATATCATACGTCCTCTCTCTCTTTCTCTGCCCCTCGTTCAGCTTACTATTATTTATTAAGTATACGATAATAATAGCAACAGTTACGTAGCCGCGGGAAATCTGCCCGCGCGCAGGCACCCCGATACCAATAACAATAATAAGTATACTTAGTTGTGCCCGCAACAAAATAAGTGGACGGATGCTGTTCTTTCAATAAGGTATGCATGTTATACATATGTTATATACGCGTAGTATGTTATATGTATCTGGTAGGGTCTAGAAGACGATCATACGTGCGTACGAATACGAATACTTCTTTCCCCCCCCTGATGGTGAGATGTTCTTATTTTTTATTTCGGCTTCGTCCGGCCACCTTCCCGACCGGAACTTTAGCTGTAGCTTTAGCCCTAACCGTATCCCTATATATGCTAGTAATACTATTAATACTATTAATATACTATTATTAGCAGTACAGCAGTAGTATCCAGAGAGGCCTGCTTGGTTGGTGGTGTGCTCTTAGGTCGTTGTGCTTGGAAAGACTCTTCTACTATTAATAATATTGTGCGGGCACATCTATAGTAAGATAATGAGATAGTAAGGATTGTGTCTGCAAGGAAGGACAGATCTAAGGGAACTCTGCCATCTTTAGTAAAGATTTTACAGTTTCTAACGGCCACCAAAAGAACAACAACATACTCGTATATAGTGTATACTAAGTATATAGTCGTAGTACAGTACCAGGCACCCGAATACGGTGGTATCCGTTACTCGTGTACTGTACTGTATTAAGAGTACATGAGATGGAACGTCAATTGACGAGGAGCTTATTCGTAGGGCAAACGGTACACAAGAGTTTGCCAAGGGAGGGAGGTGTAAGTAGTCTTCCTAGCCTTTCTGCAACCAGTAGTCGGGTTCGCTCCATACTGCACTCTTCTTCTTGTTATCCGGTGTCTAGCCTTCCCCAGGAGTAAATAAATGTATTAAGGGGCTTGCCTTAAGGGGCTTACCTTAAGGGGCTTACCTTAAGGGGCTTACCTTAAGGGGCTTGCCTTAAGGGGCTTTCCTGAAGAGGTTAAGGGGCTTTCGTTAAGGGGCTTTCCTTAAGGGGATTGCCTTAAGGGGATTGCCTTAATAAGGGAACCCTTAAAAACTTCAACGAGGGAAAGGATGTTTATTTGTTGGTTCAAAGTGTTGGAAAAGAGACCACTATAATACCGTGGCGGTAGTATAAGAAGAGGATTGTCTATATTCGATTCAAGTCGGACTGTGGCATTTTCTCGTACAGTATACATTGTATACATTATTGGAGGGCAAAATCAAGGCCTTACCCGGTATGAAATATGGAAGGGGAAGTTTAAAGCTTTACGCATAATAAGTTATTTGAAGTTTTTTTTAAGCTTTAAAAGAGCCACGACAAACTGCCACCGCACTTCCAACTTCATTCGTATCCAATCAGCAAGCTCTTTTCCACATCCGCCAGCCACAGTCTTACAGTCTTACAGTCTTACAGTCTTACAGTCTTACAGTCTTACAGTCTTACAGTCTTACAGTCTTACAGTCTTACAGCATCCTCCCATCTACTACTACTACTACTACTGTATATACATATTACTGGTACATAACGCAAGTCGACGAGGGAAGAGAGTGCTGAAATCTTCTCGCGATAAAAATGCAAGGCAAGTACCGTAGTGGGGAGGGGGGAGAAGAGCCTACTTAGTGACCCCGGATATGTATGAGTTACGACTAAAGAGGGAGAGAGAAAAGAACGGCCAAGATAATAAATAGCATGGACAAAAAAAATAAAAAAAATAATAATGCTGTCTATTAATAGTATGGCGACTTCAAATCCCGGGAAAACGTTACCAGTACCTCGCACATACCGCACATACGGTACCTACAATACTTATTATACCACATAATACCTGGAATATACCAGTATATGTAACATAGAATGGTATGAAATATACTGAGACGAAGCCATAATATACATATAGAGTACATGATGATATGGCACATGCCGCTTTATGTATGATATAACCACTAAACACGATGAAAGGCATATCGCGTCGTTGAGGACTGCACGATGTGAAACAGAAGGGAAGTATGATACATATGTAGTACGGATCGATCAGAATGAATCCTCCGGACCTGGTCCCTGGTAAAATAATGAACGAACGTGAAAAAGAAGTCTGTATGCACCCCACATGGTAATTACCACATGGCTTGCGTGGCGCGAGGCAAACAATAATTCATGCTCCTCGAAACCACAAACAAACTGGGAGTCAGTCGGCACGTCAGCACTGACTACTACTACTACTACTACTACTACTGTGTACTGACAATGTATGTATGTATGTATGTATAACGTACCACTATTGACTGGCTGACTGACTGGCTGCCAATTTTCGAAGTTCGCGTTGGTTCACGTTCTTGAGTCACACAGCACACAGCTAATCTCCGGGGAGACTGTTTTTTTCGTTTTTTCTACTACTGTACACAACCACGACACAATACACAACAGAGTTCGGAGGTCATAATTTGCCTGGCCTGGTGTGGCAAGGGCATGTTGTGTCTTGGTAGTTGCTCGTACTTTGAAGTACGTACAACAAGTACCCATACAGAAATACCTATGTATGTGTAGAGTTTGCATCCAACGGGACGATCATCCTTTCTTTGCGACGATGAGCATTTTATTAATGGAATGCTTCGTTTAACATCATCATCATCATCATCACCATCGTCATTATCATTTTCATCATCATCATCATCACCATCGTCGTTATCATTATCATTATCATCATCATCATTATCATTATCATCATCATCATCATCATCATCATCATCATCATCATCATCATCATCATCATCATCATAGCAGTAGTTAACTTGGTGACACTGCGTGACACGCGATGTGTTTGCTGGCCCCTTTGGCCCTATAGTTAGCCGTAAGCTCTAACCAACCTTTCAAATCCTTCATTCGCTTTTTTCGTCGTAACTCCGATCCGGAGTTCATTAAAGCCCACCTCTCTCTCCCTCCCTCTCCGCTACGATACGCCTTGCTTTCAATCGCGCGAAGGGGGTAGCACTTTGTTATTATCGTGATAGCAATTCGTATTAATAGCAGTATTTTATCTATTGCAGCGCCAACGATAAGAGTTGCCGTGCTGTTCCCTAGGTGTTACATATTCATATTTCATCAGTACTGCTTCCATCACCTTAACCTTTGAAGAACTGGTCCCACGAATTTGGGACAAAACTACTTAGAATTAGTGTGGGTCACTTTTTTCAGTTCTGAATGGGTTAATGGGAGTTCCAATTGCGCCTCTCAATTTTTCGATTTTCTAACCGCGGTAACGGCCAACGAATGCCAAACGAGCCCATTTAAAATCAAACAAATACCATCCACCAGGTGCGTACCGCATAACACTATAAATATATATATAGAAATGACGCGTGCTACGATAGAAGTGAAGGTATACCTTTTTTTGGCTGAAACGCTTTCGGAATGACCTATTAAAGTATTAAAGTATTAAAGGCTCCTTAACCCAAAATCGTGAGAATGGTTTAATGGTGTCATTCTTGTCTTGCAATTTTTTTCGTTGTGTACTTAAGCCATGGGATTTGCTGATCGGATAGGGTCGCACTGTTATTTTCCTCCTAACTCCGTTTTCGGCTGAGGTACGTACAGATATTCTATACTCTAATCAAGATAATCAAGATAATCAAGATAATCAAGATAATCAAGATAATCAAGATAATCAAGATAATCAAGATAATCAAGATAATCAAGATAATCAAGCGACCACCATCAGAAACGAAAGATGGCGTGCACACCTTTACTGCACCTCTGCCGTAGCATGCGTCAAATAATACCACTAATACCACTAATATCATTAATATCATTCATAGAAATCATATACCCAGGGTGGGGATGCCAGTACATGTTCTGGACAAGGAGTGTGCAGTGTGCAGAGCCTGTGCGCGGCTTCTACGTTTAGTGTAATCGTACGTAGGCGTAACCTTGGATGGGGGACGGGGGGGGGAGGCGTACTCATTTGTTGCTTGCCTTAGTCATTTGGCCATTGACCACGCATTCCTTTAGAGACGAATGGGGCAGGGGGGGGGGTGTACTCGATATTAATGCATGGCCGTAGTCGTATGACCATAGACCATGCCTAGGGGGGGGGGGAGTTCGTCGCCGCTTTTCTTGAAGGGAGGGTATTGGAGCATTGCGTTTTCCCGGTTGTGTTGCTTTCCTAAAAGAAACACATGTTATGTAGTCTAGCCAGTATACAATGTGCCAGCCAGTCACAGGAACTGGCCAGGCAGGTGGTCCACTTCCATGTCCAAGCTTTTGGCAACATTGATTGGCTTAATATTGTTTTGTATCGGGTCGAGCGACTGGCGCCCTTCTTACCGTCTAGCGTTCGGAAAAATGAACTTGCCGTCGCCTCCCAGCAACACTATTAACACTCTTAAATAGTTTTACAGTAGTATGAGCCGTAGACTGTGCGGGGGGTGATATAAACCGTAAGCTCGCACCAACATTACGAAATGCCTACTGTATGTATATAATATAAGCGGCAAGGTCGAGAGGCAATAGCCGTTTAACACGTGTCATAAGGTAACACACCCCGTCCAACGAATTAATGAATGTCTAAAGTTTTCAGCTGTTTTCTGGACAATGGAGAGGGAACAATACAAATAAACGAGCGACCAGTCTATGGAAATATAAATATTTCGACGTATTAACTATTAACATCAACACATTAATTAAGAGATGTTGCCAACAGGCCACCAGAGTTTCGTTCGGTGTGTTCCTTTAAGGCATGGTTTGGAGAAAACCGTCTCCGAAATTCGTACCAGGGGGGTGCGGATTTGCGCGTGATATACGGTAGATAGCGCCAATCGAGACAGTTGCGGAACGCTCGCACCAGGACTCGAGCCAAGACGTGATGAGGTGATGAGGTGATGAGGTATGGCGAGGTCAAGGTAATGGTTGAACAGTACAGAGTGCAGTCTAGAGAATACTGCCTGAATTGCACGCCGACCTGTTCAGTCGCCATGCTATGTTTGTCCCTTTTTAGATATTGTGTGGGTGTGGTTTTTTTTTGTGATGATCGGCGAACGAAAAGTGCTTGTGTTTTCTTGGCTCCATAGAGGCCCTTCTCGCCGTCAGGCTGTAACTGGTAAAGGAACCAACTCCTAGTAATAGCAAGGAGCGGTTACCACGTACTTCAGGAAATAACCGATGAATACGTAGGCCCGTAGTGTAGTTATGTTAGCGACGAGATTCGCTTGCTCCGCGAGTCACATCGAGAAAACAAAAAAACAAGGTGTAAATACAGTATTTATCGCGCAGGGCGCGTCGCTGCAAGCAACGCATTTAACTAACTCTGCCCTCCAATGGCAGTACCTGCCCTGCTCCCACTAAACACTCGTCACCCCCCCCGTCTATGGCCATTCGACTACGGCCATGTATGACATGGTACCCCTCCCACCCCCCCTCTCCCCGGCGAAACGAAGCAACAGGGCTCATCGTCTTCGGCCGTCGATATCACCAGGCCGGGGAGTCTTTCCCGCGCGGTTTTCCGCGTGTCGCCCCGCATCAGCCGACATCGGACTCGACCCTGAATTCATCTGCTCTTCGTCAGAGCCAGAGTCGTCTTCATCCATGGCATTGTCGTCATCCTCTCTTCGACGCTTCAACCCGTCTCCGCTGCCGCTGCCGCTGGCCCCCGGCACTCGCCAGAGACAAACCTTGGCGTCCTCAGCCCCCGTAAATACCGTCTGCCCCCTCCAGTCGAAAGTTCGGATCTGCTCGCTGTGCCCCCCTTCCAACACTGCCTCCGGCGTGATGCCTTCGGGAGAAATGGTTGCCACGCAAGCCCCACCGTCGAACCCGCTCGTGACCAACCGCAGCCTATCCGTCTGCGCCTCGTACTGGCACCCCACTATGCAGTCCACCTGGGCACCCCACCCCCCTCGGCTCTCCGTCCCGTGCCCTCCTGCCTCGGTGGCATCGCCTGGAGGGGTTGGCCGAGCTAACGCGCGCACGTCGCCGAAGTCCTTGATCCTTTGAGCGCCGGAGGCGTGCCACAGCGAGAGAGTCTCTGTGTTGGAGCAGCAGTACACTCCTTCGCCTTCGGGGCCGAAGAATCCCACCGAGCGAACGGCGCACTCCGCGTTCATCACGGAATCCAGAGCCTGTACGTACGTACGGGAAAAAAAACAACAGAGTTCCACATATGTTCAGCTTCAGATTTGGTTCTCATCAAGAACGGATACTTCGTATAAATATACCTACCTATATACATGTACATGCATATCCCGCATGAGGTCAAATATAACCCGTAGTACGCGCGGTCGAAGTGTCACACACAAGCACGGACGTAGATTAAGCGATATCATATCCTGGTGAGAATTGCCGGCGCAGCACCTTTTTGGTGTCCTCGCAGTTCGCTTAAAATTTTGCGACAGTCCATAAGTTACCCGGCCGCTTAAAGTAAAGGCGGGTACTGCTGTAGGGTGAAGCCGGAAATATCCTCAAGAAAGTTTGAACCCGGAGATCCGCGCCGTCTTACCGTCTTATTCGTATCATGCCTTCCACTAGCGCACACACCTGACAATATGCATTTCTACAAATATCAACCAGCGCCACTTATTTTCAGGGCTGCTCACGGGTCGGGTCACAACTTAGGGTCGGGTCGGGTCGGGTCATCTATAATACAACACCGATCCGACGCGTGGGGTTTCGAAGACCTTACCCGCCGCGACCGACCCGTGCATACCCTTAGACGGTCCTTTTAGCCCTCGCGATAGATGAGCCATCTTAAACTGTTCGCACTATTGTGCACAGAATGTCCCACGGGGTGTCTTGACAAGGGGCCTTTGAGCTTGAGCTCTCCGAGACCCCCGCCGTGGTTAAATCAGTAGTGTTTAATACGAGTGGCGTTTGTGTTGCTAACGCACAGCAGCTCCTATTAATAGAAGTGGTTTCCACCGTCCGACCTTACCGACGGATAAACGATCGCACATACGAACATTACCGCACTCCACCGCCCGACCTTACCGGCGGATGAAAGCACATACAAACATTCTCGCACTCCACAACTCGCACCATACGCATCAGAATCCACGAAGCTCTACGGAGCGCTGAAACGAACTTGTAATAAAGGGTATATGTTTTTTTTTTTTTTTTTTTTTTTTGTCCATCCCATTTATTATCTTCGCCCTTCTTTTCTCTCTCCTCCCTAGTCGTAACTCAGATCCGGGGTCACAAAGTAGGCTCCTCTCCCTCCTCCCCCACTACGGTTCTTACCTTGCATTTTTATCGCGAGAAGACTTCAGCCTTTCCTTCCCTCGTCGACTCGCATCGAATTGCGCCTACCCACGCTACTATTAATTGGCGCTCTCAGCAGTTGATTCCGTTTTTTTTTTTTTTTTTTAAAAAAACTCAAAAGTCCGACCCACGTGAGATTCGAACTCCAGACATCAACGTTCAGAAGCGTTCGAGGTTACCTCTAGACCATCGGGGCGACCCGCTGTGCTGGGTGTGTAGTATTGAATAGACAGGGCATGCCTTATCTCGCTACGTCATATCGCTATTTAGAAAGGGAACACTCGCGCTGGTATATTCCGTATTTGTACTATTCATAAGGCATGCCTTACTGTCGTCAATTGCTGTGTGCGCTGGAGGAAGCGACACCAAAATATATTTTCTTGGAAATTTCGATTGGACGGCGCAGATCATTGGCTTAAGATCTTCGGAAAATCTAAAGGGTCTCCGGCTTCCGATTACATGGTATCTATTAATAGAGGATCACCGGCTTCAGGTCTTCAGAAAATCTAAAGGATCTCCGGCTTCAGATTTTGTAACAAGATCTCCGGCTTCCGATTACATGTATCTAAAGGATCACCGGCTTCGGATCTTCAGCTAATCTAACGGATCCCCGGCTTCAGATTACATGTATCTAAAATCTAAAGGACCTCCGGCTTCACCCAGGTGGCAGCTGACATGGGGCAACTATATTACAAATACAATGTATTTTGGACGGTCGCGTAGACTATGGTTAATGATATTATATGTAGCACCTCGCTTAGCTCCTAATCATCTAAACATCAAGGAATCACATTTATACTGGTATTATATATGCTATACCAGGTACCTGGTATTTGGTGACAACATACAGTACAGTATATATCACTTTGCAAATTATTGTTACAATATACGCATAATATATATATAATCACACGCTGGACAATTATCAATTGCCTAATTGTCTATTAATAGTTTCCTATTACAATTGACTGGCAATTGTGGTCGCCAATTCCAACTAATTGGAACGCATCGAGCTCTATGGTACAGGCAATTCCTATTAACAGACACCCACCAGGCCCTATCGTCCACCCAATTTATGCCAATATACACCCATCTACATTAATGGTTGAAGTAATTGCTATTAACATTAACCACCGAAATCCCATTGCTGAACCCATAGTCTATTGAAATATAATATCCCATTCTATTGTAACGCTAATGGACAATTGCAGAATATTTTCGGTGCCAATGGTTCTGGCAATTCCATTTAATTTATATTCTCCTAAATAAATTGTGCTGGCAATTCCATTCAATTGACATCCTCCCAAATAAATTGTGCTGGCAATTCCATTTAATTGACACCCCTCTAAATAAATTGTGCTGGCAATTCCATTCAATTGACAACCTCCCAAAGAAATTGTGCTGGCAATTCCATTTAATTGACATCCTCCCAAATAAATTGTGCTGGCAATTCCATTTAATTGACATCCTTCTAAATTATTTGCGCGGGCAATTCCATTTAATAGGCATCTTTCTAAAGAATTGTCCTGGCAATTTCTTTTTTTTGGCAGGCTTCGAAATAAATTGTCCAGACAATCAGGCATTTCCATTCAATAGACAATATTATGTTACCGGTCAATTGATTCCGGACGCTGCAATTGGAAGTTGACACATCAATGTATGTATGCATGAGGAAGCCATTTCTTAAAGTTGCAAAGGCAAACGATTCGTGAGGCTGCCTAGCGATTGGAATTGCCGGACCAATTGATTAATGAAGCAGTCTATTAATTGGAATCGACCAGACAACATATTTCGGAGGATGCCCATTAAATTTAATATATCGGACAAAATGTTTGGCGGCCGATTAATCATATGGAAAATCTTTTTTTCATTCCCTTTCTGCTTAAGCCTTGGACAATAGGCATCGCAATAGACTATTGCGCCTACAATAGACGCACCGAAAAGTCTATTAAATGAAATGAGGCGGACAATTGATTATTACCATATTGCCGCAATTGGAATTGCAAAGACAACAACATATTGTAGTCCACCTACTAATTGGAATTGCTTAGGCAATTGTTTTAGAGCTCTGTTAATTAACTGGAATTGCCTCCTGCAATTTTTTCGCTTCGCAGACTCCAATACTCTATTACTTCTTCAATAGGATATGGGACCTACCCACAATGGACTATTGCTTTTACAGTAGATCTCCCGGAAGTCCATTTAAATGGAATTGGTCGAGATCCTGCTTTCGTGGTGCATCTATCAATAGGAATGGTTCGGCCAATAGGTTTGTGTCCTGGTCTTCCAATAAATATTGTTTCAGCAATTATTTTCTGGTCTTGTCTCACAATTGAAATGGTTCAATCAAACCGTTTCTGCTCTCACCTTCCAATTGGAATTGTTTCAATAATTTCGTTTTGTTGCTTTTTATTAATAGGAATGGTCGGAGCAATAGGAATCTGCCCTGACCTTCCAATTGAAATTGTTTCAACAATTAGTTTCAGGTCTTGCCTATCATTAGGGGTGGTTTGGTCAATAATAGGTTTGTGTGCTGACTTTCCACATTAAATTGTTGGTTGAATCAATAGGCTTCGTCCTGACCTTCCAATTATTAGTGTTCGATTTTGTTTTTTTCTGACCTCGAAATTTCCAATTAATAGACTGTACTTTAAATCATTTGGTTGGACAGTTCCAATTGGTAGACAGCAGTCGAAACAAATTGGCTATAATACAAATCCGACTGATAGATCTCACTCGAAATCATTTGACTGGGCAATTTCAATTAATAGAAATCACTCGAAATAATTTAGTTGGACAATTGCCTTTCATAGATAGCATTTGAAATCAAGTGTCTCGGCAATTCCAATTAATAGCCAGCACCCGAAATCAATTGTAGGCACAATTCCAATTAGTAGGCAGCACCCAAAATCAGTTGCTCGGACAATTTCAAATAGTATCCTTCAATCGAAATCATTTGGTTGGGCAAATCCAATTAACAGACAGCATCCGAAATCAGTTGTAGCCACAATAGACTATTGCAATAGGAATGGTCCAAATAATTGAGCAGGCAATTCCAATTAATTGACAGCACCCATAATCAATTGTCCGGACAATTCCAATTGGTAGGCAGCATCCAAAATTAATTACCTGGACAATTCAAATGAATATACTTCAATGAAAATCATTTGGTTGGGCAATTCCAATTAATAGACTACACCCAAAAATAATGATAGACACAATAGACTATTGAAATAGGAATTGTCCAGGGTGTGATATATATGCACACAACACCCTCTGAGTTCCACAGCTTCAAAGTTTGTCCCCTTCACTGCGTAAGGGATACTTCAACTACAGTATCTATAGACGAGTACGCTGCATGAGGTAATATGTCTGTAAATATGTAACCTGTGATACGTGCGGTCCAAGTATCAAATAATGTGATATCACACCATCACACACAGCTTGCAAATATGAGCTTCGCGACGAAACCCTCGATCTCACAGCTGACATATACAGTACAAAATAAATGTATATATATAATGTTATAAGAAATATGTACTGTTGTACATATATACTTGTATGATACAGTAGTATTTTGACACTCACATCTTCTTCCGTGGAAACCCCTGTGTCGAAGAAGCACATAAGCCCATCCTCAGAGCCGGTTAGCATGAAGGAGCGCTTGTGCGGGTGGAACCGAACCTGTCACCACAGACATCACAGGCACCACAGGCATCGTCAGAAACACCACCGCCAGTATCAGGCAGTGTCACACATTGCCAGAATTACAAGAAATACGTCACAGCTCGAATCGGCAGACAGACGATGCGTACACGAAATACAAGGCGCTCCGCTACGCTCGGTCACAATGACGGAAACAAAACGCGAGTGAAGCGGATAGAGAGGTCCACGATTGTAGATGCAACCTGACGACTTGGCAAATGTCAAGGGGTCCCATGAGGACGAAACTAGTGCTTTTTGTAGGCCGGGCAGGTTTCGATGTCTTCGTTCGTTTTGAGAACACCGCGAGTTGTACAAACGCTCGATGACTCATGCTGGCTCTCGCTAACTGTGTCTGCTGGCGTGCGTTGTCGAGCTCTGATCGGCACATACTTTCTTTGCTGCTTTGTGCAGGGCTGATGGGGCTGTGCTCTGCTGTGATGCGCTTGTGGTACATGCTCGACGACAACATGCGTGTACGATAAAAATGGAAGAAGCGAAAGCTCTTCTTAAAAAACAGACCGAAAAAAGGGAAAAGGCTCGCTGGCAAGTAGAAGGATGATATGAAAATCGGCATAAAATAACTCGAGGACCAATCTCGTTTTTTTTTTCCTCGTCGGCAACTAAGAGCTAAGGGTGGCCGAGAGGTGGGACAATATACCGAGCGAGACAGCTCAGGGTCGGACAATGTGAATGTGAGTAAGGTTGTTTCTGTACGAGTAGTGTGACGAATAATATAAACACTATTTGGAAAATACATATATCCGGAGCAAGTTCGAGGCGCTCGGTTCCGCAACGGAAATCAACAGCAAGCAGTCTGCACCAAATTCAACAGCAGTATCAATACTGTAGTAGACCTGATGCTGCACTATTACTAATACAATACTTCGAAGTATGATATGTGTTATATTATACGGCTATGAACAGTAGTATTACTATTAGTAGTAGTAAAATACATTCGAACAGTATGTACTGACAGTAGTAATCTACTGCCAGTAGTAATCTACTGGTTGGCCAGGCCAGTAGGTTCGCCAGTAGGTCTTACGTTACGTACATCCAAGAAACACGCCACATGATAGTATCAACACCCAACAAATGCGTGCCGGGAGGAGAGACGAGAGACGAGAGACAATATAATGCCGGAATCCAGTATACTGATTGATTATGACGACAGTATAATCGCTACTGACTGAGTCAGCCAGTTCCCAGCCCTAGTAAAATGCTCTTGATCACATTATAGCCTAAAGTACATATATGAACCACCTGGTAGACAGCAAGCAGTGGCAATGTTATCTCTGCTTAAATTTACCAATTTCTTTCGCGGTCAGTATTCAATACTGAGAGTCCACCGTCAGCCTTTTCGACCGCCGCTGAGTCCGAGGATTGTGAGAGCCGCATTACGATTGGCTCAACGTTTTGCCGTCAATCGACATTATTACGTACTCTTCCTATAAACGTTCAATGTTTTCCCGATTGTAGATACATATTATATAATAATGAGTTTCATCGCTTACAGTTTCACGTCCTTTGCCCGTTACAGACCTACGAGTCTACGGTCCATATTTCCACACAGCAGTAGTAGGTATTAACCCCTTAAGATATTAAGAACTAGTCCAACGAATTGGGGGACAAACTACTTGGAATTATTGTGGGACATTTTTTCAGTTCTGAATGGGTTAATAGCCCCTGTTAACCCTTTCAGAACTGAAAAAGTTATCCCACACTAATTCCAAGTAAATTGTCCCCGAAATCGTGGGACCGGTTCTCAAGGGGTTAATTAACCCTTTCAGAACAGCAAAACTTATCCCACACTAATTTCAAGTAGTTGGTCTCCAAAAACGGGGGACCGGTTCTTAACCCATTTCAGAACTGAAAAAACTTATCCCACACTAATTCCAAGTAGTTTGTCCCCAAAAACGTGGGACCGGTTCTTAAGGGGTTGAGGAACCCTATTGATAGTGCCTTCGGGGTTGGAGGTCCCTTATATACGGTACCCTATTAATAGTCCCTTATCACAGTTGGTACCGGTCCCTTAATATATCTACTGTAGTATTAATAGTCAATAGAGGGCTTGAAAGGTTGTGCGTGTTCTTCACATTAAACCGCCCTTTCTTCCCGTCGACATCCGGCACACCCACAGCAGTGTCAGAGTCACAGTGTCCGTGCCGATTCTTCATCCTACGTAGAGAAATTCAAGCTCTGTGGTCACAAAACCACAACACAGAGACACTGCGTCGCAATGCAGTAAGCTGAGAAGACAATGCAATGCCATGCACGACAAGCACGGCAAACACATGCTAGCAATCCAGATGCGTCGAAAGAGAGAGATAACTAAAGAAGGGTCATAATACCTGCGGCTGACGCCGCCCGATCAATGAATCGAGTCCAAGACCTTGACAGCGATGATAGTGGTTTGGGCGGACGGCCCCGCCGAGATCATTGACTTGGGCAGGATGTTGCTCGCTTCGAGAATAGTTTTATGTGTGCTAAGTTAAGGTATTGTTGGCTTCACGGTTCGGGCATCTTCGCTTCGTGGGGCATTACGGGAGTATACTTTTATGTTGCGTTAAGTATTGCTCACGTCAAGAGTGATACTTCGTATTATATTATGGTATTTGGTTGGGCAGCAGCTTGTGTTCTGCGGTATGTTTCCGATTGTCAAAACCAGTGGCCTTGACTTCCGTGTTCAGGTTTGCGCGGCAATTCCTACCGGTTTCATTGGGATGGGAGGCAGAATGGTCTTGGTCTTGGTTGGTGTCGTTCCAATTATCGTCTCAATATAAAACGCTCTAAAAAATTCCTGTGTGGGTATGTTAGGCGGTGCCGTATGATACGTATCTGGCCAGAGTGTTCAACTTTGCCTATTATACATGGCCAGAGTGTTAGTCGTGCCTTTATTTCGAGCGGCATATGGCAGTGTTTACGCCATTTTTCGTGTTTTCCCCCAAAAACCGTCTTAAAACAAACTAAGATCTTATCGTATCGCGCTATCAGCTATCAGCAACCATCATCGCTGCCGAGGTCTTGGACTCGATTCATTGATCGGGCGGCGTCAGCCGCAGAATCTTACCTATTATTACCAACGTGTACGTAGTAAAATACTGCCGAGTGCCTGGAGTTGAGTGGGGCGAGTTTCCTGATTTCAGATGAAGTATCGTTCTGCTCAGCAACACGCATTTCACGCATCTACTAATAGTACAACTCGTATGATAGCTTATCTCTACAGCTGGCCTCAAAGCCGGCTAACCCTTGCGGTGCCAAGCGCGACTCGGCATCGTTCCAAGTGCCTGTGGGGGACCTTCTCCCTTCCTAAAACCACCCTCATGATGAACTCATCATGATATGCCGGCTGTGAGTTGTGTGTATTGTGATTACTGTACACATGGGTACGGCATATATGTGCTGACCTGAGTAACAGCGTCGGAGTGGCACTCGGAATACGTCCCAAGCGGCTTTCCTGTTTTCCTCAAGTCGTAGAACTCTACAGTGCAGCCCTTCCCCGTGGCGCAGAGATGCCCGTCGTACCCCAGCTGCGGCGCACAAACAATCACGAGCAATCACAAGCAATCAGCACCAGATGCGTCCATCGATGGCGGCATGGCGGCATGGCATTAGACTATACCTGGTGTACAACATGTACACGTTGGGGTTACAGCGCAAAACCTATCAGTCATACTTGGTGTACTGGTAGATGAACTCGCTTGCCTGCAATGAAGGGTGGCGTTGGAAAATGATAGAGTTCAAGACAGCAACGCTGTACGTGCCCGGCAATGGATGTTGGCATTGGATTACAGTATTTACCTACCTGGTACGTGGCAGACAGCAACGTTGCTGCCTCAAACCGTTAATGCGTTAGTGCAGCAGTACCAGCCAGTGCAGACGCGAGATTGTTTCAATGACCTTCGTAATACCAATACTGCTGTGACTTGAGGTGAACAGCATCTACTTCTCAGGACAGAGTACCAATATCGGAGTACGTAGAGTGTTAGCGGACTCTATCTGCTGGGACAAACGGGAGCTTTAAGAGCTTAGCAAAGTGTGTGCAAAGTGCACTCACACTATGGTAGCACACGAGTCGCTGACCTAGCTCACAGCAACGGACACGCTCAGCTTGGGAGCCCACTCACCGCCATGCTCCACACCTCCTCCCCGGACTGGCCAAAGGTAGCGGTGCTCGAGAGCGAGCGCACATCCCATCCTCTCACAGTCCCGTCCTCCGATGCCGAGAACAGAGCATGGCTGTCGGAGGGTGCAAAGGCAAGCTGAGTCAAGGGGCCGGTGTGGCCCGACAGCTGCCCATTTGTGAGCATCGTGTCCGACGAGTAGAGGTTGACCTTCAGGGAGGAGAGGGCTATCGCTACCTGGCCACCATCGCAGCTGCGCTCGAGGTGGGTGATGTACTCCAGCTGAGGCTCGTCTTGGCCGTCGCTGCTTGTGCCATCACCATCGACAGCAATGTCGTTGTCGTCCGTGGCATTGCGAGTAGGTGGACGGGGGGGCGCCGCGACGACGGTTTTGATGAGGTCAAACCGTGGAAGAGGACTCATGCCTGAGCAGACTCTGCTGTGGTGTTGGGGCGTTAGTACGTAGCTTAGTGCTCCTGGGCCGCATGGCCAGGCCCGGCGCGGCGAAACTATTCGCTAAAAATGTCCCCGGGCCCTGTTTGAATGTGGCTACTATTCGTTCTGGAAACCCCAAAAAACATAAACAGAGATGAAAATCAAAAGCCGGAGAGTGAACACCAACGGGACAAGGTGGACATGCTGTGTGCGTGAAGCAAGCACGCTGCGTGCCGGAGGTGGTTGTGAAAATCCCAGGGGGGGAATCGCACGGGTGGAATATCTTCCAACGAACGGAATCGCAGGGAGGGGGGCAAGGCACCGTCGTGAGCTTTCGTCAAACGTGCTGTGCCCCCCCCCTCCCAAAGCAAGTGAGCTTAGCAGAACTACTCGTATCGTCTCGCAGGTGCCACTGCTGCCGTGCTCGTACTCGTATATAGCTGGCAACAGGGCGGATGAAGCGGTGTCACTGCTCGCTGGGTCGCTTGCTGGTATTCGTCTCACTGGGCGCGGCTGTTCTTCTCGCACACCACCTCGTGGATGGGTACGCATGGTGCCAAGAGTATTGGAACTGGGACGGCAAGGTGAACAACATGTAGATATGTAGCAGCATGCACAAGCTATACCTGGTACGTAGCCTGGTAGAGTGCGATGCGGCAGTTGAATACAGAGTACAATACAGACACTGACTGGTAGACGGCGTGCCTGTACATGCCTGTACGCCACGGCCGTGTTTCCACGGCAGCAGGGATGGCCTGTACGCTCGGCACGTGTAACATCTATTTGAGTAGTCTCGAGCTCTATAGCCCCACTCTTCGTCATAAAAGACAACAGGAAATAGCCAGCTACTCGTACCAAGTATTATTTGCTGGAGTAGAGTGTTTGCGTTTTTTTTTTTTCTTACTTTTACTTCTCTAAAAATTCTCCCGAAGGAAGGATTTGCGGTAAATTTTTTAAAAAACGGCAAAAAAGTACTTTAGAGAAGTACGTTTTTGATCAAAAGTTACGGTAACTTTTGGCTCTCAGTTTCATTGGCCTACACACACCGAGCATTCTACCGACGCAGAACGGCACAAATTATGGGTCATGTCTCCCATAGGCCCCAACCTTGCTGCTTGCTCTACACAACACAACAACCGGTGGGAGCACAGAGGCTCGAGAGGTGTGCTACAGTATGATACGGACAAGCGGTGCTGGATTTTGCTGACGGGGCGCCGGCGGACTGCTGGCGGCCCGCTACGGTACGCTCTCGCCGGCTTGGTGTCGTGGAGGATGCGCTGTTCAGAAGAACTACTCGTACGAGTACGAGTTACTCGTACGAGTCGTACTCGTATGGAGACGTAGTCTTACCGCCTTGCTTGTAGAGCGCGACAGGATGACAGATCGCCGTGTATCATTTCAATTTCACCACACTGCGGTAGCAGCACTAGCAGCACTACTAGCAGCAGCGGCGACGCGCCGCCACGGTCTATATATGTCGGTCCCCGGGCGGGCTTGGAGCGGAGCGTGCCGGCGCGGTGTCGCGCGTAGGTCGTGGGCAGCAGCAGGAGCAGCACACGACGACAAGAAGAGTTGGACGCAAAATCGAGAAAAGCAAAAACGGAAGCTGTTGCTTCTCCTGCTCTGCTGCTCCTCTGCTGTTGTTGCTGCTGCTGCTGCTGCTGCTGCTGCTGGGGCTGCCGCTGCTGCTGGGGCTGCCGCTGCTGCTGGGGCTGCCGCCACATAGCTGCAGCCACCGGTGCTGCTGCTTGCGGTCGTGGGATTGCAGCTGCGGCACTGCGGTCATACCCCTGCCGCCGCCACCGTTGCTGGGCTGCCGTTCCTCTCGTACGCTACTTTTTGTTTTCGTTGTTTGTTTGGTTTGCCGCATTGCCTCACCCCACTTCCCTTATTATTTTCGGAGGCGTCGCCTGCAGGATTTTGTTTACTTCTATCGCAAACACACCGAAACCATGAGGGGAAGGGAATTCACTTTTTTGAGCGGAAGGAAAGTTTTTTTTTTTTTTACTTCTATCGCAAACACTCTAGTGCTCGGGCTTCTGGTTCTTGCTTCAAATTATTCAAATTATTGAAACTCACTCGTACTGCTGTACCCGACGTACAAGGGCTTCGCTCCGCGGGCGGCTGACGCCGCCCGCTACGCTCGCGCAAGGAAAGGGGCAGAATAGGCGCATGATGTAGTGCAAGCACCGACTTGAAAATGCCAAGAGGTTAATGGTGCATGCAGCGAAGAAACGGCGGGCTTGGCACTCATGCAAAACATGCTCGGGATGCACAATATGGCTTCATGCTCCAGGACAACAAAGCTGTGTGTTCGAAAGAGAAAGCACAGCAACACGGCTCACAGCACGACGCTGCGCTGCCTGTTGTTGTTGTGGTGGGTGCGATTTGTGTCTTTTTCGTGAGTATGTGTGGTGTTGTATACCTGGTATACAACAACAGAGTACTTTGTATCTATGAAAGAGAGAAAGCACAGCTAGCACAGCACGGTCGTCAAGTTGTGGAGCACGAAAAACAGATAATCCACAAAACTGAATAAGACGTATGAATACGTACATCATCGTACTCGTACTCGAACAAAACGGCAGGGGCGAATAACAAAAACGGTCGGAAAAAAATGAAAATCAAGTGAAATAAAAAAATTGATTTTATAATAAAATTTGAAAAAAAAGCCCGTCGGGCCAGGGTGTGTGATTGCGCCGCTTGAAAAAAAAAGTTCCGATGTCGTTTGCGTTCTGTCAGCCTCGACGTTCTCAGCCCCTCCGCGATGACCTCGCCATCGATTCGGTCCGGGTCGAGCTCTACTGCTTCTCTGCCCCAATGAGCCCCGTGGCCCGCCTCGCGTGAAGCCCGGTGCTCACTGTGGCCCTCGTTCGCCCGCTCGACGATGATGGTGTTCAAACCGTGTGGCTGTCTCTATGAAAATAATTTTGTTTCGAGAAATAAGCACCGCTTGAATTTGTTTTTACACACTAAACGACCGTTATATTTTGGGACATACTCAATTGACACAGCAGCAGCAAAGTCGGACAAAGCCCCTTCATGCTTCCCTCTTGTCTCGATGGACACGCCACGCCTAGCCACGAAAAAGACGATCGCGCCCCTTCCGCCCCCCCCTCTACTGGCCAGCGCCTTCCCATACCCGCGATGGCGCCGCTGCCGTGCTCTCTGGGTACACGCACGAACGCAATGCCAAAAAAATAAAAAGAGGCTCCCGCCATCAAAAGTAGTATAGGAAACAAAGACAGAAAGGCAAAAGCGGGAAGTTATAGAAGGAGGCGGTATCGAAGTGGGAGCTCTGAGAGGCCAGGGATGGGTAAACCGTGAAAAATATATAAGTAAGTAAGCCTATATACCAGGTACCTGGTACAGTATCATGATGGATGGAACGTGGTGACAGCATTTACGCATTTACGCTCGTATTTAATCTAGGTGCCATGTGCCAGGCATCTCGTTATCATACTATGATGCTGCAGTACTGCTGTACTTTGGCACTCAAACCCCTTTCGGGAGCCCAGGCACACATTTCACGTACACATCACAGGTGCAACGGCGGTGCAAGACCAAATAATTATACCGTAATCGCGTAAGCGCACGCCAACCGTCTGAGCTGCCTGTACGTATGCACGCATGCACTACACAATTCATAGCGTGGGTGATTCTGCAGACCGGATATGTACTCGTAGTACTTTCCTACCATGCTGCGAACGAGCGTGTTGTACAAGTCCTCGCAGGATAGTTCTGGGACTGCTGCTGCAGCTGTGTAAGTTTAAGCGTTTAGGTCCCATACATGTGCCTCGAGCAGACTTCCTACGAGAAAAAATCGGACTTATTCTGCGTGCAGAGAGACTGGAGCAAACGGCGACACCAAGTACTGTTGGTGTGGTTTGGCGCCGTGAAGAGACGCGCCGCATGCGCTGCACTCGTGAAGAGACGCGCCGCATGCGCTGCACTCGGCGAAGGACCCAAGTGTCCGAACCCACGCTCACTGCCTGTGGTATAGCGGCGAAGAGACGTGCCGACTGAGCTCGAGTCAACCTGTCTTGATATTTTGTAAATTGACACAATGAAGCATCCGAGCCCAGCACGCTGGCGGACTGACTGGCTGCGCGTCGAGTGCCCTTCTCTTCGTCTCTAGGCCCCAGCCCGCTCCAGCGGACTGCAGTCTGGTGACGGAGAGGCGCGCCTTCCGCCGACTGCGCAGCAACGTCGCTGTGTCACTACCCAACTCATCCACAGTGCTGCTGCTGCTTGTTTGCATGGATAACATCTTGAATTCAGAGACCCTGCCATTTTTCGGTTTGAAAATCTGATGGCCCAAGTCGTCGGATTTTGGGCCAAAATTTGACGAATTGGACCATCGGATTCTCAAATCGATTTTTTTCCGGTCAGATTTTGCACGATCGGACTGCTTAAGCAGACACTTTCGTTTTTGAGATCGAAACATACGAATCTGAACCTCGAAATCGAGCCGCATAGGAAACGGCCTTACACACCGTATTTGGTTCTGATCACTATGTTTCATATAATACGTTGCCCAGTAGTAGTGTAATATAATATAGTGCGTTTTTTTTTTTACTTCCCTTCCCGAAAATAAGCACCGAAGGTAGGATTTGAGGTACAGTTTTTTCAAGAGGGCAAAAGAGTACTTGATCGAAGGTAGGAATTTGACGAAACGTATGGTACATTTTTACTCTCCATATTAATGGCTTATAAACACCGAGCACTACCATGCCTCGCACGCACCAACCTGTGCTGCTTGCTGTACACAACACGACAACCGCTGGGAGCACAGAGGCTCGAGAAGTTTAGCTGGAGTATGACGCGGACGGGCGGTGTTGGATTATGCCAGCGGTGCGCCGGCGGACTGTCGGCGGCCCGGCTCCTACAGTACGTTCTCGCCCGCTTGGTGTTGTACCACCTTGCTTGTAAAGCGCGACAGCAGTATAACAGCTCGTGTACCATTTCAATTCCACCACGCTACGGTAGTAGCAGCAACAGCGGCCCGCCGCCACGCTCTATGTGTCGGTGCTCGGAGCGGAGCGCGCCGGCGCGGTGGTTACGCGCAGGCGGAGCGCAGCAGCAGCAGCAGCAGCAGCAGCACACGACGAGAAGAATTGTCGGTCCCAAAATTGAAAAGTGCTAAAATGGAAGCTGTTGGTGCTGCTGTTGTTTGGGCTGATTATGTTGTTTGCTTTTGTTGCTAAAGCGGATGCCGCTATCTGCCGCTAGCTGTGCTGCTGCTTACGGTCGTGGGATAGCAGCGGCGGGCACTGCCGTTTACTGCCGCCGCCATCGTTGGTGTGCTGCCGTTGCTATTCGTACGCTGTTTTTTTTTCCTATTTTGTTTTAACACGTTGCCGCACACCCCCACTTCCCGACTTGATTCCGGAGGCGTCGCCTGCAGGGTTTGGTTTACCTCGCTCGCAAACACACCAAGATCAGGATGTGAAGGGAACTCACTTTTTTCTGGCGGAAGGAAAGTAAAGTTCTAAAGACGCTTTTACACACTCTAATATTCATATAATAGTGTAATATCATACATACGTACCTGGTGCTCGTACATCTCTCAAGGTGCAAGGCCAATGACCAGTGGGTGCAGGAAGATAATGCACGCGAAATGAACTCTACAGCAGTAGTACGAGGTGGGCTATAACCGGTACTCGTACGATAGGTGTCCCACGTGGCATTTTGGGTTTGCATTACGTTGTCATGCCCTTCATACCACAGAGCCATGTGTGCGGCTGTTGTCACAATTTTAATGGCATGTACGTGATGGTACTGATATTTCTAGTGCCCTTGGTTCTTTAAACTATACTTACCTTTGCTCTTTGGTCACACTCTGTAGGATTACTTCGCACGCCCATGGGCATAACAGACTGCGCGCGTCCAACGTTTCCGCTGCTATTACACTGTATAACGTACGCTAATGCCGGTACCCTGCATCTTGCCGTACCTTTTGTTGGACTATTTTCTAGCGCAACTCGAAGGATGGGAGGTGTAACGTACGCTAATGCCGGTACCCTGCATCTTGCCGTCCCTTTGTTGGACTATTTTCTAGCGCAACTCGAAGGATGGGAGGAGGTGGCCTGCTGGGGATGGCGTGGTGATCACGTACATCAATGGCATCTTCCACACGGTGCCAGAATGGGAGAGTATTACGCACCAACTGCAGAACATCTTTGGACACGAGGTGTGTGACATGAAGCGTCTCTCGTCAGGCCGTATCATAGGTACTGTAACTGTAAAAAATCGGATTGGGGATCTATCATGTCTACGGCTTGATAACATTTATCCGGTATTATGTACTCAGAATTAGCTTCAGTGGCTTTGCATTTCCTGGTATGTTTTTTGCTTGTTGTTATTTTCAATACATGAGCTGTGAGTTCAGCCGGTTGAATGGTCGATACCCAGCTTTGTAAGGTCTGCCAGCTGGTCTATTGTATACCAGGTATGTGAAAAAGCTAAACACAAAAGGTGTGAGATCAAAAATTCCAAGGCTTATCACGGTATTTTGGCGGGACGGGAACGACGGTAACGGCGGGACGGGACGGTTAAACCGTCGTTAAACTGTTCCCGTCGTCCCGTCAAATCCCGTCCCGTCCCGTCCCGCCGACAAATCTCCAACCGTTGAACTTTACCGTCCCGTCCCGTCATCGAAATCTGCCCCGTTGAACTTTACCGTCCCGTCCCGTCAAGAAAATAGCTCCCGTTGAAAATTACCGTCCCGTCCCGTCGAGATAATACAATTTACCGTCCCGTCCCGTCATGCACCCTTGTCTTTACCGTCCCGTCCCGCCGACAAAACTTGTCTCTCCCGCCAAGATTCACACCTGCCCGTTGTCTCTTCCCATCATTCCCACCAAGAATCTACGAATTTACAAAATTTGTTTTTTCACATTGGTATGTACATTAAAATTAAATTAAAGTTATACGAATTTACGAAATAACGAAATACGAAAATTCCGGAATATGAAACAACATTAAAATATCAGAATATGAAATAAAATGTTTTTTTTATTTATTATGGGGATACGAATTTCCCGCCAAATCTTATTATATGGGGATACGTACGAATTTCAAGATTAATTTCTATTCACGTACTATCACCGAAGCTAAGCCCCGGTGGGCTAGCAGGTAACCACGAAGCCTGTTAGCGTCAAGAAAGGTAGTTCGAGCCCCGCCGAGTGCATGCTCATACGTAGGCACTTTTTCTCGCAAAAAATATATTGACTAGCAGAAAGCGCGAGAGCGTGAGTTAGCAAAATTCGATGAAAATCGACGAGCGTTGGGAAGGCTGAACCCTTTGCGCGATAAAAATCAAGGCAAGAACCGTAGTGGGGGAGGAGGAAGAGGAGCCTACTTTGTGACCCCGGATCTGAGTTACCACTAGGGAGGGAGAGACGGAAGTGCGAAGATAATAAATGGGATGGAAAAAATAAATAAAAAAAATGTACGATTCGTACGAGTGTTTCTTTTCGTTGTTTCTCTGGAGCAACAACTGTTTTGATCCAATGATCCAGTGCCGCATTACCACTATACTACTTCTATACGTTGTGTAGTAGATTGCAATTAATTGGTATGTAGTATACAACTACCTTTGGGACAGGAAAACTCGGTCCCATGGTACGTCCCTCCCGTCCTGTCGTGAATTATTTTTTTGACCGTCACTTCCCGTTGTGAAAAATATTTACCGTTCCGTCCCGTCGTGAAAAAATATATTTACCGTCCCGTCCCGTCGTGAAAAATTATATTTACCGTCCCGTCCCGTCGTGAAAAATTATATTTACCGTCCCGTCCCGTCGTGAAAAATTATATTTACCGTCCCGTCCCGTCGTGGAAAAAGAATCCGTTGAATTTTACCGTCCCGTCCCGTCGTGAAAATCTACCCCGTTGAAATTACCGTCCCGTCCCGCTGAGAAATTGTACACCAACCGTCCCGTCCCGCCCCGTCTCAAAAGCCTGTTTGGTCGTCATTTTACCGTCCCGTCCCGCCCCGTCTTCATTTTTTTTCCCGCCAAAAAAGTAAAAACAGTACCGTCCCGTCCCGTCTCGATTATCGAGTACCGTGATAAGCCTTGAAAAATTCCCCTCGAAACTCACGTTTGCAAGTTTGGCGTGATACTTGGATATGACGTCAGGTTTACGTTACGGCAGTAGCGTCAAGTTGTAGTGTAAGGTGTATGCAGCTGTTCCTGGTGGGGCGGATCAACGAGATAGCACACGTTTGGTGCTCTTGATCCCCATGATGGGTACCTTCTGCGTTCCGCCTCACGGGCAGGGGTCCTTTCGCGGGCCCCGCTAGCCACGTCGGTTCTATGCACATGTCAGATAACTCATGTAGAGTGCCTTTAAATGCTGCAAACCCGATATGTGGATATATACACAAAAGCTTTGCCTATTTTTTTGTTGTTTTCAGATGTTGTCAGCTTGCATAAGCAACCGCACACGCTAGCGTCTCCGCGACCAGTGCGTACAGCGGGCAGAGTATACAGTATACAAGGTGCCTGGTACCTGATAAAGTACTTAGTAGATGCGAGCAGGACTCGCGCCGCCTTTTTCTGTGAATTAGCAATCGGAAAGCGCTGCTCATTGCACCGTCGTTTTTTTTTTTTTTTTTTTTCTGTTTTTTTTTGTAATACGTTTTTGGCTCATTTGCTCCAATATATTCGTACTGCTGTAGTGGCCCCGTTTAAGCATGTAGCTTTCATTCCTGCCGGGGGACATTGTTTTTGTACCGTTTTGGGTTATTTGTTGCGATCATTCGTTTCGTATAATATGTTGATACTTTTTTTTACGCCTGCGTGCAATTGTCCGACGCTGATTCCAAGTAGGTTTGCACCTCGTGGATGCAGGCAACTGTTGTCATACTTTCAAGCTACGAGTAAGGGTTGACCCTTTTGAAACGTATCAAGATCAACCGACGTCATCGACCTGCGCGGCTTAGCGACCGTGTAGTATATTATAGTATATTACAGTCTAATCGATTATAGTCTGGTATAGTCTAATTACAGTCGATTATTGCATATTATAGTCGATGATAGTATATTATAATCTATCATCGATATTGGTGGTATTGGTGGTGTGAGCTCACGGTAGCATGAGTACCTAGCATGATGCTTAGCGAGTGTCGTACATCTACTTGGATTATATCATAGGTTACAGTTCCCTAACCTTATCCAAGGCAAAGTAAACTAGCAAAATAAGGACCCTATTGATAACCTTAATAACCATCCCATCCGCAACCCAGCATGTCCGCGTTTGCTTCTTGCGGTCGGTGCTACAACCGTGATTTGATTGTTTGATTGTTTGATTGTTGTTCGTGCCTCTTCACGGCTCGGGTCAAACCTCAAGGGTCAGATCGGTCAGATCAGATCGGGTCGGGTTGGGTAATGGTGGCCCGACCCGATCCGTGGGAGTTTGAAAACTTCCCAACCCGTGGCCCGACCCGACCTGACCCGCGATATTTCGAAAAATTCCTGAGCCAACCCTAGGAAAGCCCTGGTATTATTACAGTAATAATAGCTATTTTGTTATTTTGTTATTTCGATCCTTCAACTGTCACCGCTAAAGTCCTACTGTACTGTACTCTACTCTACTCTACTCTACTCTACTCTACTCTACTCTACTCTACTCTACTCTACTCTACTCTACTCTACTCTACTCATACTCTACTCTACTCTACTCTACTCTACTCTACTCTACTCTACTCTACTCTACTCTACTCTACTCTACTCTACTCTACTAACTGTAGTTCATGCTTAATGGTGCGTCGCGTTGTGTTTCGTGCGGTTGTGCGTGCGGTGCGGTATTAGGTGCGGCCCTTTTACAACCCGTCTTCTGGTTGGTGGATCACGGACGCGTCTAAGGCCGGCTATCACCTGCTCAAAAAGCCCGCCAACGATACCGTCGCGCAGGGTGAGTGGACCACATGCTTTTGTTTCGGCTTCTGCTTACGTCGAGTCTCGTGGCATACGAAGTACCTGCTATACCGATAGGAAAGGTGCCTTTGTGTTCGGCCTGCATATTTTCTTAGGGTTAATGGGGAGGGATATACTTTAGTGCTTTGGAGTGCTTTGGGTATCAACTGCTGCTGTGTCCCTCGAAAGGGAGGGAGTGAGTTTTTTTTTTTGTTTGGAGTGCTTCTTGTGTCGCGTCAGAGTTTTTTTTTTTTTTTTTTTCCGAGTGTTTCTTATGTCGTGTCACAAGGAAGGGTTAGGTTAGTCTGCTCTTTCCCTCGAGGAGAAGAATGTGTCGTTTTGTGCTGCTGCTGTGTCCCGTGGGGGAACTAATGCGTTTGTTTTGATTTGATCCTCCGGCCCTCGAGGGAAAGGATGCTATCGGTTTGAAGTGCTGCTTGGGTCGCATCAGGGGAAAGGTGCTGCGGTTTTGAATTGCTGCTTGTGTAGCATAAGGGGAAGGATGTTTTTGGTTTCAAGTGCTGCTTGTGTCTCGTGAGGGAAACGATGTTTTTGTTCGAACTGGTGGGTGTCCCATGAAGGAAAGGGTGCTTTGCTTGGCACTGCTACTTGTGTCTCGTGATAGCGCGAGAGAAGGATGCTTTCGTTTGAGCTGCTACTGTATTTGTGTCCCCTGATAGCGCTAGGGGAGGATGCTTTCATTTTGAACTCCTGCTTGTGTCCCGTGAGCGCGAGGATGTTTTTTATTTTCAGTTTATTTGTCCCGCGCTTAGGTCGTTTTTATTCATGTAGGGTGTAAGGAAACGTGCTGGGGCCAATCGTTCGAAAACGCTGATCGCTCTTGAGTCTGGACAGCTCGCTGTGCTCGTCATCCATACCGGGTACCACATGTTTGGTTCTTGGTAGGTGTTGGTAGGTATATAATTGGGCATGGCATTGGGTGATGCCCTTCATGAGATGTGCGGAGCTGGTGATACACGTTCATATGCAAGGGGCCTCGTGTATATCGTGCTGTTTTCATATACTCACTCCATACCAGATGTGCAATCCTTGGCTTTCAGAGTAAAAAGCATAGTTTTGTTTTCAAGCGGCTACGGCTTACCGCCATACTCTCCTTCGGCGTGTATCGCTAGAGAGTAATATTAATGCTACCAGGAAATAGTTCATACCGTGGGTGGTCTTGTGCCTAGTTTGCGCTCATCTCTGGTCGTGATGTTTTGAGTTTGACCCGACATTATTCCTGCGTTTCGCCGTGCACTTTGTGGCGCCGTGGATGATTAGCGCTCGGAGAACACCTTGGTCAGGCGGTGGACGACGTGGGAAAGGGGAGGGTCCTGCACATCGCACACAGTGGCGGTGCTCTCATCACCTACCTTGCGGCCCAGCACCACCTCACTGAGAGGTACCAGCTTTGCTGTCTCGCGTTGCTCCTGATAGAACTTACGGCAGACTATCAATAAAGTATCAGGCACCTGCTGGTTTTGAGGGGGGGCTAGGCACCGCTTCATATCCTACTGGTTTTCTGTCAATATTGAATATTGAGTATATTACTGTGCACGGGAAATGTTTCGAAGTAGTCGGGGTTGTAGGCAGCGGTTTGTACCCCGCGAGCGCTCTATCTACGGCGCAGGTTTGAGAGTCTGTCCGTGTTTAGACGTGGGCATAAACCTGTGCGTCGAGATCTCTGCGCTCGATCTACGCTGGTTAAAACGTGGCACCAACTCGTCAATATGGTAGCCCACACAAAAATAACCAGGTGATTGCGACAACATGATACCATGACAACATGGCACAAAAGAGCTTCGCCAATCGAGAAGGCTTTAAAATTTTTGTGCCTGGCCTGTGCCACGTCGCCATATGTCTATGTCTACGCGAGCTCGGGCTGATGTGCTATGTTCTAAAGCTGTGCCTGGGCAGGACCCTGACTTGGTTGTGGTGATGCTTTTGTGCTCGGTTGGTGATGACAGGCAGCGGGATAAGATCGACGTGCTCACGTTTGGCGGCGCTCGCAGCATCACACGGAAGTACTTCAGCGGCCGCGTGGGTGAGAATGCTATCGTATCAATAAAAACACTATTAATACTCGTACTGCAGTCATACTCCCTTGTACATTCATCGCACATAAGTTACACATAAAAAATGATAGGACATCTAATAGTGCGTTCATCTCACAACATCATTCGTGCATGTTATCACGTTAATAGCGCACGTTGGCCTTGTTGGCTGTAACTCGCCGTAGTAGCTTAGCTTGGAGTTATCGGTGCAAGCCTAAGATTTCGCTCAAGAACGCGAACAACGGACGAGATCGCCTAACGATCGGGTTTGCGCTGCTACGTTTTCGAGATGGTCCCCCTCACAGCTTGGATTGCATTTATGTTTTGGCCTCATGCGATATGGCGACGTTGCTCAGGAAGCTACATGCTCGAGGCTGTAGTTGGAAAATTGGAAGTGTACAATTGTGTAGTCTCTGAGGTAGTAGTCTTTGTCTTCAGCCTCCGCTCGTAGTGTACCTGATATGTTTTAACTCCTTGTGATAATCCTCCTTCGTTTGTGTTGACGTATCTGTTTATGGCCACATATTGTGGATGTTTCCGGCATATTTCCGTCGTCAGCATGTATTTGTGCGTACATGTCCATATAACACCTGTTGGAGAGGCTCGGTGAGGCACCGGGTAGATATCAAACGCTAACGTATCACCCACCCCTTCAATCCTACCAGCCGTCCCTTGTTTGATGTCAATATTTGTCGCCCTTTCCTTGTTTCGTCGCTTCTCCCGTTGCAGTGAATTACTATGCGAGGAACGATCCCTTGGTGAAGCTGGATAGGCGTGCGGCGGAACTGATGAAGCTGACGAGCGATACCAAGTTCCAGGAGGTAGGAGCATGCGATAGAGCGATACTGCGCTACTGCAGAAGGGTTTGATATTGTACTTGTATGCGCGGGGGGAGGGGGGGGGTCGGGTCAATGGTCTACTGTTTGTAACGATATCGTGCTCCACATATCGGCGACATCGAAATTCAATGACACATGGTAACTTCTTACGAGAGAAAGTACTGACCTGGAATAGACGCCGAAAGGAAACTTATGCGGACAGGGAGAGGGAGGGAGAGAGGGAGGGGGGGGGGAGGGAGGAAGAGAGAGAGGGAGGAAGAGAGGGCGGGAGGGAGGCGTTGCCGTTCGTTGCGCGGCCGAACAAGCACACATCGAGAAATTGTCTGAAGCAGTTTGTTTTTTTATTCGCTTGTCGACCCTCGCCGGTTTCTCGTAGCGGTATTGAGTATTTTGATAGTGTCCTCCCAACGGGAGTGGATTTCGTACGACACGGTGTCCGACACCAGGCTGCTTGGGCAGTAGCAGCAGCAGTAGCAGCAGCAGCTTTATATAGCAGCGCTTATTCCTGTGTGTCTCGCTTGAATGCCAGGTGAGCGAGAAGCACAACACCACCTTCGTATTCCTCGAAGGGCGCGCCAGGCAGTTTGTGCTAGACCACTCCTTGGAAGGCCCCACCTACCAGCACGCCTTGAAGAAGGAGGCGAAAGGTAAGCGACTCTCCGGGATCATGATCGACCTGTTTTGACGTTTTGATGCAGTTTTCATTGCCATACATATATTATATTTAGTGCGTGCAAGTTGCGCTCGATGTCCTTCAGTTCGTGGTGTTAATTGTGCTCATAAGGGGAAATATTACAAGGGATCGGGAACAGATATGATAACAATCTGCAGTTTGTTGTTGTAGAGATAATTCGGCGTTGTGCGATCCCTAGTATTTTTTCCCTCTTATTAGCACAATTAACACTACGAACAAAAGGACATCGGGCGCAATTTGCCCGCAAGCGCCAATCTGTTGTACTTGTAGCAAGGCAGATTATTGCAAAGGTGTGTTCGGTAGGGTACGTACCGAAGTATACCGGGGGTATTTTCTCGGTAAATACCGGTACCCGACACTTCGGTAAGTTCGGTATGGCCTCGATACCGGTACCCGACACTTCGGTAAGTTCGGTATTTTTTCAATACCGGTACCCGACACTTCGGTAAGTTCGGTATTTTTCCAATACCGGTACCCGACACTTCGGTAAGTTCGGTACGCTCGCCCAAATATACCCCAGGTACCGGTATACCCTCGACCGCAATACCGGGGGTACCGGTATTTCCTCGGTACCGGGCTCGATACCCTACCGAACACTTCGGTAAGTTCGGTACTTTTTCAATACCGGTACCCGACACTTCGGTAAATTCGGTATTGTTTCGATACCGGTACCCGATACTTCGGTAAGTTCGGTACTTTTCCAATACCGGTACCCGACACTTCGGTAAGTTCGGTACTTTTCCAATACCGGTACCCGACACTCCGGTAAGTTCGGTACGCCTACACGAATATACCCAGGGTACCGGTATACCCTCGACCACAATACCGGCGGTGATCGGTGCGGCCTCGATACCGGGGAATCGGGTATGTAAGCAATACGGACACACATTATGCATTTATTTGTGGCAGCAGCAACAGTCTTCTCTACATTAATTACTTATGTATGATATGTATCTGGTCCTTGGCGTTGGAGTGACACAACGCACTCATATCACACCCACCATGCATGGCTGTAGACACAACACAACAGCCACAGAGAGTATAATATACGGAGCGAAAGGATAGCTGATATTATCACCCACTCGCGCCGTTGGGGCTCGAGGTGCTGCCGAGGCGGTGCTACGGCACGCTCTGTGCAAACTTCGTGTGGTACGAGAAGCTTTGACTGCTCGCCGGATAAATTACTCGTATCATGCACCCTCTATGCGAACTTGAACCCAACATCTCGAATCGATCGCTGCTGTAATTATATTCAAACGCTGATGTACCAGCAGCAGCGGCAGCAGCACAACGCGAGGTCGCCGATGATCTAAACCATATACCGAGCTTCGAAGTTGGGAGGTTGGGGTATAAAACGAGCTTCAAGCGTAGCACTCGAGGGCAGTGGTGGCACGCGTGGACCCTCCCCTCTGCTGCTGGGTTCTGTTGTTGTTCTTGCTGTGGGGCTGGGGCTGCTGCTAACCGTGCTGCCGCTTGCTACGTGGTTGGGATGGGGGCGGCGGCATTGCCGTTTTGTCCGCCGTTGCCGCAGCCATCTGTTTGCTGTTGCTATATACGAGTACACATGTATTTAGAGCATATTCGGTAGGGTACGTACCGAAGTATACCGGGGGTATTTCCTCGGTAAATACCGGTACCTGACACTTCGGTAAGTTCGGTATTTTTTCAATACCGGTACCCGACACTTCGGTAAGTTCGGTATTTTTTCAATACCGGTACCCGACACTTCGGTAAGTTCGGTATTTTTCCAATACCGGTACCTGGCACTTCGGTAAGATCGGTACGCTCACCCAAATAAACCCCGGGTACCGGTATACCCTCGGCCACAATACCGGGGGTACCGGTATTCTCTCGGTAGTGTGCTTAATACCCTACCGAACACTTCGGTAAGTTGAGTACTTTTTCAATACCGGTACCCGACACTTCGGTAAGTTCGGTATTTTTTCAATACCGGTACCGGAGACTTCGGTAAGTTCGGTAATTTTTCAATGCCGGTACCCGACAGTTCGGTGAGTTCGGTACGCGCGACAAACATACCCCCGGTACCGGTATACCCTACCGAACTTGCCTTTGGATTATTGATTGGCGATTTCCGTTTTTTGTACTGGTATGTCCGTCGGGCGCGGCAGCATAGTACACCGCACATGACACCTCAGAGTGCTGTTATTATATATTTGCCTTCTCCGGCGATATTGCCGCTGTCTGCAGCGATAGTGCCGCTGTCGAATCAGACCCGTTTTTTTCCTGCATACACGACTCACCCCCATCTCACCCTCCCCCCATCCTGGTCGGGTGCTCCGTCTCGGCATTGTAGAGATGCGAGGGTCTATGGTCACACGACTACGGCTATGCATAACACGAGTACCCCCCCCCCCCCCCCCCCCCCCCCCCGCTTGGTGTTCACCCCCCAGCTTTCCGCAGAGCCCACTTCGGCCCGCTCTCTCCCCTCTCCTGGGACTACGAGTTCTCCCTCTTCCGCCTGGTGCGGAAGAAAGCCGCGAGTTTGTCCGGCGTACACGACTTCTTCTCCACCGAACGATTCGGCGTTCGTTCCCTGCGGAAAGTGGTCGCTCGGCTCACCGGCTTCCACGGCTTCTTCAGTGGAAAAAAGCCTTCCGCGGGAGTTCACATAGCCGTTATCGGAGAAGCGCCGGAAGGCTCCCACAGGAGTCGAAACGGCGACGAAGGAGGCTTTTTTGCATCGGTGAGACGTTGGTGGCCCTGGGGAGGGCCTGCTGACGACGAAGTCACCTTAGCGCCGCCGGCTCGCGAGCCGCCGGGAGGGTGGAGGAGCTACGGGGACCCCGGCAGCCGTTTTTGGCTGGGGTTCCGCTGGTTCTCGGACGCGAAGCGGGGGGCCGAGTCAGAAGACGAGGACAGCGTTGATGAGGGTGCCCAGGCTGTATCACGAAGCCGGTGGGAGCAGGTCCAGCACCTCTGGGCGTTCGGGCGGGAGGCGTCTCCAGAGGGGGCGGGGGAGAGCGGGAAGGAGCCGCCGGGTGGCGTGGTGCCGGGGGCGGCCGACGGGGAGAGCGGGTCGCCCGGGGAGGAGGGAGGGGCGGCGGAGGGCCAATCGCCCCTCAGTGCGGTTCCAGATAGGCGCTGGCTGTCGGTAGGGTGGACTCCGTGGGGTGCGGTGCAAACGCCGGACGGCGAGTCTGTGAAGGTGGGAGCATCTTCGGGGCTGGAAGGGGTCGGTGAAGGTGGACCTTCGAGGGGCGAGGGAGAGGGCCCACCTGAATCGGGGGGAAAGGGAGAGGGGGTGGGGGAGGCGGGGGTAGTTGGACCTGCGCTCGAGGCTCAGACTCGGTTGGAAGAGTCGTCTTACCTCAAGCGGTGGTGGCCCGGCACGCCGGCGGAGGAGGTGGTGGAACCAAACGCTCCCGGAGAGGAGAACGGGGGGGGGGAGAGGAAAGAGGGCGTGGAGCTTGATTCGGTGCCCGAGGCCCAGTCTCTGCCGGAAGAGGCGTCTTACCTCAAGCGGTGGTGGCCGGCCAGCCCGGCGCAAGAGGTGGCACCTGCAGCGGCATCAGCGGCCGACAGCTCTAGTGAAGCTGGTCAGGACGGAGAGGGGAAGGGCGAGGGAGGAAGAGAGGGTGCGGAGCGTGGAGCAGTGGTCGAGGCCCAGCCTGTGTCGGAAGAGTCGTCGTACAGCAAGTGGTGGTGGACGGGCAGCCCGGCGCAAGAGGTGGCATCAGCAGCCGCACCAACAGCCGGCAGCGTTAGTGGAGCTGGTCCGGACGGAGAGGAGGAGGGGCAGGGAGAGGGCGTGGAACTTGGACAGGTGCTGGAGGCTCAGCCCCTGCCGGAAGAATCGTCTTACGTCAAACGGTGGTGGCCAGGCAGCCCGACCCAAGAGGTGGCAACAGCAGCGGCCGGCAGCGTTAGTAAGGCGAGTCCGGGCGGAGAGGGGGGGGGTGAGGGGGGAGGAGAGGGCGCGGAGCTTGCAGCTGTGATCGAGGCCCAGCGTTTGTCGGAAGAGTTGTCTTACGTCAAAAGGTGGTGGCCAGGCAGGTCAGCGCAAGAAGCAGCGCCGGCAGTGGCGCCAGCGGGCAGCAGCGTTGATCATGCCGTGTCGGAAGACGCAACCGTGGTTGGGGGGGAGGAAGGGGAGAGCAAGGGGGTTGGGCAGCTGGTCGAGGGTCAGCCGCTCTCGGAAGAAAAGTCTTACCTCCAAAAGTGGTGGCCTGCTAAGCCGGTGCAAGAGCCGGAACGAGTGGCTGCACCGGCAGCTAGCAGCGTGGATCCCGTCAGCATTGATCCCGTTGTGTTGGGCCAGAAGGGAAAGGAAGCAGCGACGGCCATAGCGGAGCGGGAGGAGGAGGGGGCGGAGGGGCTTGTGGGGCCGGTGCTTGAAGGCCAGGCTGTGTCGGAAGAGCCGTCTTACCTCAAGTGGTGGTGGCCAGCTAGCTCGGCGCGAGGGGTGGAACCAGCGGCGGCACCGGTCCCTAACAGCGGCGTTTCTGTTGTGACGGATCCGGAAGGAGAGGGAGAAGTGACAGCTGTCGCGGAAACGGATGTCTTTCATGGAACTGGGATGGCGGCGGCGGAGGAGGGAGGGGCCGAGGAAGATGGGGGCGAGTCTTCTTCGAGGAAACAAGAGCTGTCACTGCTCCGCCTTTGGTGGCCGTCGGCTAGGGAGTCGGCGTCTCAGACGGAACCGCAGCAACACGAGGCAGGCACTGCTAGCGGGGACGACGGTGCAGAAAAAAATGCGCAGGAGGAGGAGGAGGAGGAGGAGGAGCAGAAAAAGGAGAGGGAGGAGGAGGGGGAGGAGGAGGAGGAGGAGCAGAAAAAGGAGAGGGAGGAGGAGGGGGAGGAGGCGCCTTGCCACGCTTATCGGCGCAAGAGAGTGGGGCAGCGGGGAATGCTAAATTTTGGGGGGAGCCTTTAACGAAGCCATCTGGGCCGCCGCTGGTCTCTCGCCGTTGGCCCTCTTTCAAGACTGCATGGACCCTCGAAGCCATTCGCAGTGACGATGTACCACCCGCGGTTTACGAAGAATGGAGTTCCTCTGAGGAAGACGGGGCGTTCTTACAGGGGGATGGTTTCAGTAGCAATGGTGGCCAAGAGTCTTTGGTTGGAGAGGTCATTGTTGCAGAAGGCATCCTCCAGCCAGAGGATGGGCAAGCGCCGTCGCCAGCTGGAAGCGGCAAGCAAGACGAGTTACCGCCGAAGCCAAGAGAAAGCGAACCCGAAGACAAGCCTGGCCGGGAGGGTTCGGGCGAGGTATTGGAAACCGGACCGGATCTTCAAGTTGAACCTGCAGAAGCTGCAGCCAACGACGTGTCTGGCAGGGGCAAAGTTGGCCGGGAGGGTTCGGGTGAGGCATTGGAAACCGAACCGGAACTTCAAGTTGAGGCTCCAGACGCCGCAGCCGACGGCGTGTCTGACAAGGAGGCCGGCGGTGGAGGCGGTAGCGACAGTGGGAGTAGCTCAAAGGCAGCAGATAGAAAGGGTGCGCCATAGGTAGGGTCCACTGTTGTAGTTGTAGGGGTACCGTGTTGTACATGTGGGCACGGGAGGTATCTACGGCGAAACTCCGTTTTACGAGAGAGTAGGATAGGGTAGCGCGCGTCGTTACTGGGCTGGTCTAGTGGATCGTCGTGGTGATTCTCGCACAGCCGGTATCGTTTGAGGCCCGCAGCAATGATTGGGGGGGTCGAGTCTGAGTAACACCTTTACAGTTTCAACTACTACTGCTACTGTATCATATCGATAGTACGATACGACAAGTGCGCCCATGCTTCGACGACAAACTGCTCGGACACGAGACTCGGGGGGGGTGGGGGAGGGCAGTTGTACCTACAAAGGTTACGTCTAGCAGGGCGTTGTAGACGCAGATCGGCATACTATCATAGTATGAAGCCCTCTACGAAAAAGCCGGGTCGGTCTGATGCTACACAATTGTAAACGAGAAGACATACCGGGTACTTATTGTGTGCCTGCAGGATTTGCCGCCCATCGTGCGATGTAGGCGTCCTTGCCTTCCAGCATGCCGAGGGATTGTGACGATTGCGCCCCCCCAACGCGAAGCGCCGGTGAACGCCTCTCGATCGAGTTCATATATGCTGTTTTCCTAGTGTATTGCAGTACTACGAGTAGAGCTGTTATGTTGGCAGCTATTTGATGATCGTGTTTCTGATGTTATGGTGTGTCTGATGTGCGCCGATGAAACGCGTGCTCTACACAGCAACTACAACAGAGTGGTGTATATAATTCAGTTTGTTTCGGTGATGGTCGCACCATTCTTGGCCGTAAAATACGAAGAAGAAAAAAAATCATCAAGAGGCGAGCATTTCTCCGCCCGTCATTGGGGCCAGGACCATCGTGTCGCAACACGATACATGCAGCAGTACTGCTGTACGAGTAGTACTGTTGTAGTGCTGAAAGTTCCCACAACTAAAATAGTCGATCTTCATGCAAGCTAAACGGCAGTCAACATTTGTACCTGGTACTCGGTACGCCTTTTAGGGGCCCACGTACCTGGTATGCTACAGCCAGGAAACAAACAAGAGCCGCGCAGCAGTAGGAGTACAGCAGCAAATGCTATCATGTTGCTCGCGTGTTGTGCAGCTTCTTATTCCAGTATCCTTGCAGCTTGGCCAATACCCTCGTATGCACCAGGTATACTTCACAGTATCATATCACCCCCTGCTTGGTGTCACCGTTTCTCTAAGCGTCGTATGCTATGCTTTCCTCGCCTTTGCTCCCGGAAACCACAACAAGCATCCCAGCTGGGCCAACCGTAAGACTATTAAGTCGGTTGCCTCCTTTTATTTATGAAAAACTTGACCCCCTTTTCTATACAAACATCAACATTCAAAATACACCTCAGCTTTGATATCGTTTTTTTTCGTCGACACTCGTATGTGTAAGCTGCGTGTGATTCGTCGACCGCGCGTGCTATCATACGTACGGGGGGAGAGCCTCGCCAAGGACACACCAGATACTGGAGGTTGGTGACCCCGCTGGGTGCTACAGCAGTACTGTAGTACCGTACCCACTTTTAGGGTGGTCGGAAAGCATGCCATGCCCCAGCTTCGGAAAATAACATCCCCTTTGGCAACGGCAGCTTGCTGTACTTCGGTACCATGAGAAGATCATGCCGTCGACTCTGTTAAGCACGCCCCTACAACTTACGAGCTATTTTATTGTTACAGAGTATGGCCCTCACGTTCCCACAAATCACGACACAATATGACTGCGAAGCATGGGGGGCAGATGAAGTATCGCCACTCCTGTGTTAATTGACACTCGCCATGCCTTGCGTGTACAACAGGTATTTCATACCAACGGGTTGTGTCGTTGCATTCGTGTTTTCGTCGTCGCCTCACTTGAAATACTTCAATCCTTCCATCCTTCAATCCTCTCTCTGCACTGCACCACAGGTACGTACGTAGTTTTTCTTCAGGCAATACAGGGCAATACGTTAATTCTGCAATGCGTTTTAAAGAAAACGCAGCAACATCCTTCGACAAAAATCCAAGGCCAACTTAGTGACCAATTTTTTTTCATAACTCAGATATCTGCCTTCCTTCGCCAGCCACCCGAGGCTACCCACGCTGTAAATGTCGTTGAACGCACTCAAAATTCCTGTCTGGACGACGGTCGGCGTAGTCGACGCTAAGTTTGTATATTCAGGCCACGGCTTCTTCACACACCAGAAGCAGATGCTACCAGCCAAATAACAAAAAACAACTAGAACACCAACACCAGCATCGTAGCGACAGGAGTTTGATTTCCCCTGGCCCGTACGGTATCTCGTCGACATTCCGCCACGTCAAGAATCTCTCTCAGAACAACACCCTTAATTTTACATGAACATAAATCGTCCCAGGCGACAGGCCTGGCAAGCATGCCACTTCCACCCAAGAACACCCAAAATCGCACGCGGGACAGGTGGTGCCGACGAATAGTATCTTGGCGCCACCTCCCTCAACAACCTATTTGCTGTTCCACGCGGCCTTATCTACTCGACGCAGCGCACATCGCGCCCACCCACGCCAGTCCTATTTTCACCTGTAGCCTATTCACTCAAGCTATCGCAAAACAAGGCGATTGCTATAATTTGTCGACATCATCGAACGTTAATCGTCACGACACCATTGGCAACAGCCATACGACAGCAGTGTAAGCACCAGCCGCAACCCACGAGTGGAAAGGGGTACTAACGATTTACACATCAATTTGTTTAGGGCTACGCCGAGGAAAACCCAGCAGGTACAGCGCGTCTGCAGTGCCGACGAAAACAAAATATTCAGCCGGAGTGCCTGAGTACCATCTCGGGGAATATTTTCCGCACCGACAACTATCCCTCAAACAGCACTGGAAATCAAGTCGTAGTCTACAGACAGCAGCAGTGTCAAAAGGTGCGCAAAGTCGCCACTACGGCTGCTGCGGAATGTCGGAAAAACGCCAACTAAAAAAAAAAGGATCGAGAGGGAGCTTGATGGCCTCATACCGACTCTGTAGAAACTGCGTTGTAGTACATAATATACACTTGACAGAGTTGTCCACAAGCGCTGCGTCCCCAACCTCCTTTAGTACACCATCTTTCAAGTGTCGCCCGCCCTTATCGGGCGCCCGGCTTAAAACACGCGGGCCAAACACGAAAGAAAAATCTAATCCCCAACATCAGCTAAACATTCCCTCAACAACACCAAAAAATAAAACTTGAGCATTGAACACGTACGTGGACGGGGAGAGTGCTAACAAAAACACCAACCTTCAACCCACCACGAGCAGCTCTGCGCAGCCCACCCCCCCTCCCTCTGCGGCAGCCTCTTGCAAACCCTCCCTGCTACCCGCCCACCAGACGTGTACGTGCAGCCAAGCCAAGTACGCGGCCTCCTCCAAGCCCTCCACCAGTCCGGGGTCGGAAACCTCCTCGCAGGTGAACTCTAGGCCGGGCGTGGTTTTGAGGAGGGGGACGAGGGCGTCGACTCCGTAGCGAGTGCGGGGGTGGGCGACGACAAAGTGTGCCTGCCCCCCCTCTGCCATGAGCGTTTGGAGCACCCTTATCGTGCCCTCCGCGTCAGATGTCTGTTGCAACAGAGGATGACCAGGCAGCGCAAAAGGAAGTAACAGCAGCAAGCGCGCATGGGGGGGGGGGGGGGGTATGAATCTCGTCTGACGATAATAAGTTCAGTCTTGGACTCTTCCTACAGCAGTGGTAACGGCGGTAAGCTTGGCGTGACGTACACAGCTCGTGGTGCGCAGGCAGGATCGGTTGCTTCAGATGTCTGCTTTTTCGTGGAGATATGTCAGGGGGGCGGGGTTAACAAGATACACGAGTATGGACCTTGAGGGGCCGAAATATATTTACAAAAATTAAAAACAAACAGCGGTGAGATCGAGGATTTCGTCGAAACTCATATTTGCAAGCTGTGTGTGATACTTCATACAGATATATACCGACGACAGGTGGCTTGCGCTACTAATAGTAGACCCACTCTATCACGTCAACTCGTCGGAACACTACCTATAGTATACCTTGTATGTTTATTTCAGACCATTTCATTTTAATTTTAATTTATCTGAATAATTTCTCCCCCCACAAATAGACACACACTTCCTGACTTCTACAGCCTCAGGTTGCGTCCCCCTCATACGGGATGTACATCCTACATGAGGACATATAAAATCCGTAAGTACGCGCGATCGAAGTATTACACTCAGCTAGCAAAGATGAGTTTTGACGAAATCCTCGAGCTCACAGCTGTTGTTGTTGTTGTTGTTTTTTTTTAAAATATATATGGTACCTTGTAGGGTGCTATGCAGGCAGGACAGCGAACGGCAGCGGCGGAGAACGATTGCCGCTGATGTACCGGCATATGTTCAGGTTATCATAAAAGGGCTGCAGGCTTCGTCTATCGGCGGGGACTGCGATTTGACGTGAACGGTGCCCTCTATCGTGTACCAGGGTACCTTATGATACTGCTTCTCTTCAGACAAAAACTTCGTTAACGTTTCGCACCTGACATATGTGATCCGAGGCGATAATAACGTCGAACCGATCTCCGTGCTCGACGCTCTCCATGTCTTCTCCGTCCCCACCGTTAGCACTATTAACACTGCCAGCGAGGCCAACGTCACCCCGGTTGGCATTGCAAGCCGCCGACGGGGGCGTCCGCGCCTGGCCGGCATCTTGGCGGTCACTATTCGAGGGACACAAGGGTCCCACCCCGGGTGCATGTACAGGTAGCGTGTCCCAGTCTAGGTGTCGAACATTCACTCCTCCCTGCTCCGCAATGACCACTCCTTCACCCCCAACAGGTGTATCGTCTACGCTACCTTCTGCCCCCGGTTCCCCACAGCCCTCTCCTCTCTCGCCGTGAGCATGGTCACTACTGCTACACATCGAGTTGAGAGCGACGTTTCCTTCTAGCGCTCTCAAAACGACGGGGTTAAAATCGCTCAGGGTCACGGCGGTCGCGAAATGTGCCGCCACGAGCCCGCACAGGCCAAGGCCTGCGCCTACCTCTAGGACGCGGCGGCCGCGGATCACGTCCGGGTTCCGGCAAAGGTACCGCGAAAGGATAACCGCAGCCGGCCACATCTGAAACCCAACATCGAACTGGCTGTGCTGCCTCTCTTTAACTGGTCTTACCAAAATCGAAATACGCTCCGTAGTATGTTCATCCCCACCCGAAGTAGGAGTTCCCAGTCCCTGGCTGGCGTGTGCACCCACACTTGGGCTTTGCGCGGCGTCAACCACAGAGCACGAAGGGGGGGGGTCGATGTCTCCTCCACCGTTACTGGCGACGACAAAATCGTAACGTAGGGGAAATCGTCCCAAGGCTGAGCTCTCGCCGGGGAAGGAGGCACGCATCGGGAAGACGCAGCCTGAGGCAACGATGCGGGCGGCAGCCAATGCCGCCGCGCACTGTACATCGTCCTCGTCCTCCTCCTCCTCTTCGTCATCTACTACTAGACCATTGTCACAAATCACTTCTATTTCGCCTCCAACCGTGTTGTTCGCGGGCTCCCTATCGGTGCCCAGCTGCTTGTTGTTGGCAACCCCTGCTGCCACGTTGCTCTTGCGACGGCGAGCTCCTCCTGGAAGCTGTCCATCGGTCATCAGCCGCAGAATCGACTGGTGACCTCCGATTGCCCCCAGGTGCTCGGAGCACTCCACCTCTCGACAGAGCTCGGCCAAAGCCAGGAGGCACCGGATGCCCAAAGCCTCGTCTCCATCGGCTAGGCTCGCGATGGTGGCAGAGTGGAGTCCTTTGACTCCTTCCCAGTCGCTGCCGTGTGTCAATCCGCGTTCTAGTCGATCCCGCGGGGTTAGCCGCACTGGAGGCTCGACGGCATCCAGGAACTGCAGGACACCATCTTGCTGCATCGGAAGATAAGAGGCACGCAGTGGGAAAACGCGTGGTTTGAAAATCGCGACATAGTTTCTTCAAGGAGGTGAAGACTCAAATCCCGCACACCAGCCTGTGGCAATGCACATGAGCTGGTGTATCGCCCATGTCTACATAGGCAGGTGTATCGGTCATGTCTGGGATGATTTGTCCCGGGAAATCGGGACCGGACAGCAGTACGTCGTACTCGTAGTATAGGAAGCCAGACAGAACACAGAAACGCAAGCTGGTGGCCAATATAGTGTCTCGTCAGAGAGCGTTTGATCTTCGAACCAAGAACGTAAGCCGGGAGGTTCACTTGCTTGGCTCGAGATTACAGCAGCACAAAGCCGTTACAGTAGTTCTCACCAGATCGCCCATAGAAGCCGCTCGTGCACACAGCAGCAGTCAACCCCGCCGGCAAAAGCTGGGCACCCGTAAGCCAGGAGCCATGAAAATGCGGCGGGTTTGGGCAAGGGGCGGAAAGCAAAAAAATAGAAACTTACAAACGCCTTCCTTTATATGTTGAACTCCTGTTTTGGATCTTGAGTACGAGTCGTAGTGGAGCGAGGAGCTCTCGACGCGCACCTGTCATACCTGTGATCCTTCTGCCCGCCGAGGCCCACGAACTTCGGTGCACAAGGTCAGAATGCTAGGCCCCTGCGTGAGGGCGGTGGTCATAGTGGTGGTCCGGTGGCTAGGATTCACTCGTGTGGTGTGTGTGTTTTCGTAGGGAATTGAGTTGTTTTTCAAACCAAGCCTTTGCTTCAAGTTGTATCTCGCAAAATCCGGTTCACGGTTCTCTTGATACCTTGTATGCGAGATGATCGATCTTGATCGCACGTGCATGTCAGCGGTGGCAGCGCTTCTGCAGTGCAACGCCTGCAAACTTTGTGCCGATTGACCGACTGGAGCAGTACGCGCTGTAGCACCTACCGCAAACGTTGTTTTTTTCGTTTTCGTTTTGAAAAGCTTTCAAAGCTTTCGCTTTACCGACCAAGAGGCAGAATGGCGTGGCCTTTTCCCGCGTTTTCGCTTCGTCCATGCCATGCCCGCAAGTTCAGTTCGCCATCAATTCTCGCCAGCAACCTTTCGTCCCAACACAGGGCGCAGTGTAGCCCTCTCGCGGCCTTCTAACTATAGATACGATGCTGCCCGAACCTCGAAATCCAACTTTCCCGATATGCCGCGCGACCTCGATCCTTGACAGGACACTCCCGAAAAGACGCAAGTTCGGAGCCGCAAACTTGAGAAGATACTCATTTTTCGACGGGAGTATCTCAACATGGTGGGCAGAACTAAGAGCGCTCACAGAAACGCGACGGCCTTAGCCCAGCTGGAACGACAAAGCACAGAACAGGTAACGTTCTTGGGGAGAGAGCGGGAGGGCTGCCCTGACCGATCTGTGCGCGGAATCCCAGACCTGCCTTCGGGGTTCTTGAAACTGCATTTCGTTTTTCCACGAATTTGGAAAATCTCGCGCCTCTCGGCAGAATAGACGCGGGAAGGGTGCTACAGAACCCTCGAGGGCGCAGGGTCCTTCCAATCACGATGTTCGCTTGTGAATTCCGGCATTGCGAGTAGTGCGCCTGCGCAGGGGGAGAGCCGAAGTCACCACAGCAGTTCTAACACACGCTGTTCCTCTTGCATGGCATTCTGTCCAACAAGACGGTTTTGTTTTGTCTTCTCATGAAGATTGCCTCATCTTGCCATCTACCTGGTATACTCTGGAGTACAGTCAGTCGTATCAGGTATCTCCAACTCTTATGAATGTACTGTATACTACAGGTAATACCCGTTCGGTCGGATTGTGATGCGAATTCGCAAACGAGCATTACATTCCCCGCCAGGATGGTAATACCCAGCCCTTCCTTACGTACTTCGTGTACGTATATATTTCGTGTACGTATACTCGCAGCGTTGGGTACTACTGTACCGTAAACAAAAATCTGAACTCTACTGCTGTAGCAGCTGCAGAACGACGTGTGCCATACTCGTACACGATGTGAACGCCACAGGTTACTATCGCTTTGTTCACCCCGAAAAACAATCGTGTATCGTAGCTGTACGTGTAGCACGTGTGTCATTGCAGTAGCGCCGCTCGCGGTTAGTGTCATCTCGCTTCGCGACCTACGGCGCATACAATGCAAACCTAAACCTACTTGCGTCCCTTTGCGTTGTGACGTATTATGTATGTTTGGCAGTCAGCGCGTGCAAGGCCTGTACACTCAGTCAACGTGTGCATGCAAATGGCAGATAACAACGATTGCCGCCTTGAACCACATCACAGTAACAATTTTAACCGGAGGGTTTGTCTTCGTACTGCATTTGCAGTAGTACTAATAGTCGTCGTTGTGCGGTGCTAGAAGCTTCCGGTATTGCGGTGACAGAAGGAGGACAGCATCACGAACAACATTTCATAGTAAAAGTCGGCTTCCGCCCCGGCATAGCATGTGGGTTATACTGTAGTACTGCCATATAGTACTGGTGTTGTACTACAGCTGCAGGGAACTTCCGCCGGTCCAGTGACCATCGTACAGAGTTTTCTTCTACTGGCCTTCAAGGAAGCTCGGTCGAAACGGCATTTAGTGTCTACACTGGCCTTTCTGGTTCGTCTTTTTACATTTGATTCCAAGCACATGGCACATGGTATGATATGCACGGCGACATCAACAGGTGACCAAGTCCCAGTCTCTCACCCTGGTGAAGAATCTCATCAGGATCTCCATCAGCACCGTGTGCCATCTGCGAAATATTTTCCCCGGCTCCTGCTTTCAGGAGCGCTCCTACGGTCAGTCTCACGTGAATCCATACTGTTTTACTGTCTTTCAAGAGCACAACATGTCTTCTGTCAACCTTGAGCTTGGCTGTGGTTGCATTCTGGCCCTGATTGTTGTAGCATTGGGCAATCACCGCCTGGTCACTGTCATCGTTGTAGTGAAGTCCTACTCGTACGACGCTTTGTCCAATGCGAGACATGTGCAATGTGATACAGAGCTTTCGATGCATGCGGGTATCGGGAACAAGCAGTGTGAGGTAATGACGTGCCATAAAGGGGGTGCTTGAGGCACAGGAACGCCTACGTTCGCTGCCCCGCACATAAAACGTTTCATAATATGCATACTACTCTAGTGTATCAGACTTGGAAGTATCTCTGTACGTTTACCCCCGAGATCTGTTAAGGTGGTGTCATTCGGGACCAACAGCGCACGTTTCCGGTATTGTCGCTTACTGACGTACCTCCTACAATTCATAACACATAATATGTACTACACTGGAGAGTGCTCTGCAGTACTACTGTAGACTGTGGAGTATTGCCTGTTTTTTCCGGAACACAAGTCGTCACAGGATAGTTAGCCCTGTCGACATGGCTTCCTCCCCGACTGCTTTGCTGATTGTAGAAACTACTTTTGTACACGAGCAACGTTTGCCCAAAGGCGCAACCACTACGATCAAAAGCCTACCATCTTTAAAATGAGGGTGTATTGTGTCGCACTCAGCTCGATACCCTTATCCTCAACATCCCACCAATCTATCAGGCAGTCTTGTGTCGCATTGAGCTGAACGCCTTCATCCTGACGAATCTCGATATTTCGCCTGCAGCGGGCATGCGGATCTACCAGCTAGATGCGGCATCGAGGGATGCGTCCACCGACGAGACCGTCATCCGCAACCAACAAGCGTACATGCTCACCAAGTGGCTCGAATCCGGCGTTTTCGAGGCCGTTGAGCGCCGGTGGGTGGTGGTTGGGTGGGTGGGCTCATGCATCTGAGTGGCATGCGTGGTCATCGAGTAAAATATATATAATATGGATTTATATACAGTACTACTGTACTACTCTGATGTAAATGCGGTAGCAAGAAGCTTGGTTTGGGAGCCATTCCGTGTGAAGCGCAAAAAAAGCGAAACATGTTGTACTGTAAGAATGCGGTCTTGTTATCATGCGCGAGCGTGCAGCATACGGCAGATCATGCTATCGTGCAACTCCTTGCGTTGGAATCCGACATTAAAAGCATCACCGCCTAGCCTATACGAACTACCAGGTATAGTATTACAGTACAGTAGGCCTTGCTTCGTGCGACTGATGCTGCAATCCGCAGTTATTTTTATCATGTTTCCCTATCAAGTCATGAAAAAGGTTATTATTTTTATGTCGCTGGAAATGGACCAAAGTAGCCTTCAGAAACACCAGGGGGCGCGGCAGCAAAGCAACCTGTGCCTTGGGTTGGGAGTGCGACACTGAAGTATGACCGACACTTGTACTGAAGCACGCTCTACTACAGCCTTTTGCTTTGGAATACCTGAAAGGCAGGACTGCGAGTCTGCAGGACTTGGCGGCTAGATACTGCGTACAGTGTCTGAGTGGAGAAATAAGTAAGGCGATTTACTGAATGTAGTAACCATGAAGATGAAACACGATTCGAGCCACAAAAGCGCCCGTCAGAGGCGAAGACACAGAGCTCCGCAAATTACTGAACGCAGCTAAAGCACAGTACCTATCCAACTAATTCCAACTAGTCGGAAACTTATAACAATGTAGTAATAGTCATAATCATAGTCCGCCAAGTCACAGCCCTACTGAAAGGACCACCGCTTCGGTCTGCACCCAACGTCTCAGATACCTACGCCGCATGGAGTTCATCATCCTGTCCCCTGAGCTCAACAACCCGCGAGAGTCGTACTCATTCGAGCTTGACTACCCTGAGGACGAGAACGACCATGAAATGACTTTCAGCGGGACCAAGGTGACCAATATCGAGAGCACCAAGGGACAGCTGGTCAAGCTCATCCGGTCGCTCATACAGTTTTCCAACACGCTCGAGGAGTTGCCGAAAGAGAGGGTTATCAACATTAAGGTCAGTGTTCTGCGATATTCGGAGATAGGGTGTTCCTCGTTCTGGTTGTTTTTCATACATATACATATATAAGACCGCTTGCGTATTTTACAAATACTCAAACGGTCCTTACACGTCCGGATTCTGGACAGAGTAGTCCCTCGACTTTCCACCCTGCACTGCTATGACATGGCACGACCTGGTCGAAAGCAAGTAAACGTCTCGTTTCAAGCACAGGTGCCGTTGTCTCGCTACCCCCCCCCCCCTCACGAGAAGAAGGAACTTCATAGTCAGCCTGGGGAGCGACATGAGTGTCCCAATGAGCTTATATTTGGCCAGGATGCACTGCACGTACAGTAAATTGTTTCACCATGAACCGATAGCAGGTACTTCTGTAGTGTGGACTCCGTTATGTAGCTTCATCGTATACAGGTGTATCACAACCACATAGCCTGCGGGAGTGTTGTCTGCAACCTGATCGTGCAAGGCGTGTTGGGTGTACTGCGTGCCATGCCTGTCAATTTACTAGGAGTTCTACTACAGAGCGGCCACCAGTGATTTCTACAGTACCAAGACCGGGATGTGCATCGATCTGCCTGTATACAACCTATTGTATACTGGTACAGGGCAAAAACGAGGGTGTAAGGGGGAGATGCAACTGTCCCACTGATGACTCAAGTTAAATATACATATGTCTTTCCGCACAGAGCGGTCGAAGATATCGGAACGCACGTGACGAATATACAGTAGTACCGCAGCAATGCTGCAAGCTATATATCTTGACGGTCGTTATCAGCACCATGCAATTGTCTCAACGCACGGTTCTTCTCGGCAGCTATGGTACTTCGACGAACGCACCCCGTCAGACTGGGAGCCGAAGCATTTCGAGGCAGCTGATCCAAGCGATCTCTGCTTCAAGAAAGAGGTCGACCACCACAGCCTGAGGGTCAGGATCGGCGAGCTCCGTACACCTCACCACACGCTCAAAGTAAGTCGCGCCGCCACGTGGTATGCCCCATGTCACCTTCACAAGGCGTGCGTTCAAGAATAAACCGAGTGCTTCACGAAAGTCCCTAGAATAATATGAGTACCACTGTTTGTACTTGTCAAATTGAAGTGTGGGTCCAGGAATACTTGCTCTGTATATGGGCGAGCATGCTGAGTGGATGGGTGGGTTTCGTCAATGCAGATTGTTGTGTTCGGGGATACTCACTGAGAAGATCTTTTGCACAATGAGCGACGCGCGCGATTCTGTATGATTATGTTATGAGCCGAGTCTTCAAGCATCACGGAGCGTGGGGAACGTGTGCCTCGGTAGGCGTAGTTGGATATCTGGCCTAGGGCAGATAAAAGGGGCCAATCTTAATAGCTACGTGTGTGCTGGTTGCAGCAAGATGTGTGTCATCATCGGTTACGGCCACGATAGATAATGCCAAACGGTCAATGGCTGCTATCAAACGGCCGATGGTGTTCCCAAGGAGGTTGTTCATTTGGCGACAAGTATGTCAATTACTTTGAATACTACGTGAACATGGAGCAGGTGCAATTCAGGGGCATCGACACAACCCTGGATCACGACGAAGGGAACAACGACGCGCTCTCCCATGACGAAATCGCGAGGGCAGAAAACGACATGGCGGAGAAAGGAAATTCTGACCCGGATGGGTCCGGCAACAATCGCGGATCGAGCCGGCAAGTGCATGATGAGCAGGATACGCACAAAACGCCTCGAGGGAGTTCAGAAATGCGTCATATGTTCGATATTGTGCTATTACCCACTTGGGGCATGAGTTGGCAAATTTTCATTAGTGTGATACCTACCAACTTGGTGCATAATTGTGTTAAAAAAACCCCCACGAGGTGAATGTATTTAGGCATAACACATACACCATTGGAGCCATAAATTTCCAAAAATTCCATGTTTTTTTTCGCGCAATTTTTTAGATTTCCATTTTTCCCATTTTTTTCCCCATTTATTGGAACGTGAAGCCTTCCAAACATTTTGCCCTCTGAAGAATTTCCAAGATTTCCAAGATTTCCAAGTTTTCCTATTTTTTATGGAAAACAATATTGGAAATTATGGAAAAAAACTGCTCGATAAGAACGACCCTAAGACGATTCGACCCAGGCCGTTATGACTGGGGGCACGGAAATGCGCACTTATTTAGGAATTTCCGTGGGGGCTATCCTAGAGGGCCATCCTGCGTATGTGATCGATGCGCCGCGTGAAATTAATGATTTTTAGGCCAAGCACCGCTCAGCACTGTTAAAATAGCAACCGGTTTCGACATCCACACGTAGCGTGTCATTAGCAGCCACACCCTTGTACTGCACTGTAGTAGTGTACCCTACTCCCATTTCGTGCGAGCGCAGGCGGTCACAGCCCGGAACTCTCCTCTCCTGCGAGGCTGGGCCTAAACAAGACGAAGAAGACGAACTGGAGGCAGAGGATGGGGAAGACGAGGAGGAAGAGGAGGAGGAGGAGGAGAGGGAGGAGGAACCATCGGCAGCAAGGGACGTGTCAAGGATGGTGTCCGGCATGCTGACCCATCTGGACGTTGCTGGCAACGTACGTCTGCTGTCTGCTGAGCACATATAATGCACATGCAATACTTCGATCCCTTGTAACAAAGGAGGCGCTCTCCAGTATTGACACGCACTCGCTTCCGAGATGGTTTGAAGCGGTGCCTGGTTCGCAACGTTACTCATGCGCCTGGCAGTCAAACTTGTGTCAATTTGGCATCCAGTTACACGCTTCTCATAGACCTTACGTAGCCGTCTGCAGCCATACAAGACTGTTTTGGAATCGTTACATAAAGCTAATAGTTGTTCACCCTTAGCTCTCATTTAGGTGTGTACTATTATATGGTACCCGCATGTGAGTAAATTTTCGATGAAAGGAGACGGCGATCGACAAGGCGGTCACAATATTTGCGTGTAGCCTACTGTACGTTCACGCAGTGAGCAATAAATAGTAGCAGTAGCCCGAAATTTTTGAGGGCCCAATCATCGTTTGATCCATTGCGCCTGTCAGAATATGTATGATCCGAGTACAATTTGATGCATTTTATGTATTTTACGTATTTGATGCATGTGATGCATTGCGGTGTTGTCAGGAGGACGTGTCTGACAACGACGTCGACGAGGCTACTTTTGAGAGTGTCATGGACGCTGCTAGAACCTGGACCAAGGCGCAGGCGAGACCGACCATCAAGTGAGAACTGCCAGGAGGCCGTGCTTGCTTTATTCCTGCCAACATTCATGTCATCACCTCCGACTTGGCCATACAAAGTATATTATTAATAGTATAACCATTGCGTTTACCATCCGACAATGTGCGCATGAGCTTCAACGCTGACCACCCTTGAACGAAACATCCCTCCAAAGAGGAAAACCAAGGGAAGCACAAACCAATGTGAAACATATGCGCGAGCTGTTATACACTTACGTGCCTACTTCGTATATCTACTTCAATTGCTGACATTGCTCCTTCCTTCTCAAGTATGTTGATATCCATATGGCAGTATCGGGTGCAAGGGCGCGTGCGTGTTTTGTTCCACTACCAACGGCCAAGACTTTTTCACTACAACAGGCGGCCACAATGTTTGCCTTATAGCGGCTCCACGAACTCAACCAAGTAGTGCTGCGTATGGGTTGGATGGCACTCACCCTTCCTTCGACACTGCCTTGTTTTGTTGCTTTTGGTGACAGTCGGGTTTGTTTGAGTCGTATCACGTTGTGTGGTTGATTGATTCTCCACTGCGAAACGATTATTCAGGCATGTATCGTTTTGTCGTTTTATCGTTTTCTAGGGGCCTGGAGAGCAACTTTGAGATAAGTAGAGACCAGGCAAGGGACTGCATGGAACGCATGGTGAAGGAGGGACTTCTCACCAAGGTAAGCACGGGCATGGACATACTATACGTACCCCCACCCACATCGAGATCTACAGTAGCTATGCGGTGCTCCAGGAGATATTCGATTTCCGATGTTCTGGGCAATGGGCGAATGGGTAAGGTGGGCACGTGCATCGTGCTGAACATATAGGGCGCACAAGCAGCGACACACACTGCGCTAACCACTAGTTGCCACCCCTAGTTGCCGCCAAATGAGACCGCCGTGGAGTGGGTCTCACAACGCAACACAGGAAGAGGGGAGGGGGGGGGAGGCTGGCCAAGGGATGGTTACCCCAGTCATAATCGCACGTCCATGGTAAACACATGTTTTAAGCGGCATAACGCGGTAAAAAATGAGAGCTGCATCCGTATCAACACGCTGCGAGACATGTGTCACTAACCATGTTCCCGGCGCATATCGCCAATTCAATGCACTTCCAGCTTAACTATCGCTACTATCCGACCAAGCCACCACTGCCGGACACCGCCAGCAACGACGGCAGAGGAGAGCAGGGCATGGATTCCGACCGTGGTTACATGCCGCTGTCCCAGGTGATCGGTGATATTGATGAGATGTATCCTATTGATGTTATAAGCAGGCGCTCTACCGTAGGGTTTTTAACATAGGGTTTGCAAATAGGGGTTTCACTTTTGAGCCAAAACTGTTTTCGCTCATGGGGCCCAATGACTGAGAAGCTACATACCCTAACTTTTTCGATCCGATGACGCGTTTACGATTGGAGTATTAACAGGACTTTTTGTCCAAACATTGGTGGAGTAGTACTCACAGTATTTGATTTGTACTCACGGTATTTTAATAACACTGACAGTAGTACTTTTAGTAGTACTTTTAGTAGTACTTTTAGTAGTAGTTGTAGTAGTGCTTTTAGTAGCAGTAGCAGTAGCAGTAGCAGTAGCAGTCAAGGGACTCCTCAACTGAAGCACTATATTATTATTAGTAGTAGTAGTCAACATCAATCATTGCATAATTTTACAGATCTATATAGGTGACAGGGTTGCTCATTGTTAGGTTAAGCGTGCGTTTTTGCTTGAAGCCAGTTTTTAGGTGGCTTACTACAGTAGTATTGCTAATAGTACCAATAGTACCAATAGTATAGAGGTCCTCTACCATAAACAAGATGACCAAGTGAACACCCTCATCAAATGTTACGGTAGGTGCACCCGTACTATACTATGATAGTATGACACGATAGATAGCATGCCTTTTCGTTACATAGCTACGGTAGGTGCAGTAGGTGCAGTAGGTGCAGTAGGTGCAGCAGGTGCAGTACTTACGGTCCATGGGGTTGGGTATCGGACTTAGCTTTCAATGTTTCTACAACTCTGCTGCTGAGTGGGATACCTTTTCTCCCCTACAGTAGTAGTAGCAGCAGCATCATCAATACTACCATGTAAACCATATACTATACTCTACTGTAGTACGTATAGGGTGGCAGCCATCAACACTTACTTGCGGTACGTCAGTTCTTAGAACGGCACGCATCGATCACCAATCGAATTTTCGTCAAGGTAAAGGAACGTGCGGTTTCTTCAAGCTTACTGCCTTTTGACTCACTGAAAACCTGTGCCAACGACGCTTTACTTGTTCACTGCAGGAATCTTTGGGTACATATCTGTGGGGGGTAGTCGCACGCAGATCTCTCGCCCCTTCAGATTGCTTGCAGGGTTGGACACCTATTATCAAAATATGAAACCTTGAAACCTTGGTATCTCCAAACAATGCGCCAAAACGACTGTGTGCCGAAAAATAGCGAACGTGGAAAATCCTACCTCCGGACCTCCAATAAGCGATGAATTTCTGCAACGCATGACAAAGTACCTAATTTCCCCGCCTGGCGTTGTTGATGCGAACAGTCATCTTCCGCCAGCGATGATTCTGAAACACAAGTCCCGGAGCTCAGTGGGTCGCAACTGGGGCAGCGCAGCTCCCCGGCTTCCATGCCCCCGCCCCCTGCTCCTGGTCTGCGAGGGGGCAGTCAAGGGCGCACTCCCGACAATCGCACCCGAGGGCACCGAAAAGATTTCGCCACCCCGCCGATTCCAAACACACCCTCTCAGTAAGTACGGGGGATACTGTACTGTAGCGTGTTTAGGATAGGAGCATTGTGCCTGGGCGTTTCATGTAATATGCGGTTAAAGCGTTTCTGCTGGCCGGGGTACGGTTGAAGCCGGCAGGTGTCTTCGACGTGGGAATGCTCAATGTGGATGTTCAGTGATAATGTTCAATGTGACTGGTCCATGTGAACATTCACTGTGAGTGGTCAATGTGAATGTCCAATGTGAGTGGTCAGTGTGAATGTTCAATGTAAACCATCGAAGTGAATATTCAACTTGAATTTTGAATGTGGATATTCAATGTTGATGTTCAATTTTGTGTTCAATAGCAATGCCCGATGTAAAAGCTTCATGTCCATTAGTTTACGAGCGCGAAATTCGCGAAATTCGCCAAGAAATCCTACTCGTGAGATTTTTTTAGGGATGCCCGACAGGGAAAAGGCGCATGTACCACACGCCCAACCCATCGCGTAGGCATGCCCTTCTGCGACATATATACTGGCAGATACCAGTGTATTGGCACTCCATATGACATGGCGTCCTGATGGCATCCCTCCCTCAACTACGGTCGGTCTGGCTACACTAAAATCTGAAGTTGAGTTCCTAAAAAATGACCTTACATATTGCCGTTTGACCCCACTTTAATGTGTGCGCACTCTCTGCATGCATTTGATGCCGCGACCCTTCACTGCCGAAGCCCGAGCTTGCAACCGGTACCCGAGAAGCCGGCGCAGGCTATGATGCTGTCCATGGGCACCAAACGCGTGCTGGACGAGGCTGTTCTTTCCACTGAAGAACATGCGCAGCGCACCGATCCGATCGACATGTTCCACCCTCCCCCGGTGAGCTCATGAGCCGTGCAAGCAAAGGGGGGTACTACTGCAGTTTGTATGGCTGAGGAACTGCAGTGCAAGTACCCAACCAGTATATTACCAACCCAAGGCAGCGTGTTTTAGGATTAATAATAATGTTGTTTCTTTGTGGAGTGCGCGAACATTTGTTTCCCAAAGAATGTTATGTTGGTGAGCCGTATAGAGATTCTCAAGCTTGGAGTCTGACTAAACGTTACAGCATTAATAGTAGTAGTATTGTAGGCATCCCTTTACCAAAACGCGTCACACGTATAGTACCGTTTTTGAGGTTGTACTTTGTATCCAATCAACGCTCCCTGTGCTTAATATGGCAGCATCGATATTCATTAAAGTTTAGTACTATCAGGTAAGTGGTTTGAGAGTTTACACACTGCACGAATCTTCATGGCGCATTTAGTAAACCTAGCAGTAGTTGACGTTCATTTGAACATGTGACGGCCACTGCCCTCACTGCATACTGGTGGGCTATACCAGGTCATCAGCTTTGAATCCCTGAAAAAAACGTAAGTTCTTGGAAGTTTCCCTTGGGCCAGAATACATTGCGGCGACGGGAAACCACATAATACAAAAAAAAAACGATTGTCCGCATGACTTGTCATATAGTACAACTAACAATGCATTACTGTATATAATAGTGCGGCCAATTGATTATTGTGAGTAAATTTTTCCTGCGCTGACCCTCCTCGCTTAACGGAATCGAACCCATAACTAAGTAAAAAAAGAGGACACAGGTATCTGGTATAGACTCACAATCGTGTTATGCATATCATAATACATAACAAGTCTCGCCCCCGACTCGGCACGTTTTGCCCGCCTCGTGTCCATGTAGGCGGGTACGATGGGAACCATGTCCACCCTCGGGTACGAGGTGTCCCTGTCCCAAGCAAGCTCCGTCGACTCTGTCAAAAGAGCCAGGAAGTGCAGCCTGGCGGCGAATCCAATCCGCCAGTCAAAGAAGATGCGCATGAACGAAGGTGCTCCGAGGAGGAGCTGAGGCCGCAGAGCGTGGAGCTCCCACCGTGCAGGATGGTCCTGCAGACGTCTTCCGTCAGTTTGCTGCCGTCACCCAAGGGTAATTCCGGACAAACATACCGGCTTGGGTACTACCGTGACCGGAGACACGAGTCCGTGGTGGTAGTTTTTTTTGTTTGCCGTATATACCACCGTCGATGTTGGCTGTGGTTCTTTCTGTTCCTGTGTGCAGCTGACGCCCGGCGCTTTTCATCGTACTGTCAGGCCTTGACAGTCATGGTGGTGTATTGATGGTGAGGGTGTGGTGTCTTGATAGTCACGGTGGTGTTTTGATAGCCACGATGGTGTGGCAAAGGCGAACTGTACTTGATCCTGCTTCCGAAATATCTGGCAGGTAAAATCATGCAAAAGAGAAGCCGCCAGGTAGCATTCATTTGTAGTCCTATGGCTTTGGACCGACAAACGGTTGTTGATACTCGCCATTAGTGGGATATATGCAAAAATCGTCGATCGGCAATACGACGAACATGAAACCTATCATTCGGTGTGCACACGCTCACTTTTCTGATAGCTTGGAACTTTTGGCAGCATTATATTTTAACATAGCGGTACGTAGTGAATTGTCCAAGACAACAGTGTGGCCGGTTTTGTATACATGGTAGTATTGCGTTGTTCCGGGTAGACTATGGGCCGAAAAGAGTCTTCTGCGACGACACCCGTAAAAAAAATGTAACTTTTGCAAGGGTCTTCAATCCCACGCTCAAGTGTTGGGTCTTCATTGAGCTACTGTAGTGAGTGGTCGTCTTTCACACCGCGACACTTTGCGGGGTTCACTGCTGTGAGAGCACGCCAAGGTTTTTACCATATGCTCGTAGGACGTTGAAGGGCAAGGTGCTTTACCGACTGTGGGGTTAGGAACAGAGAAATAGGCTCCGAACTTGATATGTTTCGAATGTGTCGGCACTTAGGCCGCACAATTCAGGCGGGATGACGGGGTACGTGCGAGAAGGTTGAGTGCACAGTAGGTCTTGCGGCCTCGGTGTGATGGCGTTTGTGGCAGTGTTTTATTGGGGTCATATTGCACGTGGTACAGTACTGCGTACTTCGCGTATCTTCGTACATTCATACTGCTGCTGTACCATACCAGGTACCATACCAGGTAAATGTCAAAAGGGGTGGGTTCATCAATGGCGTCCGCAACCATTTCGAGTATATATTATACGTAGTGCCGATGTTCGAGTATCACCGGGGGTGTTCAACGCAACGTCATCGTCGTCCTGATGGCGGCATCGCGTAAAAACGTAAACACAAACCTTTCGGAATAGACCTGCCAACACCTACATCTCCCAAAATACCGTTTGCGTGTTCACACGGATTCCGGCATCAGACCCCTGGCATCATGATTGACGTCTTGGTGTTGTTGCGTCACAACACGCTTTATATGGCCGTTGTATTTCACGCTATATTGATAGCCGTTGTAATCACGAAAATATGTATCTGGCAAAGAGTTTGAAGCGGTTCACCTGGAAAAAGACGTTTCGTGTCAAATCCCAGCACCAACAAAAAACTCGGACCATACTCTCCACATCCCCTACTGTAGCTGGTACTTGCGATCGGTAGCATGATAATCCAATCTCTCGCGGAATCATCGTAAATATGGTAAAGCTTGACGGTTCTCGATCCCACTCTTCAGAGGCAGAAGCAGTACGCAAATCCTAGGCGAAAAGGAAGGTCTTACTCGTAGGTTGTTCAGAAAGGAAAATCTAAAAAATAAAAAAGGGCTTGACACCGTCAAAGCTCGACAACGTGTCTTACAGACGAACTACGGTAGTGCAATGAACACGCGCCAACTCATGAGCGCCAAGAGGCCAAGGCGACAAACTCATCGCAAACACGGAGGGCGTTGTCTCTGTAAACAACCTTCCAACCATGTAGCTGCGTGAGCACCCGGGGAGGCTCTCAGACTGCTCTACTAGAATATAGCTTGAGACGTTCGTCGCTACCCCCGATAGCGCAGCGAGGCAAGTGGTGCGCCTTAACTCTGTTAGCACTTGAAAGATGATCCCACATTAATTCCGAGTATTTGGTTCCCCAAAAATGTGCGCGGGTTCTAAAGGAGTTAAACCTTTGCCGCCTGCAAGAATTTCCAACTCTAAATCCAAGACTTTTGTCCCGAAAACGAGTATGGAGTCAGCCATAGAGGGCTTCAACAAAGTGCCAGAGATCTCCTGAGATAATTAGACGACAACGGTATTCAGACAATGCCTTTTGCTCCAACTATATCCCCCTATGCATACGCTCGTGCTCGTAGAGGGTTCATAATCCCTATAACCAAAATAGTCTCTGTAGGAAGGAAATTTTTATCCGAGAGTTAAACCATAACATTTCGCTAACTGTGTATCTCGAAGGAGCTGAGAAGCCCCGGCCATTCGTCTTCCAGCTGCGCGACGCTCGGCATTCCTCGGCGTGCCCCTGGCTGAGAGAGCTTCCTTGCTGCCACTAGGCTGGCCAAGGCCAGGGTTCTGCGGATGACGGATCAAGGGGGAGGGGTAGTGCGCACTCATCATAAGATGGTGTCCAAGTTATTGTGAAGACTATCGACGTGAGGGGGCGTGTGCACAGGAGCTCAGCTATAAAATGTCTCATAAATACTAAAAATAACTAAATAGCCCCGATTTCGTCACATGATAGAGCCCAGGCGTACCTTTTGGAGAAGTTTCCGACACGTGTCTATTGTTTCGTGGATCGCCACCGTAGGATGTAATTGAGGAAAGTCACTTAATCTTTCAGCACTGTAAGTCACACGACCATTACCATAATAGAGAGAAGATATACTGCGTTGAGGCTGCTGCTGCTACACGAGAAGCAGTTTGAGCAGTATAGGCGGCATTTGAAGAGGCGCGGGATGGACATTCCACGATGCACACTCCCTCAGAATTATGAGGACTTTCGCACTAAGCCTGCGGCCCGTTACGGTTGGAATCCAACGTCATCCTCTGTAAATCAAAGCATACGACGACGCCGAATGAGCGCTACAGGCCTCTCTGGCGTGGACCAGTATGTCATATGTGTCCGGGGAAAGGAAAAGTCAGCATTCTTACTTTTCCGGCCAGTGGCACACACGCTTTCACTTCACAGAACCACCCCATCAATACCGTGTGGCACGATACCATTATGTCCGCACGTTCGTCTCACATACGAGTTGTGTGTTGCGTGAGCCAATGCTTATGCAACACATGCGAACATAACGCCAAACTGAACCACTGAATACACTACTTCGTGCACTACGCCCGAAAATGTACCCACCTCGCAATCCCTAATCGTTGTGTAATGCCATAGATGAAGCCGGCTATGAAGCAGTCACCAGCACCGGTGGTGTCAACGATTTGCGACGCCTCCACGGGCCAAGAAGGGACCCACACATATCTCGCAGATGCTTCTTGCCCCTGTCGATCATACCATGATCATAATGCACGATAGGGTAGGTAAGATACAACGGAAATTATATGAACGGACCAAGCCTAGTGTCACTGGAGAGAGATGAAATCAGGAATCACAGAGCACCCACCATGTCTCACGCAAAATAAAAGTAGGACATCGCGTCCCTGGCGGAGAACAATACCACGAACAAGAACAAGCGCCAGGACTCTCTTTTCAGGAGTAGGGTGAAACGTAAACCACTGCCGGGGCTACTCCAGCGTATATGATGACGCCCTAAGCCACTGGAAGCCGCCCTGGTCGTGTATAGTAAGTCAAGATATTACACTCGGCCTACTGAATAAGGATAACGGCATCGCCAAATCCACGTGGATGCCTTGATGCTTCTACGAGCCAGCGACCCACATTCGCTCGTCTACAGCATCACTGTTACAGCAACCCCCCATCCAGCCGACATAGCTCACTTTGCCATCGGGTGCATCGGTAGTGCTTGAAGTGGCGTCCGATTCGACGGCCGTTTTAATCTCCATCGGGCAGTCAGCAGGCAGAGAAAAGTCTTCAAACCCCTCCCATGGCGGTTCTTGGTCCCTGGCAGAATGGCAGAACACGTGAACAGAAACGGCGAAGAAAGTGGACGAAATTATAAGTCTACCGCGGTCCTATCACACTACTATAGGGATAGGACAGCCTATCACTAAACAGTGCGATGAGGTCCGAGGCGAGACGCATAGGAATTGAACGTATATAAATGTCAGTCCTCTTGATTTAATGTTCTCGCATCAACGCCGGGTAGCTAAATGCACCGCGCCCCTAGGACATAGCTAACACCTCTCGGGTAGGCGGCGAGATAAGCCGCGTTGATACGCCGCGGCAGTTAAAAGGACAACACGCCTTGCCTGCTCTAGAGCCAGGCAGCAAGTTGTCGTGGGCAACATAGCCTGCTACATTGACGCAACCCATGAGACGGCGCAAACCCAACAGTAGTCGCGGCCTTAATTCTCGACTCGCCTGGTTACGACGATGCAGCCATCAGCACCGAGGGTCGTGGCCACAAGCCGTGCCCTGCCCTGGCCCAGCAGCTCCCTAATGGCGGCCTCGTGACCAGTACTGCCAGTGTGGGCGATGTCAAACGCGGGGAAATAGGGAACATCGCGAAAGCCTGTAGGAGCGGTGTGGCCTTGCGCTGCCTGCGCTGTGTCGAGTATTCGAACCCACGGGGCTAATCGTTGCGAGCAGTTTTTGTCATCAGCTCCCGGGAGTTACGCGAGTGGATCCGTGGGTCGATTATACGTTACCAAACGAACACCTTTCGCAACACTTGGGGTCGTAACACTTGGCGAACGCCTCCGAATAAGACGTCTGCACACGAGTCAACACACAAGCCTTCGAGCAACAACGTTTGTACATGTCACCCGAAGCACGCGAAACCAGTTGCAGGACAAAATTGGGACGAAATTGGTTCTATTCACACCTTGCGGTGAATGCCTCGGGAAAGTTCCTGTTGCAAATAATGTAGTCCGCCAAGGGCAACAGGTCCTTCAGGTGCGGTCGGTCCTTTTCCGCGTCAAGGATGACTGGTATGCCTCTGCACTTTGTCATTTTCCGGATAAAAAGCACGGGGAAATTCGGCGGAAAAGGGGCCGAACGTTATTGAGGCAGGCTTGCGGGATGGTGGACGGCTAGAACAAACAGATGTGGTTGGTATTCGCACATATACTGTTCTAGCCCTACCGCAACGTGCTGGCATGCAGACGCTTCGCAAACGATTCGGGAAGTGAGGGGCCGTTTGGCTTTCAACGGATATTTACCAACATGGAAGCTTCTTGATGCGGTATATACATGGATTTTGAGCGTACCACGCTGTACAGTTCCACCCCGCAGAAACGCGGGCGGAATTTAGCAGGCTTCTGGTGAGGGTTTAAATTGGGCGACGCGTGTTTTTAGCTCGACCAAGCGCAGGCACGCAGTGGTCACAACGTCGCTGCGGTAAAATAGAAAAAAACGATACATGCTTTCTCTCGCCAGATGTAGAAAAAATACACACTTGCTATGCTATCTAGGCACGTGACTCGGCTAAGATAAAATAAGAGGCTGTCTTGAGGAGAGAGCCAAACCGAGCACGGAGCCTGTAGCAGCGTCGCCTCGCCAAGCAAAGCGATTGGCGCGATGTGACGGCTTTAATCAAAGCTATACCGCCCGCGCAATGGCCCAAAACACGCATTTGCGAAGGCTCGACAACGCAACGGCCCGAACGGAAGATGGGTACGCACCTTTCGTTGGCAAGAGTGGCGAGCGCTATAGCCGCTAAGGTATGTCTCGAGTCCAGATGAACCGCAGCAACCCCATCCAGAAGCTCTGGCATGATCTCGGCAGGTAGCGTATCTGGCACCGAGCGGCAAAGGAATCGTTCCGATACTGTCTGTCTGCTACCACCTCTGATATAACGTTTTGTGGCTTATATACATGATGCTCAAAATGTGCTGGTGGCGCATTCCAGTCGGAGGGAGCACCTGGGCCGCTGCCATCGTGCCGTCGTAAGTGCAGTTCTAACAAAACCTATACTCCTGTATAATACCGAACACACTGCTGTGGCAGTCTAGTTTGATGCTCTGAGAATATGCTCAAGAGTGTAGATACACCGTCCGTTTTCAAAGGAAAAATCCCGAACGAGGACGCCATTTACCTATACTTGGTACTAATATACCGCAACAGACATGTATGCCCGCAGACAACATTGAAAGGAATAACAGTACCACATTTTGGACGGGCGGTTCCGACGGCTTCAAGACAGGGGGTATCCGCAGCAACCGCAACTGCATCTAGGTAAGCCTACGGCTTTCGTCTAAAACCCATCGCTGTCAAGTTTTCGCGGGCTAGCGCGGTGTATACCTTCGGTCTGTGGCGTGTGTATGCATGTCCTCGTCCCCCCCTCCTTGTCGACGATAATGTAGGTGAACGCCGAAGGAGTTGAGTCGCTGACGATGACGCGGGATACGTCGACGCCCTCCTCCCGAAGCCCTTCCAAGATCAGACGCCCGTTAGCGTCTGAACCGACTTTGGTCACCAAGCACGCGTCCAGGCCGAGTCGACTCGCGCTGAACACAGCGAAGTTGAGTGCAACAACAACGAGAAATAGAGACGTCAATGTAAGCGTGCAGATGAACACGATACCAGATAAGAACAGATAATAACACCAGTTGCCACACGGTGCTTGGTAGACGAAGCCCAAGGCGCATACACGCGATTTGGAGGATCGAATAAACCATACGGTATTCGGCTGTAGAATGAATCGTTCCATGGCGGGCGACAATTAGTTTACCTTATCAATGTTGAGCTAGGTATAACCTCGATGCACAGGCATCGCTTTGAGCAGATTGGGGAAAAAGAACGGCGCTTCCAAGCTGCCACGCGGGGGCCTCTAGTACGTGGTCAACATCGCACACTACTGTAGTTCGTGCCTTACGCCACGCTCACCCCCCAATGTTTTATACTTCGTATTAACGCAGCAGCGGGAAACAACATCTCGCGAAATCATGGTGCCTAGATGCTAATCACCATGAGAAACCCACTACACAATATACAAGGTTCTTCTAACAACCTGCATCTTCCTGTGGGCTTTGGATCAACAAGTACTGATGCAACCTATCGAGGTTTTGAGTACTACTTTAGCATGATATATCCCATGTAGATATGGTAACGTTCAGGGACACGTATCCGGCCCACGCAAGGTCGGGGCAGCGGGAAACACTCGGAGGGCACTCACGCGGAGAGGGTGTTGCCGCAGTTACCGCCTCCCATGATCTCCAACGACTCCGTTCGAACCTTTGCGTCAGCGGCCGGGTACCTGCCAACCCAGTTATACCGACATTGATTGATGGGATTGTCAATGTTGCCACGTCACGATTCGAACAATGGTGTCAAGCGGAGAGGAGTGCGAAGCCAGCCACGATGTTTTCTGTGCGTGGTGGTGGTGGTGGTGGTTGTTGTGATGGTGGTGGTGGTGGTGGTTGTAATGGTGCGTGGTCAAGATTGTGGCACGGTAGGGGTGGTGGCGGTCTTCAAGTCGGCCGCGGTATATCATATATTTTTGTGTGTCGCACTCAAAAGCACGCGTTGTCATCAATCTGCCCAAGGTTTGCACCATGCCAGTGCGGCGCGTGTGTTATACCGTACAAATGCTCCATTTTGCTCAATATTCACATTTCCGCAGCCGTAGCTATGGAAGAAGGCGTTGCGCATTGCTACGAACGGCGTAGGAGCTCTTCAGCCCAAATAAATCAACGTGTGGTATCCTAACGTTTACCTGCTATCAAGGACAAAGTGGCGTTACCACCGTGCTGCAGGTATTCGATACCTTACCCGTGAACGTAAAACCAAAGTGTGGCTCATGTACAGCTGGTCGAGTGCCGGTGTGGTCCCCTGGGAGGGAGTTCAAGGTTGAAGGGTTCCCGTAGTCACCAAGCATGAATGGTGAGGTTATTTGTTAGTGACGTGACCCTCACATGGCATGACACCAGACACCAGGTACAGCAGTAGCTTTAGGACGATATACTCGTAGGCGGAAACGGAGGAAATGACGGCAGGCAGCCATGCAAGACTATTCCTGCAATGCATCCTTGTCGGCAACGTCGAGAACAGGTCCTATCTCCACCTCCCTATCCTTATCGTTCATAATCCGAACATCCAGGTGCGAATCTCTGCGGGGTCTTAGCGGTGGCGGGTCCTGCTGCAAGCGTTCAAGTATTCCTGCAGATATCAAAGATTATTAGTAATAGACAACTTATCCCATCTCGAACACCAGAGTACAACTTCTGTTCGTAGGGTATACATTGCTGCTGCTGTACAGGCGTGTCGCACACGACGCTTCTTCGTAATGGCATTCGAGTCAGCATAGTTGACCAATCAGAAAACTGCTTGCAATGCTTTGGTGACAACTTCAATAAACTGCGGGCACGAAATCTACTAACGGCATTAAAACGCAAAAACAACAGCCAGTATACTTCATTACGTCATACACAACCCGTATGTTGCACACTTTTGATCGAAGTTGTCGCAAGCAGTCTGCAAAAGCGAAGTTTCGACGAAACCCTCGATCTCACAGCTCGGGTTGTCCTCTTAAATATACCAAGAATAATCAATAACATGGAGGCATAATACGACACGCCTCTCCCACGCCTCACCTGTCCACGGCAGCAATAAAATCCACGCCTGCACTCCCCAGACCCAGGACTCGTGGTCGTCCACTCGTGGGCCCCTCGCCTCCTAACCCGTCGCCTACTGGGCTCGACATTGCCACAGGGATGGAGTCCCGAACTTTCCAGCTCGCTCGACAAGAGTTGGAGGCGCAAAAGGTTGCGGAATGCGCTCTACGAGCGTTGACCTGCGCTGGGCCTGACGCAACACGTTTTGGTCATGGAGGTACGGTATATCATATAATGAATATAAAAGTTAAAGACGGGATACAGTAATGATGGCCCAGGCTGGATTAGTTAATTAAAAATCATTTTTATGAATGCGTCCGCTGCGAATTCGACCGGTTGAGTGGTTGACACTCAACTATGCAAGCTTGCGCGGGATGCGTTGGGCGCGAGTGTTCTATATTATATTCCATGTAAGCGTCACCTGGTATATACGTACGCACAACTGTCAGTATTTGTGAATTCGACCTATGGTACACGATGTACAGTTACGGCAGTGTGTGTTGTAACCGTTCCAACTATATACGATGTACAGTTACGACATTGCAGTTGATAACCCGTTTAACGTGGTACAAGCTGTACCTGGTATATGAGACGGTTCGCGCGTGTGCTGTATTACCTGTAGTTCCCGGTGTCTCCCCTGGATGCTATTAATACCAGGGTCAACAGGACGATTGTTATGTGGGAAGGATGCGCCTCCGAATTTCTATACTCCTCGGTCTGGCCTTCTTTCCTTCTTTCTTTGTGCTCGTACACCAGGTGTATACCTCATACGTACCTTATGACCTCACACCTGAAGGTGGTATTGGCACGTAACACTACGACGTACGTACGGGCGGGGTACCTTACAGTGAGTGGGCCACTCGGTGGCGAGCGGCTTTGGGACAGGTGAAGGTGTGAAGGTACGCCTGATACCTGATAGGTACTGTGGTACCACAGGTATATAAAGTAAATATGTAACCTTCCGAAGGAATGTGGGGTTTGTGAACGCGTTTCGGAATTCGAAAAAACGGGGATGCGGGGTACGAGAGGACAGCAGATGAGGCTCAGTGCGTCGAGCCACGAGACCTCCTGCCTCGGTCATAGACGACCGGTGTACGTAGCACCGGCGAGAGCTCGTAGCTCAGGAGACGACAGCGTGCCCATTACAATTGATCGACTTTCCCACGCGCCCGCCCTGTCGCCCAAAAGAGGGGGGGAATAAGGTTGCAACAAGTCGGTGTGATTGTTGGGCGTTGTGAGTGTAAGATAGTGTGAGTGAGTGTAAGATAGCCCCGGTGAAAACATGGAGCGGGCCCAATCAGGGTTGCGGGTTAGCCTGATGGTGTAAAACGTGTGGGGGGGGGGTCATAAAGAAGTAGTACGTAGGGGAGACAAGAACGGGGTAGCAGGTAGCATAGGAGTTGACCGTTCGTATGTATCATATTGGGTTTTATATTGCATTTTATTCGATAGGGTGGTAGTCCACCCAGGGATGTACATGTGAAAAAATAATCCAGAATTCTTGAGCCATAACAAAAGTAGGTGTACCTTGTGTGGCACGTTGGCAACTACTGCTGGCGACTCGGTGTAGGGGTGAGGGGACGTGCGCGGAAGCAAAAAGGCGGCGCAATCAAACCACGCACCCATCGTACGAGCCACGAGTCGCGCTACGTATAAGATCCTGAGACAGAGCAACTCGAGCAGCAGCAGCAGCCAATACAGGTGCCCGTGTACTCGTATCATATGCATGTTAGCACGTACTGGTGCGACCAGCGACTGCTGCTTTGTGTTCGTAGTATATACTCAAAGACAGAACTAAACTTTGAGCACTCGTTCATGTTGCTCAGTTGCTCGTACTCAGTACTGGTGAACAAACAGTAAAATGGGTTGGTTTATATCACCTCTCGAGTAGAATGGCACCCAGCACTGGACAGAGGTGAAGGCTTGAGCCACGGCAAAGACACGAAGCCACGCGTTGGCTGTCATATGCAGCTATGATGTGCTGGCAACTGGCAATGCAGTGCAACGACGTGACGACACCGCACCGCTCCCGATCTCGGTGACAGGTGACAGTCCCGTGAGTCCCCTAACCCCTTGAACAAACGCTTTCCACGATCATCGAACTCCCCGCAATGGCATCAACATCTTAACTCAAATCCAGCACAGCGGCACCAAGGCTGTGGTTTCGGGCAGGCGGCCGCACCACACGCATGGGAGACGTCCCGATCAACCCCACAGGGTTTGCCCATGGATTTCGGCCTCTGGACGGTGATCACCCTCCTCCGACACCAACTCAACAGAGTGTCGTTCCGGCTGGCTTTCCGAATGCGAGCCTTTTTAGTCAAAGCCAGCGTTCTTCCCAAGGCGGCGGCGGGGGGAGTGGGATGGGCGGGGGGCTAGACTGGCCCAGGAAGCGGCGACGGTTGCCGGGACCACTTGCTTTCTTCCAGCAAGGGGGGTCTGGAATTGCAGGGTGAGGGAATGGCATATGGGCATACTGGGTACACCCATACCGCGTGCATCCATACCTCATGATTGACTGCTCGTACGAATATGTTTACCACAGCTGGTATACTTTGTCGGTTGTGTTTATATCATGGTCGACGGTCGACGGTTGGGGCGCTGAAGTGCTAGGGCTGAGAGTAGGTGAGAGCGCCTCAAATCACCTCAATACCCAGTAGGTACATATATATCAGTGTGCTTACTCGTCCTTATGTATCATGCGTACAACACCAATAGGATGTAGTGCTGCTGTAGTTGTAGCTGTTGGTTGTTGGCAGGACTTACACAGGCGGCACGGGATCACGCGAGGAGACTCAACATGTGTTCGTTACACAAAGCGCACCAAAACATCGCGTTTGGCTCCGTACCTCATAAACACGGGTGTATACACAAGGAATCGTGTACCAGGTACCAGGTACCTGGTATATAAGTAAGGGGTGACGTCGGGAGGGCACGGAAGACGGGTGGACATCACGTATACCTACATCCCAACACCCCAACACCCCCATACCCCAATACCCCACCACCAGAATCCCTATCCAGCATTGAACACCTCAGTCTACGCTCCGTCGTGTTTTCGGGTACAACCAATACTGCTAAAGTACGAGTAACAGTTGACATTTCCTGTACTACAGTAATACCGGTAGTGTTGCTGTGGCTGGGGTTGTCATTTCCCTGGAGCAGATGCTGCAGCAATCCGCATATCGTGTGGACATATTTGGATACTTTGCACTCTACGAGTATACCGTAATAATGCTAGTACACGCTCCCCCGGGCGCTATGATGTTTAGAGCGTAATACCGTAAGGCGCTCCGGGGCGTGTGCTATGTGGTCCGGTCGTACTCTGGAACACTCTTTCGGTTGTTTTTGCCCCCCGAGGCGATAATAAAATTCAAGCAAACTCCACGCACCTCTCACCCATACACACCTACAACACAGCATCAGGCGTCGGAGATGTCGCAACCCAGCACCACCGACAAGGCGCCCAGCACTGATAAAAATACAGAAATACTGGCGACCGCTCAAACAAACTCTTCGGGAAACTTGAGCCGTCCTGGTGAAGCGACGACCGCGAGGGACGGTACGCCGGCCCCCGCTCCCGCGCCTGCTGCGTGGGTGGTACAGCACGGACCTCTCCCTCTCGTTTACCCTCCGAGCTTTGAACTGGAGAGTTCAGTAGAGCCGAAGGGGCGGCACTCCTACTCGACGGCGACGAAGCTCAGGGTGACCGAATACAGCCGCCTCGGATGCCTCGACGTCTGCGCTGTGGGAAACTGTGGAGCGGCGGCCGGACTGAGACAGGGGCTGTGTCCGAAGAGAGCTAGAGAATGGGTTAAAAGCGAAAATATTCGTACAGAGGACGGATTTGGGGGCGGGAAGAGAAAGAAGATTCACGCACGAAGCGTGCCCACGACACGGGATCTCGAGCCCGAGGTCGTGGACTACACGATTGCCGCAAGCAGAGTCTGGCCTCGATCCGCGTCGTTGTCATCTGCGGCGGCTGATGAAGGAGACGGGGCGTCGGCAATATTTTGGGATATATGCTGCGACAGAGCTGCTCGCTGTGCAGCCCGAGGTGTTAAAGTGCATTCACAAGGGTTGGGGGTGCAGATGGTTCGAGGACTTGCCAGCTCCATTTCCCAAACTCGAATGACTTGCCAGTTCGATCCCGGAGCGTTTACCCGGATAATTTGAGAGGGGGGGGCGTTTACTGTGTGGCCGGGACGTTTTTCACATACCTGGTATTGTTTTTCAAGAGGAATTGTTTACTCCGGATTTGGCCCGTTTTCGGTGAAAATAGCGCCCCGGGGCATTTAGTGGCATTATTCCGGTATAGCAAATACCAAGTACACGTATTCTGCGTACAAACAGTACTACGTATCTACGTACAGTATTCATATCTTCCTGGTACATGATATCACAATCTGAGTATCATATGTACGTCTGACTTCCGTGTTACAGCAACCAGTTGTTGGGCATGGAGCACATGCTAGCAGCTATTAATTGTTGTCGGGTGCAGGGACCCTCCTGCTCAAGATAACACCCCTGCCTTTTTGTCTGATGACATCACCACCAATAATCAAGGGCCGCTTGGACGGTTGGCCGCCGTATTCATCTCATATTAGTAGCAGCTTTTTAGTGCTGAAAACTGTTCCGAGCAAGCCCACCCCATGATAAGGCGTGATTCGAATGATGAATGATGTTACCGATTACGTTTTTTGTATGTCGCACGCACTATGCTTAGGCGATGACTTAAATCATGTTTCGTTGTGTGTTCAACGTTGTATTTGCTGTATACCTGGCACGTTGCTGCATTGCTATTGATAACAGGGGCCCTGGGCAGGACGGCGGCGAGTCGAATGACGACAACGACGAGAGCTTGAGCGACAGAGGTCAGAGCAAGAGCGAGGCGGGAGGGGGACACTTCAGAAAGGGCCCCTGGCTGTCCTTGTGCTCCGCGATAGACACCCCCATTCCCGACGAGGGGTCGAGCGACGCAAGAGGTAAACAAATGCACAACTAACTCTCCATCATGAATATGTGCTGCTGCTGTAGAGCTTGGTGTCTGATTTATTGACGGGGTGGACGCGGGGTCTTAAACGGCGTTGGCGGCACCATAAGTTGAAGGAGAGGCTGCCGCGCTGGGGATAAAATGGTTGGCAGGGACTCGGGGCCGAGAACTCGTTGTTGGCTTCCGAAGGCTGCACTGTTTTTTTTTACGATTTGTTCGCAAATGGAATCAGATTACTGCGGTGAAAGCATTGAAGTGAGGTTGGCTGCGACCTACCATTCTGACTCGAGACGAAAACATAAGGATCGTTTGGACATTGATAAGAGAACCAAGCGGTCCTTACATACGCTTCCAGAGTGATATTGTTGTTGTTGTTGTCTTCACATTAAAAACCGTGCCGGTCTCTCTATCCAGTACCTCCATCTGTCCGTACTAATCCAACACTTGACACGGTCGATTCCCGTGGTCACAGGCTAACTTACCCAAAAAAGGTATACTGAAATAAAAGTGGAACCCGAAGGGTCCGCAAAGCGATCAAAGCCAGTCAAAAACAGATAGTCTGGAGCCCTCCGCTCCCCTCTACACGCTATGTGAAGGTAAAAAAACCACAATGTCCCAAAACCTCAAGCAACTTTCAAGTACCGAATACCACAAGCTTAATAAAAACCTCAAGCAAATTCAAAGTACTGAATACCAGAAATTCAAGCAAATTCATTCAAACTAAAACACCAAAATCTAAACCATACTGGCTCAAACTTCAACAATCTTGCAAGACACTCAGCTGCCGCAACTAGCACACAAGGCCTCGGTAATCAGGCGGTCATCAGCTCGGTGTCAACAGGTCAATACAGGTTTGTCCAGTAGTACCAACTTCAGAGACCAAAATCTAAACCATACTGGCTCAAACTTCAACAATCTTCCAAGACACTCAGCTGCCGCAACTAGGGCATAAGGCCTCGGTAATCAGACGGTCATCAGCTCGGTGTCAATAGGTCGATACAGGTTTGTCCAGTAGTACTAACTTCAGATACCACTGCACGTTGCAAGAATCTCGAAACTTGAAAAATCTTCAATACAAATCTCAATACCCGTCACACATGCGCACTAATTTCATATCCGTGACGACATCAACCATCATCCAGAACTATCCGCCTACCTGCGTTCTTCGTCATAATCGTTCACTCGCCCATCTTCCGATACACATCCGTCCGCAGATATCTTATATTACCTCTGCCGCTTTGGCGATACTTACACCAAGTCACACAATAACTACTGACAAGGCTCCCCCGGATCCTCTTGCATCAGTGTCACGATCCGACCTCCCCGAGAACCATGTAGTTATCAATCCACGACAACGCAGCACACGCGTCATATCCCATCATATTCCACATAACTCCAGTCATGATCCACATCAGAAAAGCCTCGAACTCACCCGTTACCTAGTTCGGATCGCAGACGAGCGAGAATCTTCGTCGGGGCCTGTCTTTCAAAGCATGCCAAATGCCCGAGATACACCAGCTCTAATAATCCAAAGTTACCTACCACACATCATCCACCTTGCATAACTCGTCGTCCCACATACTAATCGGACCTTAAGCATTGCACCCAGCCAGTTCCCACTATCCTGAGTAACTCGTCATCATCCTCATCACAATATCCTCTCCATTCCTGTCCGACCATCACGCCTTTGGAGTTAACATGGACGCAGTATACATTCGTTGCCACACAATGCTACAACAACCAGTCCATTGAACGCCCTAGTCATCGACCATCGCTCGCTATATAGCTCCTCAATTATAACCGCGAGCGTAACTATCAGAAAAGCCGCCCARGACCAGACAGCCAGAGACGAGTATCACCATTGAGATCGACTCTAAAACTAAACGTAAATCTCAGATCCTCATTTCAGTCGGTCAACCAGTCAATCAATGTATTTTCCGAACTACCAGAAAAGCCGCCCAGGCCAGACAGCCAGAGACGGTATCACCATTAAGATTGACTCTAAAACTAAAACAATAAATCTCAAATCCTCATTCATACGCAAACGTAATTATCCGACCGGTGGTATGGTTTCAAGCTTACAGCAGTAGTTATTACGCCAACTTATCATCGGGGAAACGTGATCTCCCCTTGCCACGAGCTGCTGGTATAATCAAGAACCTTCAGCGATTCTCCACAGAAAGTGTGTGGCATGAGAACCGTGGTGAAAGCTCTGAAGTGTACTATTTTATCACCAAAGCAGCAATGACTCAAGACAGCGTTTTAACCAACCAATAGCAGTGCGCGGAAAGATTAAACGCATTCATATATATATTCATCAAGATTCGAATGGCGTGATCAGACAACAAGTGCAAGTGCATATTTCACATTGCCAACAAAGAGCACATAGTAACTGCTATATGATTACGTGTTTAAAGCACCTACTCCGACTTATACTCCTCCTGCTTTTAAGTACGTACATAGCATTTGGTGCTACATGATTGATGATCAGAACCATCTCGTACCTATAACTGGTTCGTTACGGAGGGAGGGAGGGAGAGAGGGCGGAAGAGCACACAATCATACAGCAGTCAATCTGAGTCGCCCAAAACATATTTTCACTCGGTATCAATGCTCCACTCCATCGCATATTCATATCATATCACAACGCCCAGAATTTTCCAACATCGTATTATACCAACCATGATAACCTTATCTGAGCAGTAGTACGTTCGCAGTTGCGTTGTACCATGGTATAACGCAGTGTCTTATATGTATGCATGGATGTATATACGACCTTCGCGATCATAAAACTGTCCGCACACTAGAGCACTACCGTTTACATCAGGTACACACAAAATAGAGCATACGAAAATGCTCATAAATCACGAAAACCACCGCACGCATATACCTGGTATACTCACAGCAGTATAATAGTACTTCTCGTACAAATAGCAAAAACATCGCAGACAGACAAAATAACCGTATGAGCATGTTCCAAGTACCTTCCCCTGTTGATTACAGGTCCAAGTAAAAGTTACAGCAGAATTGCTGCATGTCGGCTATTATCATACCGGTACCTACTGATGTGTTGCTATCTGACTAAGGTTAGTACGTGCAGTAGGTAGCACAGCGTTCGAAGCAAAGCACACAACCGAAACATAACAATGTCGGCTCGTCAAGTGCTCGTCACGTGCGTATCATCAATCCTATCATGCGTGCATCATATTTCATCCTCCCCAAGCCCCAACCCAAGTACGTAGTCCATCGTCCCGCGAAAAAACGAAAGACAACAGAACCAACTACTCGTATTCAGTATAATATRGGTGGTCCAAACAAGCCTAACCTACGACACACCTACTTATTAATATCCTGAACAGCAGTAGCGGCATCTTCGTACGKTATWCATCAAAAACATCTATCAAAAACAGGGAGAAAGGCAATCGATCAGGCAGCACAAACACAGCGTATACCTCAATCAGGGCTGAACGGGGGCATAGGCCAGCACCCACGCGCCACCTCGACCCAGCTTCCATGCTGATCCAAACACAACCTTGCTGTAGGTGGTGTTGCTTGCCGCCGCCCCCCACCCGTCCTTGCTCCCCTGCTGCTGCTGCTGCTGCTGCTGCTGCTCTACGCTCTCCTCTCTTCCTCCTCTTCCTCCTCTTTCCGTGCTCGAATGATACAGGGCTCCGTGTGCCAGACCAAGCGACTCGCCACTACCAGGGCGTGCTGCTCCCCTCTAGGTCTGCACGCGTGCCTTCCGCGGGCGGTGGCGGAGGCGGTGGTAGAGGCGGCGGTGGCGGCAGCGGCGGTGGCAACGGCTGATGCTCCTGCTCCTCGCCCATCCCAACGCCGTCATCTCCGACTCCTACTCTACTTTCCTCCTCCTGAGACCCCCTTCCACTGCACATAAAACCATCTCTCCGACCTCTTGCTCTTCCGCGTGTGACGGTTCCTTCGTCCCCGCGGGGTGGGTTTCATACGTGGCGCGCAGACAGAGCCACCTGCTCTACTAGCGCGCCCGGGCTCACCCAACAAACCGGCTCAAAGGGGCTCTCTCAACGGACAGCTGCGGCAGGGCCCCTGCCCATCCTGTGCACTGCTGCCGCTCCGGGAGGTCTGCTTCCCACCTAGCTTCACAGCTTGTTCTTCTTCTCTCTCCTCGTCTGCCCATATCTTCTCCTTTTTCTCCTCTCGTCGCTTCCTCATCAAATTCGGGGGTGGGCGCAGAGCGGGTATGGTTTGCAGCAGTGGCCAACGTGCCGGCTCGAGCCTCCTGCTCTTGCCGCACTGATGTCCCAGCTGCTTTCCTCCTCTGCTCTGCCTTGCCCTCTCCGAATCAGCGCGCTGGTCGCGCTCAGCTCATCGAAGGGCTGCCAGCTTAGCTGCTGCTAACTCTCTCCTCATCTCCTCCATCTTCTCCATCTCCTACGAAAGGCTGCAGACTGCAGCCTCTCCATCTCTGTCTCGCTGCTGCTGCTGCTGCTCCGGCTGCTGCTGCTGCCGCTGCTCGCCTGCGTTGCTCGTGCTTCGAGCAGCAAGCGGCTCCACCAGCGCCGGCTCACGTCTGGCCGAGGCGGCACGCTGTTGCTGCGGCGATCGGGTGGACTACTCTCCTGCCGCCACTTGAACTGGTGCTGAGCCGAGTTGATCCGAAAATCCACCTCAGTGAGACGAGCCCTCTCGTTCGCAAGCACGGCAACCCGTCCAGTACGCGCAGCCCAAGCTTCATAGTTCACGATGCGTTGAACCAGGACGAAGCGCTCGGCATACAGCTTGTCGACAACTCCCATCAGCTGCACCGTCTTCCATCTTTCAGACTCCGCGGCATCCATATCGACGTGACAAAAGCCACCCTCGCTGCCTGATACCCCAAGCAACCCGAGATCAATGTTAGCGTATTGATTCGACCTCGGGCGCATCACGGGGCCTAGCACAGGCAGGCAGGGTCAGGGAGCTGGAGCGCTCCTCATGTAGACATAAACCACGTATATATTATCGTCGGACCTCGCAGGCCACCATCGAGGCGCAGCGAGCAAGTCAAGGAGTCAAGTCAGGGAAGTCCCAGCAAGCACGAGACCTCACAGATGGAGAAAGCCTCATCAAGTATATGAACTCCCTAATATATGAAACCGTCATCATACCTGCTGTATCGAGTACCAAGCACAATCAATAGTGTGCCATATCCCACCCTTACGTGTGGGGAAGAAGGTGTTCGTGATTGCTAGTCTGTTGTCCGTTGCGAAGGTCAGCAGTAGCCTGCCATTGTCGTTCAGCTTATCACGCCCGTGCTCGCCCATGATACGTTCGTCCTCTCCATCCACCCTCTCTCCCGTCCGCGCATTGGCGTCCATCAGTACGTAGACACACTCCTTGGCAGGGATCCCCCGCACGAGGCTGTCAAGTTTTTCCCAGAACCTATGCTTGCTGTCGGTGGTTGTGACCTCTGTTGGGGCGTAAACAGCTACGAAGTTGACCGCTCCGCGGTTGCCCGTTATCTCAAACCTCATGGCCATAAGGCGTTCATCGATATATTCGGTGGTGTACGCAGAGTTCCTGCACATTGACTCTTTAACGGCTATTCCCACACCGTGTGTTCCACCTGTCTCCGTGCCACAGCAGAACACCCGAAACCCTGCTGCTGCGAATTCCGTTCGGCCTGCCCTCCTTGTCTCCTGTAGCCCTAACACCGAAACGTTTTGTCTCGCTGCCTCGTACAGGATGCTGCAGGCTCTCCCATAGCCGTTAGCCCCTTTTACAGCCAGAGTCCGCACATTCCAGGTTGCTACCCTAACAAGTGTACTCTGCTGCCTCTCCCGGGCGATGCGTGGTGCCTTCCTAGCCAGCCTACGCTTCGCCCGTCCCCTCCTTTTCCTCCTTCGTGCCCTTTTTATCTGTTTTTTTCCTGTTGCTTTGCGCACTCTCGGGGTATAGTAAAAAAAGTTAACCCGGTGCGTGTCTGTTGTACCAGAGATACGCCTCATCCCGGAGCGGCTCGACCCTCCAGCTCTGGATTCTCCTCCTTCCTCTCTCTGGTGCATACCCACACGGTGTGCGGTCACTCCGCCACCCTCTCCGTGCTCTCTGCTGCTGCATGGCCCCGGTGTCCAAGCCGGGGCGTTAGGGTTTAACCCCATCTGCAGCCACCCGAGCTAGCTGCGTCGCGAGTTACCCTGATCTCACGATAGCGGTAACTCCCGACTGCCAGACTCAGGATCCCCCTCTGAACGGTGCTAGGGACCGTGTATCCGTCTGGGTTGGGTGGTCTTTCGAGGTTTAAGTCCACTTACGGACCTCGGCCTACCTCAGCAGGGAGGCAGGCCGGGGAAGAGTCGTACTCGTACGTATGAATACACTTAAAAATATGAGTGTTCGTCCCGCTCGCGCCTTCAGTTGCTGAGATTGGACTGTCGCCATGGTTTCGCCAACAGCAGTATCCCGTTTTGTGTGATTCTTCGTGGGTGAAAACGTCAGGCTTTACTCGTAAAGCCCTAGCAGGTATTGTTTTTGCTCTTCCATCGCTTATTTGTAGATCCTGCGCGCTATTTTCTCTCGTCCCGAAACGCCAAACGCTTTTTCCTGGATCTCGCTTTAGCCAAAACCGAGCCCCATGAGGATGCCTACACAAGTGAGATGCTCACTGCCATCTTGAATTCCAGCGCATCGTAAGTATCATGATAGCCGCTGTTCTTGTTTCTCACCCACGACCCATCCCCAACCCCCCACCGTCTTGCCCTCGTTATACCGCACCCGACCACAGCGGCCCAAACGTTCCTGAAGGGGGCCTTGTCTCCCATGTCAGAAGTTCTGGCCGGCGACTTCGACCTTCGAGTACCGGTGGTGACAGCAGTCATCGACTCCTACAACAAATTGTCCCATAGCGATGTCGTCGTAGAGCTCGTGGTGAGTGCTACCGTGCGTTACTGCTGTGTCTGGCATGCCCTGGGCAAAGACGACCTCACAAACCGAACGGAGTGAAATGCTGCCCACGAGAAGATTGAGCTTGACCCGCTCCCGCTTCCTGTCACCATTCCGCCTCGCCTGCCCGTCCTTCGCCTTTTGTTTTTTACGTAAACGACACTGTTGTTGCCGGGTTTGTCGGTTCCCTCTCGGGAGCATGCCCTCAGCAAGCGCGCTTACTTTTCTCCAAGATGTGTTTGGTTAGGCTGTCTATTGTGAGGTGCTGCCCTTTATTTGTGTCTTCTTCGCTGTTCAAGGTTGCATATATTTGTATACATATTTCTAAAAGATAACCAACCACTGTAGGTCAGCGCTGACTGTGTAACTCAGTTGTTTACCCTTTGTACACTAACTAAAGAAGTATATTTGGGCGCTATTCGCCCCCGCACCGATACCATTCTCTGAGGTTTATCAAGCCGTTAATCCGCGCCTGGTTTTTCCTTCATATGCCATTCTCTTCTACTGCAGCCGTGCGTTATTTTATAATGGTACACTTTACTTCTGATCGCCTGGTCGAGTGTTCTTTTATCGTGTTTATCTCCACTTTTGTTTACGATTTTTCCCGAAAAGGCGGAAAAACGGCTTTGGTGAGATTTGATTCCTGGACTTCTTTGTGAGGAAATAAGACCATTTCATCCTTAAGTAATCGTCCACGATTATCATCAGGTATTCCACACCCCCAGGCGGCCGGGGCCTCTTCCCCGACAGGTTCACGGGGTCTAGTCGAGCGGCAGCTGGTAGTCCATGGAGCAGCCATCCTCCTCCCCTTAACCTTTAAGCACGCCCAACACGGAATCAACTCTTCTACCGACCTTGACCCCCATTAGCCGTGCCGTCTCAAGCAAAGTCTCAACATGGGAATGAGCGAGGGAAACATGGAGGCCGTTAATGTCAATGCGTGATATTTTTCCCGGGACCCATACGGTGACAGCAATCGGATCATTGATGACCCGATTAATAGTGGCCTCTACGTAAAACCGTGTATCCCTGCAGACGGCAGGCAAACTTCCACCCAGCCTGTGACTTCCGTCGGCATCGAGGGTCATGCTGCATTCGGGCATCACCGCTCGCAGGGAAAATAGGCTAAACCGCAGGCCAGGCACATACCCATGGCCAAGACTTTAACGTGATCATCACCTTTGGTGCAGCAGTGCTTAGTCAATGGAACCGTATCGAAACACTCAATCCTCAACAGTCCCATGTCGCCAACTAGCCAAGTGTTCGACATGATATCGTTTAGGATTGAGTGTAGCGGCAAAGTGACGTTGACCATGTACTGCCGCAAAGGTAATGCTCACGTGAAACTGTTGGACGTGGCATGTGTGCCCGACCTGCGGTGATGCCGAAATTCAGTGTGACCCTCGATGCCGAAGGAGCCCACAGGCTGGGTGGCAGTTTGCCTTTCGTTAGCAGAGATGCAGGGTATTATGTAGAGGCCACTAGAGTCATCAATGATCCGATCGCTGCCGCAGTATTGGTCCCGGGCGAAAGATCACGCATGGAAATTAACGACCTCAAAGTTTCACTCACTCATTCCCATGCTGAGACTTTTTGTGATAGGGTATTGTGGATCAAACTGATATACATATACATAGGAGAGTTGATTCCGCGTGCCCGGTGCTCGGAGACTAAGGGGAGGAGGATATATTTTCCTTGGACTACCAGTTGCTGCTCGACCAAACCGACCCCTGGAATGTTAATGCATCTGTCGGGGAAGAAACCCCGGTCGCCTGGCGGCGGGAATACCTGATGATGCTGATGACGATCGTTGACGATTACTCAAGGTGTTCAAGGCCTCATTTCATCAAAAATAAGTCAAGGGTCCGTGTTTACAAACTAAAAACGGTTTTACAACAACATGGTGTGGATGGCGGTTTTGCTTTGTTGGGCGGCCCCCGCATGTTTTCACGCTCGGTCAACGACGCCGTCATCCTCACCCCCTTTCGTAACGCCATGTTGCCGTGTTTTGTTTTCTTCGGAACGCAGCGTCCACAATGTGCCCGCTGCTATATACCTCGATGCCTTCTGAGCGTCCGTCCACTCCGCGGGTGACGGAATATTACAATACAACACGCGGTCGCAGCTTGAAATGTCAGGCTCAACCATCGTCCTCAGTCACATCAGCATGACCTTTTCGCTTGAACCTTGAACTGATGCAACGCAGGACCCGTCGGGAAGGATGAAAGGTCACCTGCACCCAGGCTGCCTCGAAGAACACGGCCCCAACCTGGGTCCGGGAGCAGCTATGCTTCTTAAAGAGGCGAGCGAGTTGCGGAAGCAGGGAGTGCGCCATGTTTGAAATATTGCAATTACGTGAGTTTCGATAGAGCCCTTCTTGCTTTACATTGTCAACTGCTACGCTCACGGCAATAACTAAAATGGCGACGGTCGTTGCTATGTCGAGGAATCGAAACGGCCTTATGAACTGCCAAAAATACAAAATGATCTCACAGCTGATGGTTTATATATTTCATGTAAATGAGGGCGAGGGGACAATTTGCTGCACTACTTCTGCTGTACCACTGACATCATGGGAGATCGGATAGTGCCTCATTGTCTAGGGATAAGCGGCGTTGAATTATGCTTGCTGCCTGGTGTCTCGTAAAATCGGTGGCTTTGAAACCACGCAGTCGCAAAGACGTCCGAACGTTGGCAGTTGGTGTTCTGAAAGATCCCTGCGGGGCTGGCCACCGCTCAACGGGCGTTGATGGTAGCTTTTGAGAGGACACGTGCAAACGTTTTCCAGGCGCGTTCATCCACGTGAGGACAAGACAAAGTGACAACCTCTCGGCACACCGTATCACTGCTTGCACCGCATCCTCCGCGAACTTAACGTGATGCCTGCAGGTGTCTATCTTCGTGTCTGGGCCGGGTACTACGCGGCTACTCAATGTGCACCCGGCATGCGTTCTCGCGGTCTTTCCTGCCGACACGCCGTTGCCGAGGCCTGAGCGACTCGACTGGCTGCGGACATGTGGTGAGCCCAAATAGTCCACGCAGCAGTACGTCGTGCGTGATGGCTGGCACACTCTTGAGAGCCCTAAGTTGCCGCGAAACGCGACCTTAAGCTCGCATCGCGCACGAAACGTCTGATATACAATAGCAGTAGATTACTTGCGATTTGGGTTAGCAGCTTCGAAGCCCAGAAGGTTTATGTTGGTGTTGGACTGTCAAAGCTTCCTCGTGCAACTCGAACCCGCCACAAGCTCTTACCGCCTTGGGCTTTTACGCCTATAATAGGCACCGTAATCATGCTGCACGAGCCACTGCCGGTGTCTATTGCTCGAACGTTCTGTATCCCTCCACCCCTGACCCCTGAATGCCCCTCGTGTATCCCCCCTTTCCTCCCACCAGACCCACCCTTCACACCGCGGCCGGTCCCCGACGGCGGCAGCAACTCCGGCCAACCTGAAAAACACCTGGCGTCTTCACCTACCACGTCAACGCCGAAAACGCCGCCGGTAGGCGGGGGGGGGCGTCGTAGAGCGCGACCGGTCGGCCGAGACGAGCACCACCGGTCGCAGCATCCGACTCCGCCAAGACCTTCACCGCCGAGGCCTCAGCAGTTACAACCAGCGGAGTTGTGTGTGACGCAAGACGGAGGCAAGGGATTGGGGCAGAGTGATTCCAGAGCGATAAACTCAAGCGTGCTCGGTGATAGTCAAGACGCCTGCAGAGGGAAATACGACGACAACGAGGACGGCGACGGGGAAGAGAAGGAGGAGGAAGAGGAGGAGGAGGAGGCTAGGCTGCTTCAGAGCCCTGCCTTCGCCGGCGCCGATGGCACAGCCCCTTCTGTTCGGCGTGAATACACTGATGGCGCCCCTTCTCCACCTCTTTCATTTTTATCTCCCGAAGGAACGCAGGCCTCCTCCAACGCCCAGCCCCCTCTGCGTCCCGCTCCCGATAAGTCGTTGGCGTCCCTCTTCCCGGAGTCTACCCCTCTTGCAACGTCTCAGTCTCAGCCCTTCCACACGCCGGTCGGCGAGGGAGAGGGGCTCGAAGGGGAGGGTAGGACGGCGTTGCTGCGTGGCACGTCACGTGGAGAAACACGTCAAGCTAGGGCGGACCAGACGTGTGGCTCGACTCCGGAAGGCGGCGAAGGTGGCGAGGAGGGAAATCCGACGACATCGAGAGACAACAGTCGGGAGAAAGCGCGGCGTCCTGTCTACCTGGATTCTCCGCCGTGTGGCTCGAGTGGTTCTGCTTTCCTCGACAGGCCGGCAGATCGGAGTGAGGTGCGGGGTAATTCGCAGCAGGCGTCGCTCCCCGTGCCGACTGTCGATGGCTCTGTTCCTCAAAAGCGCTCCAGGGATGCACATGCACAGCAGCAAGGAGGGGCTACCGCGGAATCGGCGACGACACAGGCTACCGCCCCAGAAACACGTCCAGCGCAAGCGGCCGTAGATGCCGGCTGCGCCGCTACGGTGTGTACGCTCCCCGACGAGGAAGAAGGCAGTCCCAATAACGAGCCGGCGGGGCTGGGGATAGAGCCCACTGAGTCGGTTGATGGCCGAAAGGGCGTTGCTGGTGAGACGCGTGTCTCAAGCTCCATGTGGTCCGACCTTGATGGTCTCGATAGCGATGATAGTGATGAGCGTGATAGCTCGACCGGTGATGTCCTTCGGGAAAGTGGTCAGCCGCAGGACGATGAACAACTAACAGACGGGGGTAGGGAGGCCGCGCTGGCCAAGCATTCGGGTCGCTCGCAGGACAGCGATATCCGTGATACCAATGTGGGCGGGAGGGATACCACCGCGCCTTCTGGGACCGAGGGAGAGAGGGGGTCACTTGCTGGCGATGTCAGCCTTAGCAATACAGCGATGCCAACGGGAGGCGACCTTACAAGAAGGCCCCAGTCAAACGCTGCGCCTGGCCGACACGTGACAGCATCATCAGGGCAAGTGGACGTGTTCACGGGCGATGCGCTGCTGTCACAAAATATGGGCGGTACACAAGTAGCAGCACTGTCTGGGTCCTCGACGGTGGCGAGAAGAGGGGGCGTGTTTTCGTTGTTGGAGGGCGAGGGCAGCTTTCAAAACGACGACCTGCTCGACGCTGCGTTGGACGACAGCGACGAATAATAAAGGATACTAATAATATCAATTCTATCAATTGTACCCAAGAGGTGGTGACGACTGGGGTTGATTCCTGAACGTGATTTACTTTTCGCCATGCTTGCATTTTACGCGGCATTTGTTTTTGCTATCCAGAATGTACGGTATAATGCACCCCATTCAAAGGTGGCTGCGCGCTTATCCGCAACGCATACACTTAGCACTGACTACTCTCAGGGTTCCATCGTCGTACTAAAGAAGTTTTTTTTGCAATGTTTTGCTTTGGTTCTGGGATTGTTGCCTTGATGACTTAATGTGTTTTTAGGAACTAGAGCCACGGCTATTCTTGGAACTGTTATCAACATCCTGTATATGCTCGTAAATTGTTTTCCTCGTCAACGCTATGTCTTCACAGTAGAACTATTTACCAGGCAGTCTACAGTAGTAGTACCAGGCATGATGCAATATGGCAATATCTATACGTGATTCCTACCAGGCAGTCACTAAGCAAACCAACCACCTGTACGTACTGCTGTGCAGCTGTGCTGACGGTCTGATGCATGGCTCCCCCCTCTTCCGCGATTGCCCTCGTCCCTTCTTTCACTGCTGCATCCAATGCATCATTTAACTAGTTCCCTGCATGCTGTACGTATAGCAGTCGTGGTGCCACTTTATTAGTGCGGTGCCTTGCCAGACGACCATATCCGCACTAACGTGGGATTCCGACCTATCCCGATATACGTAGTGCGTCACTACTAACTGTTGGACAAGGTCGCGACGAGCGATTTTTACCGCACTACAAGGTACAGGTACCTGATACCGCATTATCGCGGGACCACGACTGTACCACGACTGCACATGAAGCCCCGTCTACTTTCCGACGATTGGAGTGTCACCGTTCCGTCTCCCGTAAACTCCAGAATTCCCTGGTGCATCATCTTTTATTCTCCAGAAAATACTCTAGGTATATGCTGCCGAAATAAAACTTTTCCGTCACTCAAGTGATTCATATTCAGAGTTCTCCTTACTAAGGGTCGTTCTTATCGAGCATATTTTCCCCACAATTTCCAATATTTTTTTCCAACAAAAAACAGGATTTATTTTGGAAATTTTGGAATTTTAACAGAGGGCAAAATATTTGGAAGGCTTCGCATTCCAATATTTGGACACTATTTTCGGAAAATATGGAAATCCTAAAAATTGCGCGATTTTTTTTTTGGAATTTTTGGGGAAAAGTTGCTCGATAAGAACGACCCTAAGTGGTCCCTCATTGGGCACCACTTGCTACGCTACAAAAAAAAACTTCGCGTTGTAAGTTATAAAGAGGTGTTGGGGTGGGTTGTGAAACGCCGCATCTTAAATGAATCGTCCGAATTTCCTGGTGGATGGTGTACCCTCCTCATGTTCTGCTTTTCTATGTGTCTGCATGAACGGCCCTTCCGTGTGGGCTAGTGTTATGGTATCCCCGTTCCCTCTCTATGACTGTGGATGCGTTAGTTTTATTGTGATTCTTCTTGGAAGAGGAATAATTGCCCCATCTCTATAAGCTCCTGGAGAGGCAAGGAAGAACTATATATGGTACCACACGATTAGGCGATCAAGAGAAACCAGGGACAACCTGCTGCTACAGTAGTCACAAGTCCATCCCATACTACTGTGCCTAGCCTCACCGTAGTACTGTAGGTTGCCTAGCCGAACCGAGGGCATGACTCGCTATGCAACTAACCGACCCGGCCTTTGCTTGTCATATTCACTATTCACCCCGGCAAGAACGATTCCACTCTACTTCCAAGTAATAGAGTGTAGTGGGCCACCCACCTTGAATAACGTAGGAGTGATATTATTATTAGTCCCGATAAAAATGAAATCAACTCGAGTTTAGTACCAGGGGCAGATGTTATTTTTCATGCACACCGGTACGTAGCTCTTCATTTCTGTATTTTAACCCAAACCTTTAGCACCATTTTGCTGGAATCATGTGGCCCTTCCCTCGTCGTATAAGGGTAGGTTATTGTCGGAGAGTGTTTTTTCAAGAATTTTCAGCTTTCTTTGTGAAATTTGTGAAAACCGTATCAAGATGCGGAGGCCTTCTGTACAATTTGCGATACATTCAGCAGCGGCAAAAAATCGGAAATACATTTTTTCACGTTTTTGAGAAGAAAAAAAGTGCTGGAATAAATGCTCTCCGATAAAACTAGCAACGACCCGACTTCTTAAAATCAGGTCCCCCCTCCCCTTTCCTTCCCTTCTACTCGTACACCAGGTATATTAACGTCGCATTATATTATACAAACCTTGACTACTATATACTCGGTATGTGATTTTTAGATGTACCGGAATCTCATTATGGTATATGGTTCCATGAATTGGTCAAGTGGCCGAGCGGTCTAAGGCGCTAGTTTAAGGCACTAGTTTTCATTAGCGTGAGTTCGAATCTCACCTTGATCAAATACGAACACATTTTTTTTTTGAAAAAAAAGAAAAAAAAGTACATCCCTTTTCTTCTACTGTTGTATGACATTCGTACGTATACTTTTATTTTATTTTATTTTTAGGTAAAATATATACATGTATATTATACGTACGTATATAATAGCATTATATTATACAGACCCAACCAAACCTTGGCTAAAATCCATTTTTTCATTTTTTAGATGTATCAAAATATCGCCAGTGTACATGGTTCCATGAATTGGTCAAGTGGCCGAGCGGTCTAAGGCGCTAGTTTAAGGCACTAGTTTTCATTAGCGTGAGTTCGAATCTCACCTTGATCAAATTACGAACTTTCTTTTTTATCAAAAAAATCACAAAGCACTTCGTTGGCACCAGGGCTGTTGGTTGCGCCGTTTGTTAGGCTGGCGCAACATTCGGGTATGATAGGAATTATTGTGGTTTATCCCAACAACCGCCGGAGGCCATGTATGCAAGGCTTGCCGCAACTTGGATTAGTTACGTAGGCGCGCCGAAAAAAGACTGAGGATGGCAAAAAACGAGGGAGGTACCGTTTGACGCCTTTTCGGGGTTCGGGAAGCGTGTAAACGATTTAACGCACATTGTCAAGTGGTTTTCGTGTAAATTCCCGCATATATACTACTTACGTGGCATCGCCATTGAGCAAAATTGACTCTCCGGGGCCCGTGCGGGGGGGTACCGCAACCCACACACCACGTATTTCGCCGCCTGTGGCGGGAGCCGCAACACGCGCCGGCGCCTTAATTAATTTCCCGCTCGATATCAGGGATTATATATGTATTGTGTAGGTGCTCCACCCAAACCAATAGTTGCCAGGTACGTATTATACATACTACGTATTCTGAATGGTGTGTTACTGCTGTAGGTATAGTCTCGAAGGGGCTGACACAGGACGCAGTCAGTTCTACTATTAATATTAGTATACACTGCCACAGGGGCACACGACAAACAACAAACAGACTATACCACGATAACCCCCCCTCCCCCTTTCCGGTGCTCCGTCTCGAAAAGGATGCGTGATCAATGGTCAAATGATGAAGGCAAGCAACAAATGAGTGCGTACGACCCCCATGTCGGAGCGGAAAACCCGTTAGTGCGTATATAGAGTGGGGTTTCTGTACGAATCGTTCAAAAACGTTCTCGGAAGGTTTGTTTGCTTTTAGCACACCCCCTGTCTACGCCATACTACACTCCGTAGTACACAGCAGTGCGAGTGTGGTGTCCATTTTTTTTCCCCGAGTCCCATGACTCCCACTACATTTGGTTCAATGTTGGAGATGAGAAATGGGCAAGAGATAATAACTCTGAAAAACATCACGAGGGCCTACATGATGGCACCAGGTATTTCCCTGGAAAAATCCCGCGGTATAATCGCGGGAGTGCAGAGTTCCCGGGGTTCCGCAGAAAGGCTTGATTTCCTGTTTTCGTACAGTCCTCTCCCGTCAACGGCTGAGTTGCCATTTACCATTTACCGTTCAATTACATACCATAAAAAACACCTGACCCCGTTTCCATACAAAACCATCTGACCAGGTCCCATCCCGGCCGAGAACCGCTTGATTTACCGTTGTTCCCCTCTGTACCGTACAAAAAACTCTGGTCCTGTCTCTGTGAAATCCTGTCCTGTATATAAAAGTTTGAACTTTTTTGTGACGTTTCCATGTACTGTAGAGCAAACCCCACCATTCCGTTAAAAGCGGTGGGGAGGAGCAGATCCTGACTATAATGGGGCAAAAAAAGAGGCTACGGTTATATTTATATTTACCCTGATTCCGAAAGGTAAGGATATCGAATCCCCATACGAACCATGTCGTTATATCTATACTGGTGCATGCCTTGCATTTTTGCCATCAATACTTGCTTGGTGTTCTTAAAGCTATGTGCGTACGTACCCTGGTATCAAAAGTCAAATAAAGAAACTACAGTATAAGCAGTAAACAAGCAACCTGAGGGCGGTCCCGTGGTGGCTGGGTTTCGCACGAGAATTGTCACGGTAGCCGAATCCCGTACAATCCCGAAACGGAAATTCCGTGGTACTTGGGTGCCGTCCCATCCCGAGGAAATCCCTAAACCGTTCAAACCTACGTACTGCTCTGTACCGAGGAAAACCTCGGACAAAAAACAAGGTTATCAAATCACTAATCATTCGTGTTACGCCCGACAAAATTTGAATCTCCGCCGCCAGAGACTCCACCCACTACGAGTGGGCGGGGATTATCCATGGTTGCACCGATACGATGTACAACGCGGTCATATAAAGATCCTTATACTCGTACAGGTGTGTAACCCTCTTACTACTGCCGAACGTTTCGAACGCCAACTCGAACGAATTCCCCAAAACTGTGCTTGCGGGTCTGAAGGTTTACGTTGGTACTACATGCTTGCGTCGTTGGTAGCAGCGCCAATTACAGTGCGTAGAGCTCACCAAATCGCACTTCTAGCATGGGGGTGTCTGCAGGAAGCCGTGTTTGCTTGCTTGTGTGCGAAAATGCAGCATACCAACCCAACAACAACGTTGAATGCTGAGTTTCTTCCCGCACTGTGTGTATTTGGTGACACCCCTAATCCACAAAATAATACTCTACAGCCCCAAGGAGAGCCGTGCTGTCAATGCGTCTCTACGTTTGGCAAGCTTCTCCCCCTTGGTCTCCGTGGAAAACGAGCTTCTTATCTTCTATCTTCGCTTTCGCAGAGACCTACTACACCTGCACCTGCCGTACAGGGTTACAGCCCAAAACCCTGCCACTCATGCTCTCATGCCCTCGGGGGTCGATTGCAAGGCCGCCAATGGATGCATGCAACCGTCCCAGGGCATGACAAGACAAAGCTTCGCATAGGGTCACCCGCGGGTCACGTACCCGGTACGTGCATTTGCGTTGTACCAGCCGTTCCTTCTCAGCACAAGGTTTCGAGTTCGATGGCGTTTTTCATCGCGCCGACCGGGACCTTGACTCGACGGTATCCAGCCATGTCTCATGTCTAACAACGTAGCCCCTGCTGACTGGTTGCCACGATAGCTATATAGCAGCATCTACGCTGCGGCAGAGGGTCGTTTTCAACGTACAACATATCGACCTGCCCCTACACGACGGCAGCGGGTCGACACAACATACACATCTCGAACTTCTAGGTTGCAAAAGCCTTTTGAAATTGAAGCATTCCCACTCCGTCTGCAACGGCAAACCAGAGGGCTTCAAACCAATCAAAACATTTCGCAATCGGAAGCCGCTACTCGTACTTAAAAAATAAGGCCGGCGCGTCGCAATATATAATCACTCAACACGCCGCCCTCACCTACTTCTACCAGGAGACCGCCCACTATAAGGGCCAAAAGGGTCAAGAGGGTCACAAGGGTCACGAAAGGAAGGAAGGAACACCAGGGAGGAGAAAAAAACAAAGGAAACAAAAAAACTACCTAAGCGGGAGGCAAAGAAAATGAACTAAACAATTTCACGCCGCCACTCCGAACGCTTCTTCTAGAGTGTCGAAGTCGGTCCTGGCAACTACAACCGCCGCCACCACCATCAGGGCACCAAGCAGCGCCAGGTTACCCTTTTCCTGCAAACGAGACGAAACACGAGCACGAACAAACCAACACCCAAGGGGGTGGAGGTGGTCAGTCGACGGGGGCGGAGCGCCATATACCTTATATGTGGGAAAACTCATCGTGCGAAGCTCATCGCGCGTTGACGAGTTGATCTGGGCGGCCATTCCGGTGGCCTCAAGGAGTGGTGCTTCGTGCTGGTTCGTTCTATAAATAAGGGCATATATGTTGTACGGGTATTATCCTACAAGGTGGCCACACCACCTACTGGCGGCTATCGCCCCTGCGTTCCCTTCAAGACAGAGACAACAAGGGCTTATTGGTAATACGGCGTAGACGCCTGCACACCAAGTTTAGAGGTGAGTCGACATATTCTCAGACGGCAGACAAAAAACAAACAAAATGCTGGCGTAAAAATATCGTGTTGAAGACGATCGACCCTTTTCGAAGATAAGCTGGAAGGTGCGGCGGCTGTTGCAGTCGCTTGCCGCTTGGCTTAATGTGTCAGACCTAACTTTCTAAAGGCGAACGTCATAATCGGCTGCAAGGCAGGGGCACAGAGGGCACGAACTAACACAAAAAAAAACATACCAGAGGGTAAATAAATGCCAACAAGTTGAGGTGCCGTTTATTTTATTTGAGTAGATGCCGTTCACATTCTCACCACGATTCCCATAGGAGGCGTGGCCTTTCTAGCCACATGCAGTTCGGGATCGAATAGCATGACGCAAAGCCTGTCCAGGACGAGAGGGCCCACCAGCGAAACTATCATCGCCAGTAGCACGGGAATTTTAGCCACTACAGAGGGGAACACTGCAAGCTCTAGCACCTGAAAAAAAACAACACAAGATCAAACGACAGCGAAAGAGGCCAGTCCCCATCGAGACGAGTAATAGTTAGATTGATCGCCCGGTTGTCATGTCCTTCTCCAGCATTTTTCGTGAGCGTTGTCAACCTCCATGGCTTGAGAACATGGCCGACGCATGATTGATTGGTTGGGTATTGGCGCAGCGAGGTAAAGCCTTGGTTTGCCCACGGCAGTATTTTAAAATGTCAGCTACTTCGTTTTGTACACTTCGCGCGTACCCAGTCGGCTTACATATTCCAAAACCATCGCGTCCAACCGCTGATATCATAGCAGGCAAACCAGATGCAAGCCACAAAAACCACCGCAGATATCACAGCAGGCAAACCAGACCCAAATCACACAAACAAATAGCGGCCGGGGCAGCATCTCGAATTATTCACTCGAAAATTCATTGGATGCCATCCCCTCCTGTATTCTAACGACGTCGACAAAAGCAGGGTATAGAGCCCAAAGCTGGGTTCAAAACGTTTTCGGCATGCTTACAGGATCCCCTCCAACCCCCCTGAAATCCGGAATAAAAAAGTCGAGAGCCAACTGGAGGTTGGACAACCAAAGACAAAATATCAAGAACTAGAGTAGTTGGACTCGCCTTGTTCGCGCCGGGGACAATCTCAAAGGTCAGCGCGAAGCAGAAGAGGACGATTGATACCGCCGGCAAAAATATGGCCGGCGACTCCAAGATTCCTGCACATCGGTCAGCGCGACAAAGAACACGAAGTAGCCACGGTGTGAGTTGAACCCACTAGAGAGGGGCCTTTTAGCCAGACCAGGTTTCCGATGGACTCATTCGATTTACAAGCAGAAACATCGAGATTGGCCGGAAACAGTTTGTTGGGATCTGAGGTGCGAAGCTCTACATCACAAGTACAATGGCTTTGATTCTGCCTGTTTCTTAGCTTCCTTATTCCTTTCTCATGTGGACATAAACATTGCATCGATGAATATTGCGCAAACACGATATAATCCCACCCTGACCCAAAGAGGAGCAGCCTAAGGCAAACCAACTGGAAGGTCCCCGGCGGAAAATCATAACGACTTGCACTTACTTTGTGGCAGAAATAATCAATAAACCACCATACAACACATACATTATTTGTACTACAGTAGTGGTAGTATTAACATTAGTAGTGGTAGTAGTAGCAGCAGGAACAGCACTAGCAGCAACAGGAGCAGCAGTAGCAATGGCAGCAGCAGCAGCAGTAGCAGTAGCAATAGCAATAGTAGTAGTAGTAGTAGTAGTAGTAGTAGTAGTAGTAGTAGTAGTAGTAGTAGTAGTAGTAGTAGTAGTAGTAGTAGTAGTAGTAGTAGTAGCATACTCCCGCACGGGCGGGTGGCGAAACAACTCTGATCTAACCTCACGTGACAAGTTACAATACCAGTACCTCGCATGAACGGGCGACCCTTGAAGTTGACGACCGTAATGGACACCGACTGGATCGTCGCCAGGAGGAAGACAACGTTGCTCACCAAGCTCGGCACAAACTTTCGCCCCAGTACGCCTGCCTCTGACATCGGCTGAGTCTGTTTGAGTTTATGATTGAGTTTTAACGAATACCAGGTACACCGCAGCACCAGGCATATAGAGGGACGTTGTTGGGCCGAGCTGTGGGTTAGCCGAGTGAGGCAAGGGGCAACAAAGGGGCAATAGATACCACCAGGGAAGCACACATTAAAAAATAACCCTACATTGTCCCTGCCACTTTACCACTTTCACGTGTGTGTTCTTAGTTGCTAAACTACACAATTTCACGATAACCCTACTATGGTCTATGGTGTTCTTAGTTCTGCAATGTGTGTGTTTTTGGTTCTTGCATTACCTCCTTCAAAATATCTAACTCATGGACGCGAAAAAGCGCAATACACGCTAACTAGAATTAAAAATCAACTAGCAGGTAGTACCTACAATAGTACAACAAACCCAACGAGAACCAAACTTGTGAGGCACAACCACCTACCCACCCTTGCCAGGAATTCGACAACAGTAATACGCACCTCGGGAGAGTGCGCCTGGGCAAGTTTGACGACAAGCGCCATGCATGCCACGTGAAGACCAGCCTGCCCCAGCAGGGACGCAAACGTCGATCGGTGGAAAACCGAACGAGGCGGTCGAAGGGGGGACATCTTCTCCGTCGTCCCCGGGCTAGCTAGAGCAAGGTGCAACGGCTGAAACATCAAGCTAGTTACAATCAAGGGTCGCTGTGGCCACCTGGCATATCCGGAAGGGGGGGGGGACACAACAGCGTTTAGACCTCAACTGCTGTCGGGGAAAACTCGAAATACAGGATGGCTTGTACCTCTTGCGATCTAGCTGTCAGGAGTTATTAGGGGGGGCAGACTCGAAAAACAGATTCAAAACAATACAGTGTACCATGCTAGGTACACTGGCACGATTGGTTTCCCTGGGTTCAGTGGAACCAACATCATGGAACCAAACTAAACACGAGAAAAAGTATATAGGCAGACTTGTTAGACACATGTATGGCACGTAGCGCACACCGATTGGAGAACGCGCACCTGCAAAATCTAAACATACCGATCCGAGGAGATTTTGCCTTGGAGCACAGCACAAAACACCACAACGCACAACACTTCTGACCCTGCACCCAATAGGCACCGGACACCCGTGACACACAACCGCAACGCACACATTTGTCGGGCATAAGCAGCGTAAACACAACCCTGTCCGAACTACTACGCAACAAGCACGTCTGCAGAGCACACACGATGTAAGTATTGCCCACACGCGATGTTACTTAATCATCTCTCGATAAGGCAGAGCGGAGCACCTGACTCTCATGAGGTAGAGGACCGAGCTCGTGTAGGAGCTGAAGAGGGCATGGAGGGCAACCATCTGGTAAGTGTGGAGCACAGCCGCCATCGTGCACCTATCAACGCGACGGCAACCAACGGCGTTTGCGCGATATCTTGTCAGCAAAGAAAACAGCAGAACAGTTCAGAAGTGCATGGTGTGGCAGAGGTACGTTGCTATGGATACTGCGATGCCGTGTACCCGAAACGATGCCAAGAGTCGGCACGATGAAGATGAAGCGAAACAAGACGTTTGAGCGCTGCGAGACGCGACGTGTGTAGAGCTGCACCAGTAGCCCCCTGCATCTCGACTGTTAGCTACGGCAGACAAAACACCGGCGTTGGACATTTGGGATACGATAGCGTGCAGCACAACTGGGTCGATGTATATTCTTGGCAAACAACACTGCGGCGTGCACCTGGGAGCCATAGCTCGGCCGCTTGGCGCTGACGAAGAACATACCAGAGAACGGCACAAACCCTTTATTCCGTACCGTTTTTGGCAGGACCTCTACCTACACGGCATGTCCGTGCTTGGTGAGCTACGGAAACATTTTGGCAGGTACAAACACCGTCACGTTCCCGCACACAACTTGACAGTTATAATCACCCTGTTGCGAAAGTTCCTAGCGACAGCTAACCGTAATAATGATTGACCTGTTTGGGCCTTAAGGAGTCGACTTCCGTTTCGCGGGCAACTGATTAAAATGACTTCAAATTAAAATGACCCATGTGTTGATGTACAGTGCACTTCAAAAAGGGTTAAATAGAGATGCAGCAGCTCATTGGTCAGCAAACGAAGCTCAAAAGCATTGAGGTCGCACCTCCCTTGTCTCACGACGTCGACCACCGCCGCGATGCTGGGTTTCTTCGAGGTGAACGGGGCCGCCAGCGAAGCATCCCCTGTCCTCACCTGCATGGACAACGCATCAAATATCAGACCATCGTCATACCGGGGGGGCAAAGAGGGGTTGGGGTGGGTTTGGCGTTAACTCCTTTGACTGTATATCATAAAGGGAGAAAAAGTTACATGGAAGCTAACCCCTCGAGAAGCCCCCGAAAAAAAATGAGATTTGATGGAGAAAAAAATAAAAAATACAACTACCACGTACGTGATCACTGAAATAAAATGCCAAAGAGACGTCGCGGTTTTATCACCAAGTAACGTTTTGACTCATGTACGTCTACAAACAACACCTTCCATCGTTCAAGCCTGGCCCGCCATACTGTGAACCAGAAAATGATAAATCTAAACCTATGGGCGCAATCAGCGAGTGCATGGCACAAAGGGAGGCGCTCGAAAATCACGTGCGGTGCAGTGCTGTTCCCAAAGAAACTACGAAAGGGCCATACCGTGTCCCAGAACTGCAGTAACGACTCATAAAACCAACGCCCCATCATGATAACCCTCCCAAACAAATAATAAATGATTGCATACGTGGTATAATGCACACGGTATCCTATCTCAATACATTAATTCCACTGAAAAAGCAGTCAAAACCAGATACGCGAGCGTCAAACCCTGGCGCGGTGGGACGAAAGCAAGCAAAAGCATTGCCACTCGACACCTGGGGAGACTGCTAACCCAACGGTGACCCAGTAGTTACCAAATACACCACAATATTCCAGGTGTAGTTTGTACTTGTATATAGCGCCTAGCTCTATCGCTCAAAACCCCAAAAAAAACATCCGGCGTTGACACGTCGGGAAAAATATGATCCCGATACCCTATCACACAGAAATGAGCCAAAAAGCCAAGGAAGACACTAAGCTATATCGGGTGTCCCTTATGAGTAGCCGTATAACCTAAAACCAATAAACAGTAAGTAGGTCGAGTGCAGGCCATCCATCCATCCCACACAAAACGGACCCAACACACCAGTGAACGCACACGCATGGCGAAACCAAACAAAAAAAAGGGGAGGCGCTCACCACTCCATCGGCGCCTAGCTGCCCCTCTCCCTTTTGGTCGTCCTTGAACATGGCCATCGCGGAGGCTGCGAAAGCGCCCTGGGCGCCAGTGGTGAGGGCACTGCCGTCAACGGCGGCGTTTTTCTTCTTCTGCGCGACTAGTGACGCTTTCCACATGGCCGTGGCGGGATTGACGCCTTCGCTTCGCAGTCGCTCGAACTCTGCATTGATGTCGGCCTGACCAGGTCGATGGAGGCGGAGGCGGCAAGGGTAATAACATGTCGCTCTTGTTCTCACACTAACTCATCGCGAAAAAAACTGTTTATAGTCAATGGCCACAGGACAAGCTCTAAAATATCTGCAGTGGAAGAATACGTCAGTAAAAACAAAGAAAAGAATACAAAACAGTGGTACATGATGACTGAAGCACACCGCACACACCTCAGACAACAAGTAGATACGATCGACGACACACAAAGCGCAATCGACGAGAGATACGGTCACCCCACCACGGATTCAACTTATCGCTCAATGTATCAACCTAACTATCCAATGAGTACAAGGAACGGTCTGTCGCCCATCAGTCGACGGCCTTGGTTATTCATCGAGATTGCGCTTAAAACGGCGCATGATATTGAAATGCATCGCATTGCCCCATATTTCACCGAACAGTGAAGTCTCACAAATCAATAAATGATAACCGCATCAATGTTATGATCGCAGGCTGTTCATGACGCGATGTCAACCCCTTGCAGCCCAACGAGCGGCAGACTAAAACTCCGCAATTTTTCATTCCACTGCGTCACACCACACCACGCTGCAGCCCTACGACATACAGTAACATGGAACCACAACACTTTTCAGTGAGGGCGCACAGTGGTCACTGTGGCGGCAAGAACTGCCCATATAGTTGCATCACACTAAACAAGATTGCACGCTGTGAACAAATGTCGATGTTGCACTGACTACTGCACGTGTTGATTTTTCCCGCTACCAGGCGATCAAAACAAAGCAAACCCTCTATTAATAGGCAAAATTCGTTCGAGTATAGGTGCCTCAAGTCCTCCATGGCACAACGGGCGGGAATTCACCGGCCGCAGCTGCGAGTCTCCTTAGCGAGACACTGGACGGGCGCTACAAATCGAGGAGTACTGCATGATCCATGATCTACCAGGTAGCAGGGAGAAGTCTATAGAGACGGAAATATAAGGAGCATTTAGGCATGAATATGAACACCAAAAGGTCCTTACATTTCCGTCCAGAGTGATACCTGGTATCGGTAGGTCTTGAGTAGTGTCGCTTACACTACATGCACAAAAAAAACACGCATAGTCGTATAACACATGACGTAGGCTACATTGTATACCATATCGCATTTGGACGCGGCTTGTCAAGTCATGGCGCATGATAATATCGTAGAGGCGCACCTGAATTTTGTTTTGCGCCTCCCTCCTGACTTCTGCGGCGCTCTTCCCCTTCAGGCCTGGGGCGCCACCACTAGCCGCCTCGCCGGCAGCAACCTTCCCACCAGATTCCGTCTTCTGCGATACCGTTTCGCTTTTAGGCGTGCTAGATGGCGCAATAGGCGTTTTGGATGTGGGGGGGGCTGTGGTTTTACTGTCCCCGGTGTCGGTGTTGGCGTCGCCAAAGCCGCTGAGGAGGGCCAGTCCAACGTGCGATCGACGAAGGGCCCCGACGTCATTCGAGCCGTCGCCGCACCTGTCCAGACAAGAGATTGTTTTTAAAATACGACAATAATCGTTACATTTTTAACATTTTTCAAGGTCAGTACGAGCGATCGACATCCCTTCGGGAGTCCTGGTGTCGTATGGCTATGACACATTATAGAGCTGTTGTATTTTGGTGCTATTGATGGAGCCGTTACGTTTAACTTGGCAGTTACTCTCATTTGGCCAACGCTGCCGCCCTCCAGAACAGAAACCGTTTATTTTTAGTCGTTTCAGATCATCCCCGCCCCCCCCATGACACGCTTCGGAACTCCTCCCTCACCTGCAAGAGGCCGGAAAAGCTAAGCGATACTCGCATCGCCAAAATTCGGCCTCCATTAGAAAGACACAGAGCGGCGTTCAGGGGGAAACGCCAAAAACGCGGCACAATGGAACCATCCAACGACTTACATGAGGACAGTCTTGCCGGACTCGATGAGGAGGGTCGCCAGCTCTTCCTTCAGCCCGGGCGTCATCCGTGCCAGAACGCGGAAGTGTCGAACGGCGCTGCACACAAAAGGGGAGCACCACCGAGGGAGCGGCGACATAAATGGACGGATCGGGTCACTCATTCCAGCTGACGTTCGTGCTGGTGACGTTGACAGCACAGGCGCGGCTTGTATTGTGCTATGGTTGCTTTCTGCGTAGTGCCGGTAAACGTGACTCGCCAGGCAGCAGTAACAAGGCAGGCAGCCGCGATACCAGCGCCGAGATTTACATATACACAAGAGCTCGCTTGTATCGCCGTCTTCTATTTCGCACACGCAATTTACTCCCTTTTCGGCCAAACTAGTACACCGTGTTGGGACACATAGGCAGAGTACGTACTAAAATCTCTAAAGGGGCCATTCGCGCCGACGGGTACTAAAAGCTGGGATGAGGTTAGCTCAACGCCAGGATCGGAATAGGGTTGGCGCTACACTATTATGCTTCCACCCATCGGGCAGATGAGATGATTTACTGTAGACCTGTATGGGCAGACTTATCCCCGACTTGTATGGTTTGTATCATCTGCGTAGCCTACATGTTTGTAGGGCGGGATCTGCGTGGTGTACACGGCTCTTCTTGCACAATAGCTGGAACTGGTATATCACAACAGCAAAAATCTAGAATCTACATGACTTAGATGATCTAGATGATCTAGATGACCTAGATCGTGATATGTCCGAGGTGTGCATTAATAGGTGTTGTGTAGATGCTTGAGCAGAGAAAAACCGCACTGCTGTACCTGCCGATCTCCGGGTCCCCAGCTCCGAGCGCCAGCTCAAACGCAGGCCCGGTGGCGCAGAGGTCGTGCGTCTTCGCCAGGTCCTCAACGCCTGCCCAGGAAAACTCGAAACCCTCGTCCTTTTCCTCGGCGACACCACCGCCTTGCCCTTCATCGACAGGTTTATCTGATTTCCTGCTTTTCGCTGTGGTCGCTGCTTCTGATGCGGGTCCTGACGATGATGGTGCTGTCGTATCTCCTTTCTCGGAGGTCGGTGCAGGTGGGAGCAGCGGGACCCACCGTAGTTTGCCCTGCATCATCATATCAGCAGCAGCAGCAGCAGGAGCGGCAGCAGGAGCAGCAGCAGGAGCAGCAGGAGCAGCAGCAGCAGCAGCAGCGGTAGCAGGGGCAGCAGCAGCAGCCGGCGGCGGCAAGTACCCAGCGCGGAGTGAGGTATATACGCAGACAAGAAGCCCCCCCCCCCATGTCATCGGGTGGCGGACAAAGAGGAGAAGAGGGGGATAAAGTGGTGCATGCTGCTGGAAGGCGGTAGGCGGGAGCGTTGCAATCGGCACTGCTATGTCTGTGTCTACGCGTACCGTGACCGAGGAGAAGACAGAAGTGGGACCTACTGACTGTCAACGAAACAAGCTGAATACTACAGTGATACCACACCTCCAACGTGCAGGAAACACCACGATAGAGTAACATCAAAAGAGGACCACTTTTACAAAAATGACGGCGGTGGTGGGCAAAAACAGTGTGGGTATAGCTGCATATATTAGCTGCCCATACTTTTGATTGGGGGTAAATATGTCGAATACGTACACTGTACGTCGTACAGACAACAGACCGTACACGACACTTACCCCTTGTTCAGTCGCCGTAAGCAGCAGAGCGGTCTTCCTGCCCTTCCCGCTGGCCTCGCTCGTTAGCGCGCTTTTGGTTATCGCCTTTATCATGCTCTTGGACGCCCGTGTCGTCGATGTTTTCTTGCTCTTGCCAACACTACCCTTGCTTTTACCCTTGCCACGGCTGCTGAGCGCCTCCCCCGCATCGTCCATCTCGTCGATCAGGCCGACTTCGCGGGCGACGTGACAGGCCGTGAGAACGGAGTCGCCTGTAACGATCGTCACCGAGCAGTGGGCGGCTTCGCGGAGCTCACGGATCTGTCGAACAGAAGAAAAAACGGGTCGTCGGTGTCGTGTTGTCTGCTTTAGAGCCGTAGCCACGTCTATCGGTGCCGAACTACTTGGGAATAAGTGTATGGTACTTTTTTCAGTAGAAAAAGGACGAACTACCTGGAGGTAGTGTATGGCATTTTTTTTACTAGAAAAGGGGTAGAGCCAGCGCTAAGGCAGGCACGAACAAGAGCAACAGTACCGACAACCCACGCAAGGAGGTAGACGCCGTATATAGGGAAAATATCGGGTCCTCGGTGATGAAGCTCGCCTGAGGCACGAACAAGAGTAACGATACCGCCAACCCACGGAGAAAGGCCGGTGCGGTCGGTTGTCAACGCCCCCCCCCCTGAGGCGAATCCCGCCCAGGGTACGTATACCCCCAACAAATGAATATTGGGTGTAGGTACAATGCAGGAACGAAATAGACCAATCAGAAAACTGCCGGCACGGAATGTCTTTCTTGAGCGTGTGCCGCAGACACCGTGAATCGTGTCTGTATTGTACGGTATGGTGGAGGAGGAGTAGGGCACCCACGATACCGTGACCAAGAGCAGCAGCATAGCCCCACCCTTGCTCATATTCGTAGGTCAAGCTTGGAAGTGAAACGCGGGGGGGTTAGGCAGACAGACAGACAGACAGAAGTACAGCTTTTGGCTTTTGCCATTTGAGATCACAGATAAACCTGTGAAACAGCGGGGTTGCCACTCCGAGCTGCTGCAAAACATTAACGCAAACTTACCACTTTGCGACTGTCGGACCTCGTCTTGCAGTGGAACGACAAGAATCCATCGAAGGTGAGAGACCCCTCCTTCTCTGCCTCCGACCTCGACAACAGCATCGCACCCTCCTTTGCCCCTGCCCAAAAGACAATGCGTTACGTCTGTAAAGTGTCTGTTCACACGGCACATATGTTTTGCGCAACGCCCCCCCTACGCGGACGGATTCAGTCAAGCAGGCCTTGTTGCTAACCAGCCGACACGGCCTTTCGGTCCAAACGAAGGGAGAAACCATGCGTATACAGTAATGCACGTCGTATCCACGCAATCGTGCAAAATTCGGATTGCAATCATCATACCGGTCGCACAGTGACATGGCCTTCTCATGTGCGCAGGCCGGTCGAGAACATTGATAAACGGCACCCGTCTCACTACGTCCAGTCCGTGAAAGAAGGGAGAAAGAAAAAAAACACACACACACACAAACATGTTCGCCTTACGAAAAATATGGACCGTCACTCAGAATGTTCGACTATCAACACCATTAACACTAGCGCAGGTTCGACTACAAGGACACGGACGGAGAGGGGTGGGAGTCAAGCCCGTGCTCAAGTAACTGGTAGTGCTTATGTTGTTGACATTGCAATATAGGCACGGCAACACACCTGCCAACGTTCGACGCTCTAGAGTCGAGCCATCGAGCCACCTCGGTGTGACATGGTCTGAAAAAAATAATGCATACTCGTCAACATGAACGCACACTAAAGAGAGGATACAGCGATCGCATTGCACACAAATCGCAGCCACTCTAAGGGGGGGTAGGCGCCCGCCTACACGCAGCACAACAAAACAAAACTGAACATACATTTTTACCTATTAGCCGGGGGACAAACAAAAAACAAATAGCAAAACCATACGGGCTGCGCACCGAAATAGCGTGACACGTTATATCCGTGCCCCTACTTGCCTTTCGCTTCCGATATCCCCAGCGATCGATGCGCGAGGGCAACCACCCTCCTCCCGGCCGTAGCGAGACGAGCGTACTCTTCCTCGTACCACGTCGGCAGACTGCTCTTGTCCAGGAGGGGAAGGAGAGCTTCGGGGCTGCCCTTGCACAACACCCACGCCTGTGTCAGCGCCGTGGTTTACGCAAGCATCAGCATTAGCGGACAAGGGCCAAGCAAAATTCGACGAGAGTTGACGAGGGAAGAAAGTGCTGAAATCATCTCGCGATAAAAATGCAAGGCAAGAACCGTAGTGGGGGAGGGAGAGGAGCCTACTTTGTGACCCCGGATCTGAGTTACGACTAGGGAGGGAGAAAGACGGAAGTGCGAAGATAATGAATGGGATGGAAAGAAAGAAGATAAAAAAAAAAGAGGAAGGTGGTCAACTTCACCCTAAACTCGGGGCAGTCGTAAGAGTAACCGCGATGTCTGTGAACAGTTGCGGCAGACTTCGGGATCCACGAAGGGAGCCGTGGCCTCGAGGCTACCAACATCAACGCCAATTTTGTTTCGATCCGCAACCGGATTTGCGCCTGCTCAAGCCTAGGGCAGGGTGTCAAAGTGACGAAGCCAGCATAACTGCCTCATACATACGCTATTCGGAACTTGGCACAAATGGTCAAGACCGTGGGCTCGTATTTAAATGTCATGCACAGCGAGACGCCTTCTGCTGCATTCGTGCTCACGGCAAAAAAAAAACGAACAAAAATGCCCGACAATTCGAGCACAAAAACAGTTACAGGCACTACTAACCCTCTTCGTCCATGATCGTACGCAGTACGCTCTCTCTCTCTCTCTCTGGGCACCGCGACAGTTAACACAGCCTGAGAGTGACAAAGACGTTTCGTGTGTGCTGCAGGTGGCGCCCTTTCCACCACAGCAACAACAGATGGCCACGGTGTACAAAGGACGACTGCATGGTTAGAAGGCTACGCAACAGTAATAAAGGGGGGGGGGGGTACCCAACAGAATGGCAGAATGGACAGAGAGCAACGCACGATTCCGGGTCACCACATTGTCCATTCGACCCCTGCCGCACCTCGGGTGAACCTGCGTCGGCAGTGAGCCCGCTACCGGAGACCTCCGCCACCACGCTCATCCGCTGGAGCTGTGAGCTGAACGCGTACCGACGCCAAACCGCGACTGCCACCCCAGACATATCTCCTGCTCCGCTATCTTCGTCAGTCAGGCCTTCCGCCGCAGATTCTTCTCCACGAGTCTCCTCGGACTTTCCTGCCACCCCGGACACCTCAGCAGCCTTGTTGCTGCGGGCTTTGGGGCGACCCTTGGAGGGGCTAGAAGAGGCAGATGGTGGTGAGTCAGCTTTGTCGCTGTCGCTTTCCAAGACAGGGGTCTCACGCAAGTCGTCGCTGCTGGAGTCCTGGGGACGGGCGGTGTGAGAGGTGGCGTTCCAGTGCCACCGTATCCCCTCGAGGGCAGACGCCTCCAAGGGGTCTCCATGCAGCACTCCGTCCAAGTTCATGAGGGAATGGCATCCTCCGACCACCACCTTGTGTTTCGCATCACGGGAGTTCACGGAGTAAAGCGGGTCAGAAAACGAGATTTTCTACGTAGATCAAATGGTTGGTCTCCAGAACGCGACTGTCGAAACAGCTGCAAGCTACAGGGTGTGAAGCGCTTGCTTTTCACTTTTCACCCACCTTGGCAGCCAACTCCATACTCGCGCCCTCGACGATTTCGCCAGCGCTCCCTGAAGCGGAACCACTTCCGCCGCCTCGAGAGGCACGGCCAAGTTTTACGGTCACGGGAGGATCATTTATCTGAAGGGGCTGAGGGGTGACGAGAGTCTCTGCGATAAGTCTGTCGGAAGTGATGGTTCCCGTCTTGTCGAACAGGCACACGTCCACCTGAACCGACACAAGAGGAGGTGAAACCGTCGGGGGCACGTGTGTGGGTCGGAGAAACGTGCGCTCTTCTAGCGGTACTTTCGCCGTTTAGAGGACGGAGAAGAGCAAGAAAGCATTCGAGTCAACTTTTCACCCTCACTTGTGGGAAAGCTTGTGCCTGGTACTATTTTTCTCAGGGCTTTTCATGGGTTATGACGTCATAATACCCGCAGGTCCGGTCAAGAAGCTTTTGAAATATCACGGGGCGGGTTGGGTCGTCCCACAAAGGGTCGCGCAAAACCATGCCACACCGGATACAGCACTTCAACGCAAACATGCACAATACGAAAGGCTGCCCGCAACGCGGTTAATACACCGAGGCCAAACAACGGCCAATACGCTCGATATTAACTTCACGCATACATGCGAAGTAGGTGAGTGGTGCGCACGCGTCGAAAGGTTGGCGGTGCGCCCGTTAGAGGAAGTTACAAGGAGTTCTTATACCGTGTTAACGTGCTCGAACACCGTCGTTGCGCCCTAGAAACGCCCCTAGATAAAACCCTCGACAGTACCACAACAGGTACACTTAACGCGCAAGGGTGTACTCCGTCTTTCTCTGTATTTCTCGCTCTGTCTCTCTCTACCTCTGTCCCTGTCTCTGCTTCTTGTTTCTCTCTTTGACTCTCTCTGTCTGTCCCGCTCCCTCGTTGTCTTCCCCAATATGTTATATATATCGCTCCCTGTCTCTCTTGTTTTATCTCTGTCTCTGCTATATATCTGTCTCTTTTTATCTCTCTGTTCCCCTGTCCGTCTCGCTCCCTCTTTTTCTCTCCCAACATCTTTTCTCCCTCTTCCTCCCTGCATCTCCCTCCCTCTCTGTCCCTATCTCTTTTGCTCACATTCCCCGCGAGTGGTATTCGAAACGGTTCCGTGCATGCCAACGCGTGGCCCTTCTGCAGAGACAGCACTCCGTTTCTGAGACACTGGTTCAGCTCGAAGGACAGGTCGTTGGGAACCACGGCCGAGAGGATGCGAACGCACTGTTCGGGAGCAAAACGAGAACGACAAAAAACACGCACGAACGACAAGAACAAGAACGAGCCATAAAAATGGTTGATTTGACAGATACTGGGCGCACTCCTCCGAAGGTACCACCTTGGGCAGCTTGGCAAGGCAAATGTTAACCGTTTTGCTACTACTAACAGCGCACTGTTTACTTTTGTTTTGTCTTTGACCATCCCATTTATCACCTTCGCCCTTCTTTTCTCTCTCCCTCTTAGTCGCAAATCAGATCCGGGGTCACTAAGTGGGCTCGTCTCCTCCCTTCCCACTACGGCACGTGCCTTATATTTTTATCTGTACACGTGTGTACCTAAATCTGACTCTACTTTCAAGTAAAATGTCCGCACGACGGGAGTGCTGTCCTAATAAGCCGCATGCCTAAACGGGTTAAGGTTTCAAACAACACAAATCACCATGCGAGGCGTTCTATGATAGGGGTAAGACATTTCGGTGCCCTTGACTGAAGAACTAGCTACCCCTACAACTTCGCTCCGACACGGCGACACAGGTTACCCGCGAAAAACCATCATCGCGTCATGCACCTTGTGCTTCACATCTCCACCCCTGAGTAATGGGCGGCGCGAGACATGGCAGTTGCTGTACGCGCAAACGGGCGGGGCGAGATATGGTAGTTGTTGTACGCGCAAACCGGCGATTCCTCATTTGCGGCTGCTGGTGTTTGGAAAGTGTAAAATATGCTTGACTTTAAACAAGCCGCTTGCGGGCCAGCATAGCCTGAGTGAACCATGGGGTCCCAACACATCTTCCTCTTCTGCGAGTCGCCCGTCATACGTAGCGTATTTCTGCTGACTTGGAGCTATGGATGAGGACATTCCGAAGATCATCGTTTTTTTAACATTTTTGTGCGTAGACGGCAAGCAGGAAGACGTGTTGTTTACACTCGGCTACGCCATGCCAGCATCCTTCGGTCCCGACAAGCTACCCATGAGAGCACGATACCCCACCTCATGGCCACACCAAGGCCACAACGAAACTAAAGGGCCACTCCTACACGGTACGTCTCACCCACGCGACTGCTCATTCCACGGTTCGAGGTTGTCGCGACGCCCACGCAATCTACGTCTTCAGCATTGAAATTTGGCCGCTCAGACACCGGCGGTTGTTGGCATCGCCCGCCTTTGCATGCGCCCGACGTCTCGTCTGGTTTCACGTCTGTTGCTATGATCTAGCGTAGCCGGTAACGGCAACAGGCGGTTGTTGTACGGACTATCTAGGGCACGAGCGCTAGCCTAGCACTTCGGCTGTATCAGGTTTAACATGGTGTAGCATGATGTTCACGGCTTATCATAGCCCTGCATGCCATAATAGCCGATACTGCACACACACTCCACAATACAGGCGGTGGGGGTTACAGTAGGTTTAAGTACTCTACGCTTACGGTTAAGCTTAGCGTCTAGAGTCATATAGATGTCAGCATTTTGGTAGAAGCTTGGTCAAGTCCTTATAGACTACACGGCTCGGCCGTACTGTTGTTGTTGTTGTTGTTAATTGTATACTCACAACATGTCATCGTCAAAATCGAGTCCGTGGTCACAGTACAGGCTCCAATACCTCCGAGGGTGAAGGGAAGAACACTTCAGGAAAAGCTGTATACCTGCCGCATCGCTCACCTGCACGAGCAGCCGGAAACTGGAGACCTGCTTCGACTTGAGCCCCTCCCTCACGACGTGGAAAGAGGACAGGGCCGCGAAGGACAGGAGGAAGAGCAGCAGATATCCTGCCACCGAAGCGAGGCCGGGCGCGACGGTAAGATAGGGACGGGTCAAAGACATTTCACGAAGCCTGAGAGCCCCACCGCTAGATACACAAGAAACAGGCAAGAGGCAAGCATAGGAATGCCAGATCATTTATTTTCGGACAAGAAAAAACGACGACCCAGTCGGAGCATATACCGAGCGAGCACCAGGAATAGTCAAACGCCGAGACCGCCATCACGTTCATGAACGTACTGTACCTTATTCGGGGCGGGCAAAATGAACAAAACGGTAGTCCAGGGACGGGGCGAGCGGACCGAGGGGAACCACGATGACACAGGCTATCGATAGACAGGTTGAACAACCATTGTGAGTGATGAGTTTTTAAGGAAAATGGGAGGAGGAGGATCCCAAGATCGGAAGCCAGGGTAGTCCGATGCCAACGCGAAACCGTGTGCGGCAATATTAACAACATAGGAAGTATATACTCTAATAGCAGATAAACACGCCCAACTGGCGTATGTCAACCCGAACAACAAGCTTCGAGATTCCCTGCAATGAAAACAGCAAACACAAAAAACGAAACTCTGCCGATTCGACGCTGAATTGCCGCAGATACTCCATCTTCTAACGGCGCAAAATTCACTGAAGCTCCTCGATAGCAAAATCATACACCGCTTTAAAAACAAGCGACGATTTATGTCTGCGTTCGAGCCGTGCTACGTTAGGGGTTGCAATTAGGGGTTGCAAATAGGGATTGCAACTAAGGATTGCACTTTAGAGCCCAAACATTTGTAGCCTATAAACACTTCACAATGATAATCGTTAAACACTTCGCCCACAATATTGTGTAACAGGCTTAGCTTACACAAGTGGGGTTCTCTCAAAAGTGGCTTGTTGGGCGCTACTGCAGGTTTAGGGGTCAAATGAGGAGCTTCAGAAAAAATAGGTGCTATACACCTACTTCGTATATACCTATATATAGCATGCGTCAATAGCAAAATTCGATGGCCATTAACGAGCAGTGGTAGCAATGCTGAATTGGGCCCTCTGCGCGATGCTGAAACAATGAAGGCCTGCCTTATACCTAGGGGGGGGAGGGAAGACACCCGTTACCACGGCTATTATCACTATGCTGGACAGTAAAAAGTGATGAACAAACGAAGAAGCAACATAAATAGCACTGCTGCATCGCACACACCGGCATCTTTGGACTCCTCTCGAATGCCGTGGCTGCCGAAATCGATCATTCTCCGAAGGTCTCCCTGGAAGGAGTACGCCCCCGTCCTCAGCACGTAGCACAGCGCGCCTCCATCAGGGGTCGAGTCTGACAAACAATACCATCGGGAAAAACAAAAAAAACAATCACACATCAGACGGATCACGATCGAAATCATCGAAATCATCGAGATCCTATCTGAAGGATATGAGTTGTCGTGCGGGATCTGTACAGTACAGATCCCGCTCAGGAAATTTGAGCTAGAACATGCAGACTATACGGCTCCCACTCGGCGAGGTGAACTAGTACTGTATTGATAACATATCATATATAGAAAGTAGGATTACATCTTCCCTGAAAGGTCTACATTGTGAACTGGTCATCGGTGAACTGTCCTATGTGTGATTTGTGTTATGGGGGTACGTTGTGGGTGGTGGCACCGGTGCACGCTGGGAGCTATGGGTTTGGCAGCGGCGGTTGTTCATGTGATGGGGGTAATTGTTGTTGGCGTTGTGGGGCTACTTTGGGGGTGGTGGTCGTTATATACGTGGGTAAGTTTTGTTGCCGATCGGTGCAATGTGTTACGTTCAAACTCTTTTAACTAGCTATCACCGTCGGCATCCGGATGTAATGTCGAGTGATGTCGCACCATACATGGCTTCATAGCAGGCCTATAACACGCGCGCGCCCACTGACGCGTCCGGGGTGTATCGCGCCCAATACCACTAGTCTCGCCCTTCCTATCCGAACAGCATTCGCGATGGTCTGCTGTAAACGTATTTTGACATAGGCCGCCAATAACGGTCTCGGAACCTTCGTTACACGTTCGTGCCATGGTCTGCCAGCGGTTGGTGGCCGTTTATCTCTCTAAACATGCGTACGTACAGCTTTGAAAACATTGTACGTACACTAATGACATGATTTTCCAGCGTCTAGGGGTCAATTTTCTTTTTAAACAATGATTGATTGAAACGTCAATCCAAACAACAATCCAGCGGTTAGCGGACACACCGCCGTCTAGATATCATCTCACGAGGCAAAGAAGACGCCCCCATTGCGGTGGACCTCGATCCGGTCGACTGTTGCGCCTCGCCGTGGCGACCGTCTGTCTGGTCGAGCAGAGTGGTGCCGCTCAGCAGCACGTGGCCGGAGTGCGTCTGCGTCAGGCAGCGACGGCAAAAGTGAAAAGAGAGCGCGCAAGAAGGACAGAGTACATGTCAGGCGGATTTACCTCTCTGTCGTGCAATTTGTAGTTACGAAACCAAGCGTAGTTTGTCCGCAGCAGCCGCAACACAAAGAGGCAAACACAGGAGTGGTACCGTCGCAGCAGCAGCAAGAAATAGAGTTAACAGCGCGATAAGCGCGGCTGGGGGGCTTTAGGCGCATTGCTTCCGCACGAGAACCGAGAACGTTCCACTCTACCAGTGGCGTACGAAAGACTCCGTGCAACCGCCGCAGGGCTAGAACAATATGACTGACGTAAAACAAAAAAAAACTATACGCCGCCCCGCGCTCTGGTCATCTTGGCCCGCTACAGACAGAGTAAAAGACGTGGCGAATCACACATTCAACCGCTCATTGGGTACACCCGTTGCGCCTCCATGCCATGGCCACTAACAGTCGTTGCCCAATCTCACACAACGCACCCCTGTCATGTCCAGGTCGTCTTCGAAGTCGATCGGCTCCGAGGTCAAAGACGTCTTGATCTGCGGCACGCTCTCCCCCGTAAGGCTGGCCTCGTTCACAACCGCCGTGCCCCTCAAGAGGAGAACGTCCGCGGGAAGTTCCCCAACCGTGAACGCCATCTCCTCCTCCAACTCTGCCTCCTCCTTCATCATCTCCTTCAGACTCTTCTTGTCGGTTTTAGCATCGGCGTCAGCGCCTGGCGCCGGCCGAGTGGCAGCGCCTGCCCTCACAGAGACAAGGTCTCCGGGAAGCATTTCCTCCACGGGAATGGCGACCCAGGTCCCCGCTCGCCAGGCCCTTATCCTGAATCGGAGGTGGTGCGCGAGGAAAATATCAAGCAAATAAGCGGGGGAAGGGGAGACAGTTACATCTTTCAACTATACAATATATACAAGCGTCGAAAGCAGTTGTGCGAGGGCGACATACCTGATACGCTAACGTCATACTTCGTGCCAGTATGTTCCAAGCTTGCAAGATTAGAAAACGCGCAATATGCTGCGTGTCTGTTGTAATCAATGTGCGCATGACTAGAAAACAAGCGATACATTCTACATACGTGCGCCAAGCATGCGCGACTCGAAAGCGCACAGCACGGTACGGATTATAATTGGCTCGTGTATTTTGTGAGTCTGCCCACACACAAGGCAAACCCGTTCGGTCTCGGTGTGTTTCCACCGTTACCGTGGAGTGCCAGAACCGTGCTTGCTACGTAGGACATTTGAGACGGCACGGGCTAGTGAAATAAGGCCGCGGGCAAAATCAAGCCGCATCAGCGTTCCTGTTCGAACGACTAAGACGATCACACCGCAAGCCAGCAGCGGTAGCTATCTTCCGTGGCCAGGTGACGGCCGGTGAAAAGCGCATCATTGAAAACGTCTTGAAAAAGACGGAGCGGAGCCAATCTATAGGAAGGGAGAGTTTCTGCATCAAAATGTCAAGGCCAGCCGCGGGTGCACCCGCCAACAGGTGGTTCGAGGCGCCCGCCGAAGCTACTACAACAGCACGATATAACTCTGAGCGCAGAACCACAGATCCTTCGTTGGGGTACACCTCCGTATCGACGACACGAAATTCTGCCACGTACGCACCGTTTATTACCTACGTGTATCAACGCGGCGATGGTGCCGCATGAAGTGTGCGCGGTCATAGATCGTTACCGCCGTGAAAAGTTGGCGAGGCCTCCCTGATTAGAGACGGCGCTCGCCCAGAGACCCAGCAAGACTTGACAAAGAAAATATTGTGGAGATCGATCGTCGACGGGCGGGTGTGGCCTGGTTGAGAACCCTATACAAGTATACGGGTATTTTGCGTATACTGTAGTCTTTAGCATACTGGTAGTTCTTAATTGGCATGTTTGGGGAAAGTGACAATAGTGATAATCGCCATTTCCTTTGATGTCAGCTTTAGAACGACAAGTTGCAAAGGCCGTCACAGTGACCAGGGCTGTACTTCGGGCATGGCCTACTGTGGCGCACACTGACACTGGGGAAGTACTGGGCACACTGGTAGTTCACTGGCAGTATTCTTGAAACTGTGACACGAATTTATAGGCTTGCTTCTTGTTTCTGGACTTTTAGTTTCCGCTTCCGGTGTGTCGTTAGAGACGACCCAACAACCAAAACCAATCAAAATGACGAAACATATAGAACAAGAAAAAGAGAAAACGCAGCCCAACAGAAGAAATAACCCAACGAAGCAGCCATGCACCACTCAGGGAACCACCGGCCTATTGTAGGTATATCTTGTTTCCCTTCAAGAGAAACACGGAACACGCACGGCTGACGTATTGCGGAGCCTGCAAAGCTGAGTACCATCTAAAAACTCGGTCGGACTCACAGCCGACGAACTTTTAGTAACTTTACCAAAACAAACAAATCATGCCTGAGGGGACGGAAAGCAAACCAAAATACCCAGAAAGGCCTTTTGTTAATGACAACAAGAGACGAGACAATACACACAAATCGAACTGCACTGCTACAGAAACAGATGTGGATGGAGCTCAAGCGCCAGTCGCCATGGTTGAAAAAGGCGGTGGCGTAGGATTAGCCCCATGAAACCGAAAGTTTAATATCGCAATCATTTCTGCGGGAGGGTCACAGGGAAAAGTGTTGGGCGGACCAAAAGAGAGACGAGGATACCCGTTTACAATTTATTTTTGCTAAATATAAACGGATCATCCACCAGCTTATGGCGCAGCTCGTCCAGTACCCGGAAGCGAAGAAAAGAAAGAGGCATGCGGCGGAACAAAAGGCAAAGAAAAAGGAAACGAAACAATAGAAAGAAACTGCTTGGCGGAGGGGGGAGAAACCCTTTTGGTCCCCCACCCACTTTAGTCATCCACCAACGTGCTTCCTTCTATTTATCCGTCCCCTATCCCCTCTCCCCCATGCTGTACCGCTGCTTCCTCCCCTCTCTCGCCCGGGTCGGACAAAATGGCAAAAGCAGGTCCCCTGGCCCCCCTCCCGTCTATCATGTAGATTGCTTTGTCTGCTTGCTTCAGAGGCTCACAGATGCTGCTGCTAAACTATCAACACTATTAATAGCGCGACAACGTCTTGTTTGGTTCCCGTTTGTTTTGCTTTTAAGTACGGTACGGGAGTAGCCGCGGCCGAAAAGAGGCGGTGTTTCATGATGTACCGGGGCACAGCCAACAACCTGTGTAACCGACGCGCCAACTCAAAACAACTATTCGCGGTACGTGCTGCACATGCCATGAGAATGTCCAAAATATTGGTGCACGGAACCGCGGCACGGGGGCAAGGCCTGAAACTTAAAGGCGGCGGTCCCACCTTTTCTTGGGGCCTTTGGCGTTGCGGATGTCGAGCTCTCTCCGCCTCCTCTCGGCGTCTGCCACGAAAGCTGCCTCGAAGGCAACGACTTCGAAAATTGCGATCACCGCCTTCAGCCAGTATAACTCCAGCATCCACAGGACCTGCACCGAGCAAGAGTGCGAGCGTTCGAAAGCGCGACCGATTTACGCATGCTCCATCTGGCACCCCGTTCCCATTCGGAACTTTGACCCCGCAGTTGGATCTTCCAATTCGGTACTCAGACTCCAAGTAGGGGGGCCTTGGAAGTATAGTCTGCAACTGTGGCAAGCCGCGCAGGGCCCCCGGAGGCCTACCTGGCCCCCGGTTCCCATTAGGTACTAACAACCTACACGTAATACCTCCGTTTGTTACATGCCACAAACAGGTTGGGTTGAATCCGCGGGGCGTTGTCCGAAGAATGTTTGGGAGTGCACATAATTCGGGGGGGGGGGGGGGGTAGACGGTGTCAAGAGGACGAGGCGTGGCAAGTAGTACCGCTGACACTTCCAATGAATACATCCTGCCCCTAGTGTGGGAAGGAGGTCATGAAACCAAATGTACCTCCTCGTGCAGCGTCCAAAGAAGCGCATACATTTTACACCGCCACTCGAACGGTAAAACAAACTATATTTCCCAACCGCGCACCCCGTTGCCATCTACTACACGCCGAATATATTTCCCGGAACGTTACGCAAGACACTACCTGATTGAAGAGGCTGAAGACGACGAACGGGCTGGTGAGCCTCTCTCCCAAGTGATGCCAGAAGGTGGGTGGCTTGACGTCCACGGAATTTTCCCCGAATAATCTTAGCTTCTCCGAAACGCCTTCCAAACTTAGACCTTTGGCCTCAAGGTACCTGTGGCGGGAAAGCATGCAGCCGCGTCAGCGCTATTCCTTGTTGCGCGAGATGGAAACTTCACACCACAAGAGTGTGATGGCAAGAAGGAAAAAAAACTACTTCTCAAAATTGAGCACGTATCATACGTTTCCCGATAGTCTACAAATATATTGGTTAATACTGCAACATTGGGTGCTAGGAAAAACGACAAAACGAAATCGTGCTAAAAAACTTGGCTGAAGGAAACGGACCCATGCGTTGTTAGGTGAAGACTACAGGCGTGAGCACGACGCAATACACAAGAAACTCCAGAGGCCAAAAACGCACTTATGTGCCACTGCGAGTAGCCGCCACAATGCTTACCGCCCGAGTGGCCATCCCACAGGCAGCTCCACCAACCCGAAAGTCTCTTGCACCTCCTCGTCTTCGCTGCTGTGTCCATCTTCGGGACCGGCAGCAGCAGCAGCAGCAGCCTTCAGCACAAATTTCCGCCTCTGATAAACAAACGAAGGACCTTCGACAACACCTTCGTTAGCTAAGTCAGGCTGCCCATCGGTGCCCGACGAGACACCCTCCCCTCCCTCTCCCTCCTCCCCGTCCTGTTCGCCCTCCTCCTCCTCCGAAGATTGTTCTTTGAACGACATCGGTTCCTCTTCTGACGAAGCATCATCCGACAGTGAAGACAAATGCTCTCCTGCCCGTGGCACATTCTGTGCTTCGCCTGTGACATCGTGTTCGTGACTGCCATCCTCTTCCCCTCCCTCCTCCTCCCCCTCCTCCTCCTCCCCCTCCCTCTCTTCTCCCGACCCGCCCTCCTCCTCCTCTTCTCTCATTCCGTCCTCCCCCTCCTCTTCTTCTTGCTCCGCCTCTGCTTTTTCGCGCAGTGCACGAGGCGTTCCACTCAGGGGACATATGGCTGGTGTCCCCGTGTGCCTCACGGGCGTGACGAGGACGGCGTCCGCCTCTTCCCAAGTGAGGACTTCCTCGAACGAGCTCCTGTTCCATTCGTTTCACGTCGCGTCAAAGTTAGAGACATTCATGAATGCCACACAACCACAGAATTTCGTTTGAGCTACACTCGCGAGGGAAAAACAGCTGTGCTGATCTGAAGCTCTTCGAGCGTTGCACGACCTTCGAAACTCGAACGGGTGCTGTGGAAGTTACGTGGTAATATTATACCACTCTGTCCATCAATATAAAGATCGTCTCGATGCAATTTTGACATAAAATAGTCCTTACATTTCGGGACAGAGTGATATATATGTCCGCTTCACTTGCCACGGAAGGGGTGTTTTTACTGTAGACTGTACAACCTTTCCGTCTAACAATCGCTGTGGAGAGCGCAGTCGCGAGAGGGAGAGCAAAACAATGTCACGTCAACTTGTATGGACAGTATGAGGTCGCCGACTCCACAAAAGCAACGGCAAATATCCACACGTCCATTCAACCATGGGCGCTGCCCGTAGGAATGATGGCTCTAAGTACATGAGTACACCGCACTCGGGTCTGGCGTCCGAGGATTCAACGCAGTGTTTGCCTACAACCGTTCCATACATCGGCCAGATCATCTACATATACACCATCTACAGATAGATCATCTACAGATAGATAATCTAAATCCTAACATGCCGTTATGATATGTTAGGTAGGATTTGTGTAGAACATATCCTACCCAAAAAATACATCCTAGATCATGCAGGTTATACGACTCCCACCCGGCAGCATGAGCTAGATCATACAGATCATACAGATCAGGAATCTATTTTCCCTGAAATATCCAAATCACGAACTGGGAATGAGAATGTCTACATGACCTGTATGATCTACATGACTTGTATGATCTATATGATCTGTCCGAGGTGTGAACCGTTCCTAGCTCGTACGAATATACCAGGTATATACCAGTACAGTCTATCGCGTCGCCACTGCACTAAAAGACCTTACCATGCGTGAAAGCGAACAGACCACCGCTTCCCCAGTAGCAACAGCGCGTGCGCAACCACCGCTATTAGCGCCAGCAGCAGCGCCCCGACGCTCGGCATGTACGGGAACGGCATCGGCTCCAAGGCGTCGCGAGCAGCCGCCTCCGCAGCCGGCCCCATGAGACCAACGCCGACGCCGACGCCGAGAGCCGACGCCGCCCTTTCCGCAGCAGCAGCAGCGAGAAGGTCGGCTTTCTGGTCTCTTGCGGCGCGGAGCGGCTGACCTACGGTGGCGACCACGTGTCTCATCGCCATGGCGTATAGGCAAAACACCGTGGCCTGTATGGGAGGGGGGGGGGGCAGTCGGTGGTCCGGAGCATGTAGTGCGGAGAGTTTGGTTGAAGAAACCGGTTTGGTTAAGCCCTAATTGGCACCATGTGGTATATACGTGTATCGGGTTTTCTAGGAAGTTTGGAAGGCGCGTACGCCCAGGTTTGCACCTTGGTCTTCTTTGTGAGTGGGGAGGCTTTAGAAGTGATCGATGACTTGTGGTAGTAGAGCACAATTTGGAGGGGCAGGTTCTTAACACACGGCAAAATGGCTTCTCCTACGAGCAGGCGGGCACCACAAGTGTTGGGGGTCAGAGGCTCCGTATACCTACCTACGTATCATTTCGACAAGACAGCGTTGGCTGGGGAATCGCAAGCCATGACAAACAGGCCTGATCACGACCGCCTCATCACAACGTACCACGACAGCCGTAAAAGGTGAACATCCATGGCCTGGTCACAACGTATCACCACGGCCGTAAAGGATGACACCCATGCGTACCCGTTCTCACCTGGCAAGAGATGCGACACACTTATCCCATCACCGTAAGCAGGGGTACACCAAAACTCCAATACACTAAAACACCAAAACAACAATACAGGAATACACTACCCCGTTCGTGTTGGATATCGAACGATAACCGAGTTCCATACGGTACCGATAAACGAGCAAAAAAATCGATACGATTTTGATATTTGATACCTGGTACATCGAACCTTTCGTTCAGTATCTGCAACAACAAAAAACGGGGATACTATTAAAGAAGAAAGCCCAACAGCACTATGAATGGCCGCTGTACAGGAGGTATGTGTCAAAAACGAAAATCACTCCTCCCGTATGTACGTAAGTATGATATGTATCGGCGCAACTCACCCCGAGGTCGATGCCCCCTCTCGCTCGAAGGAACTGCAACCGCTGGACGTTGCCTGCTAGCAGTTCTTCCGATTCCATTGTCCCCGGCCTCGCACGGGCGTCGCGATCGACAGCGATGGGCTCCTTCCTCGCAGGAGGGGTGCCCTTCTTTCCACCACCCCTCAAGTCACGCCTCCCATGTAAAATACCGCCTTTTGAGCCAGTTGAGCCACTCACGAATGTGCGCGCGTTGAGCAAGGGCTGCGCGACAACCGAGTTAAGGAGGATCCATGTTAATGTCACTATCCACGAGCACGTGTAGCGTATAGTTACTGCTGTAAAAGCGGCGAAATAAACGCCTCCATAATTATCGTATTTATATTGTAACATTGCTGTAAGACTGAGACTCGTAGAATGGCGCTGGTATTGCCCCAGTGGATTTCCAGTTTTCAGGGGACTTATAATACGTTTTGTCACGCTCGTATGTATGACACCTGGTATTGGTATTAATCTATCTGGTGTTCGCGTAGATCTGGCCGTTGAGGCTTACTTCCTAACATGTGCCCGAACAACAACTACAGCATTTCCAAGCATAACGACCAGGTGGCACACCAACCAACCATGCCTATGCCGTATGGTTGGGACTAGGGTCAGGGTTAGAGTTCGGGTCGGGGCGATTGCCGCCGTTAGCCGAAGCCAAAAATAAGTTCACCGTCGGGAACGAATGCCTTGCAGCTTCGTAACCAAAACCTTGCCCATCAGAAGAGCATCATCATATATATATATAAATACGTACCAGGCATCATTTTATTCGGGCAAGTCTGAGGAGGTTCGCCTGATAGCAGCAGATTTACGCCAACTGGTCTGTGGTTCGAAACTTGGAAAAAATTGTAAGTTTTAAAATTTTGAATTTTTGAAAAATGTTGTGTCTGTCACGGGAGGCGAGGTATCATATCATACAGGTATCATAGCAAACAACGTGGCGGTCACGCCTGCTTCAGCTGCTGCTGCTGCTGCTGCTGCTGCTGCTGCTGCTGCTGCTGCCTTCACGCAATCGTGTACTATACCTGGTACGTAATTGCCTACCATGATATACAGCCAGATACAGCAGCACCTTTATCATCTTACGCTGCGCTGCCTATACTCGTACGAGTACTGCATTATATATAGGATTCTACGAGTCGGAGGATGAAACCACGAAGCCAGACCAAGCATTGTTCGTCAGGCGCAAATGTGTACTCCTACGTACAGCAGTACCAGGTACATGCCAGACCAATATATAGCAGGAGCGTGCTTGTGTTGTGTGTCCCGTGTGTATTCTGGCTGTGCCAGGCTCAGGCTCGAAAAGCGCCGCACTGCAACAGCAGTAGCACTTCAACTATTATTATTAAAAGTTCTGGAAGTTGGAGGTGGTCCTTCTGCACAGCAGCAGTACGCGTATGGGTATTTGGGCGACAGGCACTACAGCTGTAGGTTGGGTGCAAGTGCTGCATCCTTGGACTCCTCCCCTTATCAAGCACGGAAGTCGCTCGAACCAGGGAGAAAAAAAAACAGCAGGCAGCAGGCAACAACTTGCCGTACTGCTGTACTCGTCGACAGGCGAGTGAGTGAGTGCATACAACAAGTAGTGTTGGAGCGTATATACCAGGTACTCGGTACGAAGCTACATAGCACCAGGCATACCGGTATACAGCAGTAGTCCTACGTAGGGCTCTGCCTGTGGCGCATATGGTACGTGCTACGAGTAGTCTTCGTTCGAAGCGCAAAAGCGACACACCAGGTTACCACGAGAGTCGCATGATAAGATGATAAGAAGATGAGGCTGGATGAGGACACTGGCTGTACCGCACAGCGCTAGGAAGGGAGCGACATGCACGTGGCAAGAGGCAGACGATGTACTGCTGTACGTAGATGTGCAACGCCCCCTCTCGGCTCCACTTCATTGGTCCCGACACACAACATATCCTACAAGTGCTATGTACGAAGCCCGTAGTAAACGGGTGGCATCTCAAAGATGTCGTCTCATTTCATGGTTTGTTGGTCTGCTGTGCATTATCTGCATCTGCATCTATCGGTTGTTCTTCCTCTGAGTTGATTCAACGCCGCACGATCACTCATGATCATCGCAGCAGCATCACGTACAGAAGTCAACCTGTTATGTACAACTTGCAAACAACAGCAGGTTCGTACATACGAAACACAAGACAAGAAGGCAAGGGCGGTAAGCAAACGGCACCAAAGCAAGGACAAAGGACTGCAACCCCGCGTGAACCCCTCTCCCGGCCCACTTCAGAGTAGTACAGCAGTAGCACTAACCTGCTTGTCCGTGGGAGGACGTCCTTCTACTAATAGTCGACTGCTGTGGACACCACCCCCCCTTCTGCTGTGAAAATTCCATCCATCTCCACGTCCTATCAATCCACCCGACACCGATGAAAGGCAGACAGCAGTCAAGCTAACGATGAGCACGCCAGGTACCAGCCTCGATGCCAGCGGACGGCGCGGGCGATTCGTAGCAAGAGGCATCTCGCCTACGTCGCATCACGGCGAAACGCTGAGAGGGGCACAGCGTGCAAGCTGGACAGGCAGTGCACACGCGCACACTTCCACCAACAAGCGGCACTACAAGCAAAAAAAAGCGGCACAATAGGTGCCGCCTCGGGAACCTTGGTGGAGACCTGACGACCACGACGATTTCGACGTCCACGTCTCTGCTGTTGTGCAGCGGCACAGCAGCACAGCAGCACACGCCGTCTGCGTAAGCCACTATCGCGATCCTTTGAATAGAGCGAAGCAGGACGGTCGTGAGTTTGAAAGACCCGGAGACTCATGAGTTGCATGCACTTCGAGTTCTACACGAGTGTATGCAGGTGATTTTGCTTCAGATCTACAGTACTACGACTACGTACCGCTAACGTATACTCGTACTGCTGCTGTGTACGAGGCCACGAGGCCTGTTGCTGTTGTCTGTCTGTACACGTTCATATTGCATAACTCTCCTATTACACTACTACTGCTGTTGATGTAAGCTTACTACATGAGCGCATCGTCCCACACCCCACACCCTCTCGGGAGCCCGGCCGGCAAAACGAAACAATAAAAATAAAATGGTCCAAATTTAAATTTTCTTCATTCTGAATCCCGAAAGTAAAAAAAAAGGGCAGCGGCCAAAAACAGGTACACCTGGTCCGTTCGGGGCCAAAATCAGGTACATACTAAAATCAAGTTTAAAACGCACCCCACAAACCTGCTGTTCCTTGCAATGCAAAGTAGAGTTTTTTCATGCTCTTCGTGCTCGCCCGGTGGCTACGTATACGAGTAGCTGCTATTAATAGTACGAGGAACCAACGCATGCTGCTGTATTCTCCCTTCTCAGCTTTTGTGACACCCCTGGTATTCCAAGTCAACCACAATCCCGAAGGGGAGCCTTCTATCTCGTATTATTTCGGCGGAGGTGTGCAGGCAGATATGTGTGTGTGTCGCTCGAGTGGCGTGTAGTGTGAGGTGCGAAGGGAGAAGAGGGTCTCCGCGTACGTCGGCATTTGTATAGGGGGCATAGGGTGGAACTATGAAGGGCCTCTGATTGTCTTAAAAACGACAAAAAAAAGGTGAAAGTCAAGCAGAGTAGACAAAATCAGGTGTACCTGGGTTTTGAAGAGGCAAAAACAGGTACAACGAGTTTTGGACCAATCATGGCAGCGCACGTGGAGTCGTTTTTGACTTGGTTTTAAGTATGTACCTGATTTTGGCCGCAAATGGACGAGGTATACCTTTTTTTGGCCGCTGCCCAAAAAAAAATCAATACGACGACTCGTAGTTTATTCAAGTAAAAAAAACGGTCGACGCTTTCTCGCAAGGGGTCCCTATCACGAGAGCCTTGGTCAAAATTAGAAACTCGCATTCGCTCGTAATAAAAAGCAGGGGCGGTATGAAGACATGAAAGCGCTCATCTAAACGCTTGTGTTCTTGGTTCCGGGAGCAATTCCCCGTCGTCCTTACGCGTATACTGCACGCGTCGATTGATAAAATAACAAAATCTAGGCGGGCGACGGGTGACTTGACGGGTTCTGAACTAACGAAATACTTTTTCGTACGGGCCCGCCAACACCTGAACAAGAAACACCTCTCGTTCGAGTATACAAGTAATCTGAGCTAGGCAGGCCCGCCAAAAAGAAAACCTAGTAACTAATCTGAGCGAGGCTATAGATTGAATAGATTGAACCTTCAAACTACTCATATATTGTTAGGGTAAGCAGGGCAACGCAATTCGAGGTAACACAATAACCTTACGTATTGTGACACCATGCTTGAGCAACCTTGAGCGTATACAGTACAGGACACCTAATAAGAAACAGGAAATCTGGCCCAGGCTGGATTTCTTATCTGAGATAGGGTGATTTCTACACTAATTTCAAGATAACGACTCCCAAATTTATTGTTTTCCTCTAAATGTCAGCCTGGCTTTCTTATTAGCCTGTTTCTTATTAGGTGTCCTGTACTGTAAGCTACCGGGTACCAATTATCGGCAGGATTTAGTGTAGCCCTTGCCGCTTTTTTTTTTTTTTTTTTTTTTGTCCATCCCATTTATTATCTTCGCCCTTCCTTTCTCTCTCCTCCCTAGTCGTAACTCAGATCCGGGGTCACAAAGTAGGCTCCTCTCCCTCCTCCCCCACTACGGTTCTTGCCTTGCATTTTTATCGCGAGAAGACTTCAGCCTTTCCTTCCCTCGTCGACTCGCATCGAATTGCCTGTGCAAGATTTTTATATACTGTAGTCCAAATGTTTATGTTCGTCCCTCAAAAGTGAGCCTGGCGTTTTTATTAAATCCTGTCTTATTCAATTCGTCGGTCTATACTAATACGTAGCATGCGACGTGGATCATACCTCCCGACGCACCCAATCGCCAAATAAAGATAACACAAGTAACATGCAAGGTAAAATGCCCCGGGGGGGGACCAGGGAAACGTACACCCATGGTTGCTTTGGAAGCGACCAGCAAAACGGTGTGTTGAAGTGGTGCCTAACGGCCTGGGTCTAGCAGCCTAAAAAACTATTTAATAGCAGCCTATCAACAGCCTAACAGCCTGACAGCCTAACAGCCTGACAGCCTAACAGCCTACAACAACAGCCTAACAGCCTACAACAACACCTACAACAACAGCCTAACAGCAGCCTATCAACATTTAAAGCCTGACAGCCTAACAGCCTACAACAGCAGCCTAACAGCCTATTCACAACAGCCTAACAGTCATCCAGCTCCCACTCGACAGCTTGCTTGAGCTTTAGCTCGAGCTGGTTGTTAGCATCCTTCAAAAATAGCATATCTCGGACGGCATCCTGGAGTAAACGCGCGCCAACAGAACGAGCGTGAATTATAGTTTAGTCTGGCGAGTTTTAGGGGCCGGGTGTCGGAGGTCGGATGGGGGGGGGGGGTACAAGTGTAGGACATACCCTGTCTGGTGTAGTTCCAAGTGGAATATCCCCAGAACATAGGTGCTGTTCTGCACCAGGTAGGAGTTAAGCGCGACATTGCCCTTATTATGAAGCAACTGAAGATAAACTGACATCGAAACATCACGTCACTCTCGGCGTTTGCGATCGGGATTCGAATCAAATTGCATCTGCTTCTTTCGGAGGCACATGGCGTGCACCATAAGGGTGATAATACAGCAGGAGCTTTACCGGTTAACAACTACTGCTGCTGCGCTCAGTTCAACCACCATAGTAGTGTGGCCTTCTTTTAACTACATAAAACCAAAGCCTTCGGTAACCTACGCCTACCTTGTTCCACAAATTAGCGGGGCTTTATACATGCAAAGGTCGGCAGATCATCACTTAGTAGAACGTGTTGGAGTCCGATTCGGAAAATACACAAGAAGAGCTCCAGAGCAAAAACAAAGTTTATCTTCCCCCGCTGTGCTTTCTGAGAATAACATACCTGCATCAACAGCTCCTGCTCTCGCAACCTGCCCCTGAACCTTCGGCGCTCTTCGTCGAACGCCCCAAGCAGCCCCTTGAATAATTGGTACCTTCGCACCGCGTATTTCAACATCAGGACAGCGGCCGACAGACCGCAGACGCAACGGGGAGGGGGGGGTGAGGGCTAGCCGCAGAGCTGTGCTGGATACCCGCAGTCAGTGAGTTAGTGTGTGTTAGTGTGTAGAGTAGTAGTGTGAGAGTGAGGGACGGCCGGGACCACAATGGAACAAAATTGACGATTTTTCGCCCTGGAAGAAGTTCTGGCTGTAATTTCCTTCACGGCGACGTGGTTGGGCCTCTCGGCAACGCATGCATGCTGTTCCTTCAGAAGAACCAACCTATCGGGTTACTTTCTCTGCCCACTACGCACGTAAACAACTGGAGTTCGCGAAGTCTCTCGATATTGAACAACAACATCTAGAACGTTGCACTTTCAAGCCTGTGGCGCACCAGTTATACCGGTATGAGTTGCCCTATGTATACCCTGTACCATCCCATGTATTATCTTCGCCCTTCCTTTCTCTCTCCTTTCTGGTCGTAACTCAGAACCGGGGTCACAAAATCGGCTCCTCTCCCTCCTCCCCCACTACGGTCCGTGCCTTGCATTTTTATCGCGAGAAGACTTCAGTCCTTTCTTCCCTCGTCGACTCGCATCGAATTGTGCCTCCCCACGCTACTTTTTAATAGGCGCTCTCAGCAGTTGATTCCGTTTTTTTTTTTTTTGCAAATAAACTCAAAAGTCCGACCCACGTGGGGTTTGAATTCCGTAAATCAACCCTTAGAAGCGTTCGAGGATACCACTAGACCATCGGGGCGACCGACATTGTGTTCTGAAATATTAAGACCATTTGTATATTCATATATACATATATAATATTTATTATTATCTTTGCCATCCGACAATGGGCAGCATGATCTTCAGCGTTGATCACCCATAATATCCAAATGCTCCTTGTCTTGCGGGAAAGAGTGGTATTCTGTATTTTTTGTACGGTTAGCAAGGCAAGCTCTGGAGGGCTCACTCTTCTTCCTTCTCCTCCTCTGACTTCAGCACATTCCCTTCAGAGTCCAGCACGACCGGCCCACCGGCCCTCTGCATTCCCGACCGCAGCTCCTGTCAAAGCGAATAGCGACACCACAGCGAGACCATGGCGACAACCCGCCGCGAATTCAATGTAATGGCATTGAAATATGATACGAGTAGCCTCATTTACACTCCGCAAAGTGCTTATATTGGTAACGATACACTTGACCATACCCTCCTTAAACCTCCGACCATGTTTTGGAGGATACTGATTTTTTTTGCTAGTGTGGGATAACGTGTGCACCGAGAAGTTAAAGGCTTCGTTGGGGTATACCCCGTCCTTATGGATATACTGCTACGCCCAATATTATGAATGCGTGTGCAACGACATAAAAACCAAATCAGTCCATCTATAGAAAACACCTTGGCAGATATTGCAAACAGATACGCGCTTACATCGGGCTTCGCATTCGTACACAAACCTCCGACTCTTGATACGGCGCCATACAAGGTATGCACACAGTAGGCATTATTATGAGGGTTACGGGTAATTATTGCTGTCTCCTGAATCGAGCTGTTCGACCATCGGACCGAACCAACTGGGCGTTGCCCCAGTAAGGCGCTCCGTTCTGTAGGGCCGCTTCAAGCGAGTGAAGGCCGCGAGACCCCACGACTGTTTCACCATAAACTACGGAGACAAGACTGTGATTGGGGGAAATCAACCAGGGCTGTTCGCGGGTCAGGTCAAACCTCACGGGTCAGGTCGGGTCGGGTCGGGTCAGCTGACCCGGCCCGACCCGCGAGAATTTTGAGATATCGGGTCATGACCCGACCCGACCCGCGAAAAATTGAGATGGCGGGTCATGACCCGACCCGACCCGCGAAAATTTTGAGATGTCGGGTCATGACCCGACCCGACCCGCGAGATTTTGGAAACCTCTTGACCCGACCCGACCCGACCCGTGATATTTACAAACCTCTTGACCCGACCCGACCTGACCCGTGAGATTTTGAATTCCTCCTGACCCGACCCGACCCGACCCGCCAGATACCGATTGACCCGTGAGATACGGGTCTCATACGGGTCGGGTTGACTGGACCCGTGATATTTCTCGCGGGTCAAAAATAAAACTCGCGGGTCCAAACCTGTAGTCGTTGCTCGTTCGTCCGTTGTTTGGGCCTTGGTCCCTTGTAATATTGCTAGAATGTCGTGGTTATTTGTGTTTTTTTTTATATTTTATGCTCTTGTTTTTGAGTTTGTGGCGTGTGCTCGCGAAGATCTCCGTGAAGAGAGAGAGATAGATCCACATCTCGCACACTGCCGTGCCTACCACGCCTTCTTTTCGGGTCGACCCGATAGCTCTGACCCAAAATGGCTTTTGCTTCCGCCCCGGAAAGCAGGCAAACTATGCCGCCTCCGGCGAGGGTCAAGCGCACTAATTGATCCATATGTTTGTGAGATGCATCAATTAATTGTAGAAATGATGCATGTCTGCCTTGTTGTTACTGCTGCTGTGCTGTCAGTTTTATCTTCTTGTACCTTGGATTGATTGTGGCCTGCCTGCAGTTGGTTTGGAGGATGTGTGAGCATGGTGAGATACTGCTGTGTGGTGTCATCCGACGAGGAGTTCGCGAAAATTATGCCTGGTATGTAGTACCAGGTACCTCTGGTATATACCCTGTAATATGATTGTTCTGCACGCTATGATATGCACTCGGGGTATCGGCACGACTGGACATGAAGTGGTGAGGTTAAAGGTTTCGRGACGCGCGGGTCCGACCCGCTGAGACGAGAGTGGCCCTCGGGCAGGAAGCGGTAATTATCAGAAAAAAAGGCCGCGGAGATCCGCGGGCACCCAGGGTCCCGACCCGCGGGTCACAGAAAACAACTCGCGGGTCAGTTCTGGCCCGACCCGCGAGTGACCCGTTTCTCGCGGGTCATGATCTGACCCGACCCGCGAGTTTTTTAGATGTCAGGTCATGACCCGACCCGACCCGCGAAAATTTGAGATGATGGGTCATGACCCGACCCGACCCGCGAAAATTTTGAGATGTCGGGTCATGACCCGACCCGACCCGCGAGATTTTGGAAACCTCTTGACCCGACCCGACCCGACCCGTGAGATTTGCAAACCTCTTGACCCGACCCGACCCGACCCGTGAGATTTTGAACACTTGCTGACCCGACCCGACCCGACCCGTGACATTCTGAACACCTCCTGACCCGACCCGCGGGTCGGGTCATGACCCGCGAACAGCCCTGAAATCAACCCCCCCCCCCGTTGCATTTGTTTTGTGTCGCGGATAATTCGTTGTGTTTTACGACCCCTAAACTCAAACAGTAAACGTACAGTAGCTCAGACAAGCGGTATCGTACAGTAGCTCGGGCAAGTTGCATATGTACCCCGACACCTCACCATGAGCTGCGCACTACATTCCGCTGGAGTTTTTCACGAGTTTCTTACCTGCGTCTCCTTCTCTTTCGACGCAAGCTTTTCTCGAAGACTCGTCATTTCTGCGTGTGCGTAGTCCAGAGCTACCTGCAAGCGGCATCGATAAATCCATAATTTCGGAGACTTGGAGCCATGTTGCTACGCCTCCCGCCCCGACCTCGAGTGCTACTACTAATACGTGTGGCGTGTTTCAACGTTACAACAGTTTTTGTGCTGACGATCATGCACCGTCCCATGGCGAGCCCAGTTAGAGGTTTGAGGTGCAAAAGCTGCGCTGAAGACTGCCACAGCCATGGCCCATTGAACACCTTCTAGAATGCACAATGCTCTTGCAACTTGCAACCGTCGCGGTGGTTGTTGGTGCAAACGGTATGGCTTCTGGCACAAACGTTTACAGCTTATGCTGCGATCGTTACGGCTCGTTCGAGATGTTAATCCCGTTCCGGTAGGCAGTATCGTTTCGACGAAAACGTTGGCCGAGTCGGTGTGTATCCAGGGGTGCACGACACAGCGTCAAAACGACGCAACACTCCTAAAAAGGTCATAATGAAAACCAAACCAGCGGGGTGGGATTTGCTGACGAATTTACGAAAAACGATTACGCTTTTGATTTTTTCACCTTGGTTTTAGTATGGCCCCCTGTCTGGGTCTTGGACATGAGTGGTAGGGTGTCAAATTTGTTTTTTTACGTGTACCCCCGGTTGGAATATGCAAAATAAAACCATACACAATCGGGAAGAACAACCGGGGTCGGTATCGCGCCGGCCTCACCTCCGCTTCGGCGAGCTTATTCTCGAGTTCTTCCCGCTCCGCGCCCCTAGCCTCCGTCCTTACCACCGATTCCCTCGCGTCGTGCTCCAATTTCTTGATTTTCCCCTGTTTCACATCGTCAGGTAGAAGTTGTTATGCTGTAGGCAAGGTTGTGTTTTAGTGGGCATTCCCTCGTATCTCTGGTGTCACCCAGCATATACCAATACGTACTCGTGTGAGCCCGCGGCATTCGCTGAGTCATAGTTGTTGTCGAGGAGGTACGTACGGTAGCCATATTGTTGCGATTAGCCCTGTGGCGCTACTCGTAGCGTACAGAGACGCGCCAACCAAAAACTCAGCCAACAGCGGCGAAAATCGTCACTGGACCATATTAGGGGCCGAGTTACACCTACGTCTCCCCCTTTTTGACAACGCCGTGTGAGCGGGATGTTGCAGCCCACCCTCCAACCTCCCTCCTCTGCCTCAAACCCGAGCGCAAACAAACACACCCCAAGGTCGCGCACGAAATGGAGCAGTAGCAACCTTACAAGCTACAACACTCGTATGCAATAGATGATGGTTGGTGCCTCGCCTCTAGAACAGTCTCCCTCTTTTTGAAACCCTCTTGGATTTCTTCCGTGGACTTCTCCATCAACTCTCGTTGCTCCTCGATACGGCGCTTCTCCTCGCCTACGGCCGCCTCCACCAGCGCATCCTGCCAGCACGAAGACACGATCAGCAAGGACGAGGAAGAGCTGGGCGTCACAAACTCGGTTTGACGGTTGGCGCCGATGCGGTTTTCTGCCACACTTTTGGTCTGCGCTAGAAGGACCCTTTCAAGAATTTCCATGCTCTTGAAACTGGTGCCAACATCGTCATTTTATTGCCACCCCACCCGGCACTATCCTCAGCATCCTGCCCCTAATATAATGCCTCCATATCCTGTCCCCGTTATCCTGCCCCCCAGGCAGCGAGCTGTGCCTTCACACGCAAACATGTGTGTTAGAGACATACACAGGAGTATTTGGACGCCCAGTCCGATGGAGCGGGCACATGCAGGTATCGCCGCCTTGAATAATTCACCGTCTTGAAGCAGCCATGAATTACAATGCTTCGTATCGGTTTTAACCCTTCAAGGACTGGTCCCACGTATTTGAAACACACTGCTTGGAATTAGTGTGGGATAAGTTTTTCAGTTCTGAATCGGTTAAGAGAAGTTCGGGTTTAAGATAGATCAAATGGCTTGGAACGGGCATGCTAAAAGCTACTACAACGCCCATTGTGGGTAAATAAAAGTTCAGGTTTATAAGACAGGTGAAACATCAAACAAACGTGATACCCCCTTCTCTTGAGCCGTGACCAAAACTGCACTACTCTGGAAGTAAATATAAGGACCGTTTGGTCTTCATGTTGGTGCCTAAACGGTCCTTACAAATCCGCCCAGAATGGTAGTGGGCAGTCCCTGTGATGTGAACAGTTTCATTTTCACACCGTGAACTGCATTCGGCTCCAATCACCTGCTTGCCTCATCGATATTATCAAGTACGAAACCTCCCGTGCGCCTGCGTCACAACACGAATGCTCCGGCTTTTCGTGGCGCACTTTTTGATCAAGGTTTCCTGCGTTTTTGTAAAATATATCGGCGTTCTTCACCTTTTCAGATTGAAACTTCTCCCTTTCTTCAGCCACGATGGCTGCTCGCAGGCGCTCGTTCTGGTCCAGAAGACCGTTGCTCGCCACCAGCTCCGCTCGTTCCTCCGTCAGCCGCGCATCCAACTACACCAAAATAGAAACAGCAAAGTGAGGCAACCAGCAAACGTCGGTACTTAGCAATAGGGGGATCATAACGCAGCATTAGAAGGCCGTCAGCTCGACGAATGTAACTAGAACGCATTGGTCAGCAAAGTTGGTGCTTGGGAGCCTTGTATTGTATCAGTAACACATAATCAGGCGCGCATGCAACTAGAACACATCAGCCAGAAAAGAACATATATCGGCACTTAGGCGTCTCAGAATGCAGTACAAAACATCGATCGTGCGACTGCTTCGTGAAACTACTCTCTGTTGTATCAGTCAGCCATTGAAGCAGTCGGCGGTTTCCGCCATCGATTACATAACAGGCTATTATCACCTCACCTATTAAAAAACGTGCAATGAATACGTCCGAATCAGGACCGTGTGGGTAGGGGAGAAGCTTCCAGGGGACACTTCGCACGTCGGGAAGATCACAATCTACTTGCTCTATGAAGTAGATCATCTAGATCATGCATTTGCCGGGACAGTATGACATGTTGTGCAAGAGTCGTACCATGCAGACCACACCAGGAAAACCATGTGCGCAAGTGCCATGCCATAGATTCCACCCGGCAAACATCCTTTAGGTTGTGCAGATCACATAAATCAGGGCTCTATAGATCTGCGCCGAAATGTCTAGATAATCAGATCATGAACTTGGGATCCGAAATGGTCTGTTCGATGTCTTGAACGTCTTGAACACTTCGACGTCTACTCCGTCCCCCCGGCGGAAGCTTAAGCTGAACAAGACATACTTCTAAGTAAACCATTTACGGTAGGAAAACGTCGATCAGCACGTGGGGGCAATCAGACGACCTCTGGGCTGCTCGGGTGACTTCGCATCGAATATCAGCATCGCGGTACGGAGGGTATCCGTACTTTGGACAAGCCACGCCCCTCATACTGGCGCTATTGGGCATTGGGCAAGCAAGCAGTATCCTGTTCGAAGGGTCGTTATTGTCGAAGCACTTGTTTTCCTGGTTTTCCTTGTTTTTAACTTGAAAAACAAGTCAGGAAGAAGAGGAATATATCCTAAATCAGGAAATTGAACAGAAGACAAAAAATCAGGAACGTTTACGCGTACGACGTAGCATTCCTCTTGTTGCAACAAGAAATCAAGAAGTTCAGGAAATAAACAAAATAGGAAACAAAATCAGTACGAATACATGTAGAATCATATTGTTTGGACAAAACACTCTTCGACAGTAACGGCCCTAAATCCAAGTATTGTACAGTAGTAGCTTGTTCCCAAGTAACTGGTCGTAGGGTGCAGCTGGAACGGGGCTAACGTGGCCTCTTCGCGGCCATTAGGACTGCCCCCTCGCCTGGCCTACACTGACACCCCCCCCCCCCCCCCCCGCCCTTGCCCACACGAGGAGGCTCCCACAGCATATTTTATGGGTAGCGTACCTTTCGTACGTCCTTTCTCGCGCGCTCTGCTCCTTCTTTAGCCTTGACGAGGATGGCTCTCTTCTGCTCGATGCGGTCCAAGAGGCCTCCCATCACTCCTTCCGTCTCGTCCCTGTCGTCATCACGTTATTATACAGCAGCACAGACCATCATCATGTTATATTTTATGCCAGCATCACATTATGATACCAGCACCACGATATGATACCAGCATCACATTACGGACATGATATGTACCATGCCAACACCGTTTGGTAATGGGCAAGCAGTGGTGTATATTTACAGTATTGTTACAGTAGTGGTGCCTGTATTTCTGGAAGGTTCTACGAGTATGATGCATACGAGTATGACGATCGGCGTTTCCGTTGGGCTTGTGTCAGCTCCTGTACAGAAGGAGAAAACAGGAAAATAGGTGATAGGTCAGGTCCCCAAGTTTGAACGGTGTCCGTACTTCTGCTTACACGTATGCCAACTTTGTTATTAGAGTAGACTGTTAGACTGCTACTACGGACGAAGAACACTGGTAGTGCTCGAGGCCAATCCTGTTGACGTGCTGACACCAGGACCGATGCTACGGTGGAAAGGGTATACTTAACCTGGTACTACTATAGACTGTGGAATGGTCGGGTATGATATTTTGTCACTGACGAGGCTCTGAACCTATTAATACTATTCGATACCTGGTATTAATTATAACAATGCTCAACTCAGGAACTGCCCACTATGTGGCTTTGCAGTGCCATCGTTTCTTTCAGTTTCGTTGTCAGTTTCACTCGGTGCGTATACCGTTCACCTGGTATCATGAGTGAGGTACAGAGCCCCTCGTCGTGATAATAATAACCAAAACATCAAAACTGCTGTACCCTGAACCTTCATGTATAACATGTTGCCCTATCGTAGCATGACTCCATCACTGTTGCCCTACGTTGCCCCGCCTTACCCTACTGTACGACCAGCAGCGGAGTTAAACGTGGCTGATTGATGCTGAGGTGATAGGTAGCCTACTCCTTACTCTAGAGGGTCGAGTATACTGTATCAATAGTGCGTGCTCGCTTGCTGAGTTGTTCCAACACGTTTGATTGATTTCGAGGCAGCCTACACCTTACGCTAGACGGCCGACGTTCATTCGTACTCGCTCCCTGAGTAGTGCCGTTCACGACCTGAGTGCGTACGGCTGCCCCGAGGCAACAATGGCTCTGGAGCAACCGACGCGTTCAGGACACATGTTCAGTCCCGGCTACGTAGCCCCACCATGCTATCGGCGGCACGAGTATATATCGACAGCCGTGCCGCGTCGCTCACAGCGGCAATGACTTTCGTGTTAGCGATTGTGTCAAGAAGGCACTCCTAGCACCCATCGTGTCGGGAGAGGGAAGTTTCGGGCGCCGTGATTCACACCTTTAGGAGCTCCCACATTGAAGCTAGTATGTTATAAAACTATTGAAGTATGATATATAACTAAAATAGTATGTTATATAACTACTGTCGCATATCACATAACTAGTATGTTAAGTCTCGACGACCGTCGATCACAGGCCTAAACTGCCGCCTCTTGACATCGTTGCCAAGAATGAGCTTGGCGGCGTCAAGTCACTCACCTTTTCGGGTCTCCCGCTTCGAAGGCATCAAAGTCGATCTGCGCCTGCTGGTAGAGGGCCATGTCTGCCTGAAGCTCGCTTTTGGTCTGTTTTGGTGCATCAACAAGAGGTGCAAACGTCCAAACGTATGATATGATATATCTCTAGACTATATAGTGTGATATATGCAGCGAAGAATTGGGTGAGGAACTCGTTTTTCATCGGCTGATGCCGTCAAGAGGTGCGACCGTTCCAGATGCATGCAGCTCAATTAGTTAAGGCCTTGAGTTACTGTGACGTTAAATGCTTCGCACAATTACGGGGGAGCATAGTAAACACTAGTAAATAGGACCTTCGGTACACACTAAAACCTATATATTTACCTATTTGTAGTAACAACACTTGGTCGTATTTCATACGGTCCTCTGTAATACTGTAGTTCAAGACACTAAGACATCAAGACAAGCACTAGTTTCCACCTCGCCACCTCCGAAGCACGCGATGAGTTACGGTACGGCGTGTGTGGAGCTCGATTTTCGTCTGTCTGATCCAGGCAATACGCGTAGCAAGCCTCGGTGTACATTGACATGTGAAACCGCCAGTGACGTCGGTTGCATGCCGAACCGATGGAAACTCCCAAACTCCAGAGACAAATAATAGCAACAACCCAATTCGACAAATGAGCAACAAAGCCGAGATTTGTGAGGAGATTCTACAAAACGAGAAACGATCCATGTTTTTATTGGGAACGGAAGAAATTCCATCAAGAGGTGAGCACGCACAAACGCATGCAGCGCAGAATTTGGATAAGGCATACTCCCCAGAAACCAGGCATCACTTTCGGGGGCAACACGCACTCGGCGTAGCATATAGAGCAACACCAAGCATACTGTTAAGTATGGTAACTGAACAAATCGAGACACCGATGCGATCAACATTGATCGTAGGCGAGAGCAGGAGCAGTGTCATTTTCTGGCCACGAACCCTTCAGAGCACCACCCTACCCCGTCTATATGCATTGTTTCGATGCTCGCTTAGTTTCGACCGATTCGGGGGTTATTTCTATGGAAGGGACACGTCTCAAGATCATGGAGTAACGTCCCAACGTCCGCCACCGCAGCTGCTAGCAGTGGTGTCGCCAAACCGACACGTGTGTGAGGTCCTAGCAGGTTATCGGCTGGCGAATCGAGGAGAGTTGAGGCTCTACCCCGAGGACGGGCGTGGAGACCACTACTACCGTTCACGCCAAACTTGGCAAGCGTGGCCGATTTCCGCCAAGCTAACGTATCACGGGGGGTGTTGTCAACAAAGGGGAAGACCTGTATTTTATGGTCGTCGTGGGTTCTGATCTATATGGCCGCCCGTAATAGTACATAGCATACGTGTTGTACCTTCTCGTACTCCGCCTTAGCCATTTTCTGCTTTTTGGCGAGGCTTTCCTTCTGTCCCTGTAACCTCTTGATGCCCTTCATCGTCTCCATCTTCTTCGCTTTCACTTCGCTCACCACCTATAGCACAGCGAAAAACGCAGTAACACCACCGCAGTGCCGGGAAACCATCGTGTCCGGAATCGCCGAGCGCATGTTTAGAGGACCGGTGGTGGAGATACCGCCTTCAAGATACAGTTCACATAGTGTTTGCCTGGCTGCTGCATATCGGCAATGAGCCTTGAAGCATTTATGGTTAGCGCTTCGACTGGCATACCAGTATATATAAATATATCCGTGCCGCTTAGCTGGTGTTTCCTACGAATAAGCCGTGACATTCCATACCGCGAAACCTCGCCGAATGGAGCAAACAAAAACTAGGAATCACGTATCGGGTCGTGCATGCCACAAATGTCTAGCCGGCCGTTCCATATGGATCTTAGCGGCATAAAAACTGAAGTGTTCAGGCACGCCTTAGTTATATCGAAACCTCCCAGTCTGAAGGTTGCGTCTTCCACTGAAACTAGTGTTACTGTAGTAACTTGGCGTTTCGTAGCAAGCCCTGCAAGACCCACCGATCGGGAAGGTGGAGGGCGAAAGGTTCGATCGTAGCTGATATTGATAGTAGCCGGAAGATAATCTTCTGCCTATTGGCGGCGCTGATGTTGTAGTAACAGTAGAAATGTATTCATATTGTCAACGTATCAATAGTATCACTGTACTTTCCTCATAGTTTTTTGTTTCCCTTTGGTTTTCTTTTTCAGAGGGATGCTTTGTTTAAAGGTGGCCAACGTCGAAGCTCATTCATACGCAACAATGTAGGATGCCAAACGCACTAATAATCATAACATAGTCAATGTATTTAGCATCATCAATGTATTAAATATCATCAGTGTACTGTATAACCAGTGTATGACTAGTGTATGACTAGTGTATGACTAGTGTATGACTATATGAGTAGGATCACCTGGCCGATGGCGGCGTTGACGTTGTTTTGTCGCTCATCTTCCAACTGCTGCGACAGCTTCTCCTTCTCCTCCCACGTGCTCTGCTGAGCGGTTAGAAGCTCTTCCATCCGCGCCTTTTCGATCGGTGCGGAGGGGTCAGTACGGAGGGGCGGGGGGGGGGGGGGGGTCAGTAGGCAAGGTGTCGACGGGAGGCGTGGAATTTTAGCTAGGCACTTTCTTAAATCGGGGTGCTCACTACTACAGCTGTACCGGCATATCGTCAGAAGTATGAAATCAGTCACTTTCGCTGCCTTTCCCCTTTGAAAACAACGCCAGCTCGCCGACGGCAAGTAAAGCAAGCAATCAACCGCGTGCACGCGTGCAGGATCACCTGTAGCCCAGCAGCCTCTTCGCCGCCCCCCTCTCCCCCCCCTCCCCCCCCGCCTCCTTTGAGGAGCTGCTGCCTCAGCTTCTCTATCTCCTCCTTCAGCTCCCGAATAACCTTCTCGTTCACGTCCTCGTTGCATTTGATGGAGTTCTGGATACTCTTCGCTCGGTGCGCGTACCTGTCATAATTCGCCGTGAACGTGTTTGCGGGTTGTACATGAGCTTGTAGCCGAATATTTTGTCGCGTTATTTCGGGTTGAGTGGTTGGCTCGGCGACGAATGCAGCCGGATGCTTCGGCGAGATCCGGCGGTGCTACGAAAGAAAGTGAATTTCTACTGTAACTTATTAAATGTTACTTTGGCGTATATACGTACATTGACCAGGTATGCTGAACAATCCAATAATACATGCGGAGGGTGTCGATAACCTCTTTCAGGGCAGATCATTATTGTAAATGATGTGCCGGGTGTGTTGCATGCGCAGCACGCCATCATTTGGACAAATATGTACAGCAGTATGTCGCGATACTATTCAAGCTCTCTCTCAGCAACGTTTGCAGCACGCGTGAACAACCCATGGACAAGGCCATCTATCGGCTAACTTTGTTTTCTCTGCGCCAAAGCTTGCCTCAAGGTTCCCAGGGTCTCGTCGAAGTTGTAGTCGGCGGGGGAGATGGCGGCCAGCATGAGGGTTTGAGCATTCCCACCCAACGATTCCTGTCCAGATCCGGACCGAAACACGAGCAGACGTTACCACGCCGTTATGGTTTTCGTTTGGGTTGGCACCCGTCAGTGGCAAGAAGTGCTACAGTACTACAGCAGTACCCCTATCTATCGGAGTAGCACGTGTTGTTCTTGCCTTCTAGGGCATGCCTCTTAAAACTACAGCAGTAGCCCTATCTATCGGAGTAGCACGTGTTGTCCTTACCTTGCAGGGCATGCCTCTAAAGATAACGTCTCCGAAGTTGCTGCAGTCTTGCTTGTTGATCAGGATGAATCTACGATGCTGGTCGAAAACGTGTAGAAACCCTTTTGACCTTTTCAAGTCGATGTTAAATTATGAGCACGTCTGTGACTAGTTTCCTTTGGTCTTCTCGTGGGACACTACAATGTACCCTGGTATGTATATACTCGCGACTGAACTATCCCCAGTCAAGTCTCGCTCTAATACTCGTACGAATCTGGATGTAGTCGCTTCTATATATACACTACTGCGTATAGACCTGCAGCAGCCTGGTGAGGGTCGAATCTCGGTAGGGGATGTGGCCATTTCGCCCCTCCGAGAGAGCGGTGATGACGTTTCCTAACGCCAAGAGAGACCTGTCAAGCGCAACCGGAGAAGGAGGGTCGGCCAGCAGAACAGTAAACGTTGTCGTTTCCGCCGGAGGGGTTGAGTTGTGTCGTTAAAAATAGGCGCACCCACCCATAGCATTACGCGCGGCGTACGGTATTTACACATCCGTTTCATACGACAGACTGAGGCGGCCAAGTTGCCGTGGTCCAGGATAGCACCGCCCTCGTAGACGTTTTGCTCCGCCCTCTCTTGCATGCTATTAATACTGTATACAGTAGATCCTATGTGCGCCAGTGCGCGAAATCAGCGCTATGTTTCTCATTTCTATTTTTTCAGGTGATTTTACGGGGGGACATACTGTAGTAATCATGACCAAACATGGTTAAAATACATACTGTAGTAAAATGATATAAGAATATAATAATATAAGTTTGTTGGGTCCATGGCGGGTTTTAATTACTACTCGCGTCGCCAAGCATAACGTGTTTAGATAAAACGAGGTGTGAAAACCTTAGAATGGAATCGAGGATTGGTCTTATAAACCGAGCTGCAGTCCATGCCCCTACAAACTCATCGACCCTCGACGTTGGCGAACAATTTAAAAACCAATGATGCTGTCCTGGAGATTTACAGTGGCTGACAAACGAACATGGCGCACCCACAATCCCGGAGGTAACCTTGTCGAAATCCGCTTATCGAACGATGCATATCGGGTGCTAAACAAAACACCACTGTAGGTATCACTTGAAGTCACTCAAGTAATTAACCACAGTGCTTAATTTCACCCAAACGGACTTATATTTGCTCTTCCTGACTGTGCCATAATTCCAATAATTTCCAACACAAGGGAAAGCAAACAAGTATTTCTTTTAAAAAAGGGTTTGGTTCTGATATGCGGGTGGAAAAATGCTCGCAAGTTAGGCATACCTTGGTCTGTGGACTCACTTGTTGATGCTGGAACCTTCCTTCAAGGTGTTACCAGTAGCGCCGGTCTTCTTAGATCGTTCTGACCCTGCAAGATCCACCAAGTTGAGCTTGGAGTTGAGGCTGGTCTCTCGGGTCACCCCGTCGCCCAATTCTTCCGTCGTCTTCTTCTCCACCTGCAGCAGTGATAGCACCAACGCCAGCGGCAACGGTAACGGCAGCAGTAGCAACGGTAGCATCAGCATCAGCAGCAGCAACAGTACCAGTAGAAGCAACACTACCGACAGTAGCAACAGCGGTAGCAGCAGCACCAACAGCAACGGTAGCGACAGCGGCAGAAGCAGCAGCAGCAGCAGCAGCAGCCACCACCACCACCACCAGGAGCAGGAGGAGCAGCAGCAGCAGCAGCACGTTGTTCGGGTAACACGGGCATAGAAACGAACAACCGTTCCCCGTGCGGACTTATTTCTTATTTTCACTTCAGCGCAAGCGTCCTTTGTCCTTTGTGTCCTGCATCGGTACAGCCTGTACCTCGAACCTGTTTTCGTTCTACTTCATTATATCGAGTATGTGAGCACGAGTTAGGGGTATCCGCAGAATATGTCATACCCCACGCTAGGACATGCTATTTTTATATACAAAACGGCTGTAGTTCGCACGCACGGGTGTATAACATGACACCGCGCTCAGACGTATGAGCACCAAGCAGGTTGTTTCCTTCTGTTCCCTGTTTTTTCATATATCGTATGCGTGATGCAACGAATGCGAGAAGCACGTGTCGTGGGCACAACATAAGCTTGTTGCCGTTATTATGCGGTCCAGACGACCCCCCCCCCCCTCTCTGTCAAGCCTTGAGTCAAGCAAGCCGTGCCTTGTGGCGCTCGTTCTGCCATTCAACCATTGTCGTGTTCGAGCCGCGAACCCCGGTCTCCGTAGACTAACTTTGTCCGCAAACGTACCTCCCGACTGAAAGTTATTTTTCAAATCGTAACGACCCTTGTGTGCTCGGACATGGGCGGACATGTTAGATACCCCGTCGGTTTTCAGTTATGGCATGCCTAACCACACCACGCAGTAACACGACTGTGAGTGCACTAGAAGTATCGTGAGAAGTTGGCCCAGCGCCCTAGGGCCGTGCGAGCTGCGCTTTTTGCCCCAACTGCAGCTGGCTCGTTCCGGTTCAGCTACCCAAACGCAAGATAAGAGAAGAGAGACAACACAAGGGACACCTCCGAAGCGCGCTGAAAATCGAGGGTCGTTCTAATATGAGCGACTCCAGCAGCAATCGTAATGCTTCACGGATTTTTTGGTAGGTAGTGGGCATCATTCGCCTTATATGAAGGACGGTGGCAGTATTGTGATTGTCTTGTTTGCCATCCTCAACAATGTTTAGCACGACCTTCAACGTTGATTACTCATGACTATTCCCAGTAACAAGACCATCTTCATGTGATACCAAAATGGGGAAACAACTCTGTGGCTTCTGCTACTCTTCTCGATCATGTTAACGATATTCATACCTTAATGGTGAAACAACTATGGCTTCTGCTACACCTCTCGTAAATGTCAACAGCACTCATGCCTTAATTTTGAAGCAACATGCCTTGACTGATGGTGAAACAAATGTGGCATTTGCTACTCCGCTCGTCCATGTCAGCAGTAGTAAACACCTTCATCGCCAAGCAACACACCATAATGGTGAAGCCACTGTGGGTTCTGCTACTTCTCTCGCTCATGTCAACAATGTTCGTACCGAAATGGCGGAGAAATCTGTGGCTTCTGCCACTCCTCTCGTCCATGGCAACAGCGTTCGAAGCAACATACCTTAATGGTGAAGCAACTGTGGCTTCTGCTGCTCCTCTCGTTCATGTTAGTGCTGGCCACTTTTCTCACGGCCCCACCTTGTTCAATAAGGGTCAGCACATCCGTGTCGTTCTTCACCACGAGCTCGCACAACCTATTTTCAAATGGACGACGAAAAAAACACGGGCGAGGGTTGTGGAGATTCGCTTGGAATCCGCTCATATTCCGCTAGATTGGTGTACTACAGAAGCGTATCACACTAACAAGCGCCGGGCGTCCCTGAATAGCGCAGCAGACTAACAAGCGGCGGGCGTCCCTCAATAGCGCAGGGACTTGGTGCTGCTGCGATTGACGACGTACCGCATACGCCCATTGTCTCCATTTGCATGGTTTCGGGGCGGTAAAATAAAAATACAACAACAAAAATTCGCTCAGCGAGGCACTGCGGCTATCACCCCCCGCTTTGGTACAAAAATGCGTTCGTTACCGCGTAAGGTTAGAGGCAAGATGGTGGTGGCAACGCTGAGTGTCTAGCGCTTTCAATTAATACCACTATGCTCGTACTACGCTTGGCACTGTCTCCTCTTCGGGGACTCTCCTTCGCCTCTACTGCTCGGGGCGACATCATCTCCGCCCAAACTCACTAAAACAATTCCATCTGGCGTTTGCCAATACCGTAGGACTAACGCCAAAATGTACTGGGTGCCGCCGGGAATATCACCACTGAGCTTCGCGTTTTGTGTCTGGCAATGCCATAGGACTTCGTAACAACAAAACGTACTGGGCGTTGACACAAACCGCAAAAGCCCAGTCGTCGCCGTTGGTCACGGACACCATGCCATGCCCCGACTAATACGGAACAATTGTAGGTTTCCAACCCCAAATCTGGAGCTGGAAGGGAAAAAACAGGGTTTGTAAGCGCCAGGAACAACAAAATTCGCCGAAACTTACCCGTCAACATAGATGCCCAGCTCGGGGTGCTCCCTGATCTTGAGGCTGACGTCCTTCTTCGGGTTGAGCAGATCGTGCACAACCTCGTTGTAAATCTCGAGGTAGCTGACGGTTACCATGCACTTCGTCGTGTCCGTCGTCAGTGCCTGGTAACGTTAAACGTTAAGGTTGACGTTAATGTTTAGGTTAATGCTTAGTTTAATGTTAAGACCAAGGTTTAAGGTTCATGCGAAGACCAAGTTTTAAGGCTGAAGTTAATATTAAGGTTAATGCTTAAGTTCATGTTAAGGTCAAGTTAATGCTGAATTTAAGGTTAAGATTAAGGTTAAGGCTAAAGTTAAGGTTAAGGTTAAGGTTGAGGCTAAGGTTAATGCTAAGATTAATGCTAAGGTATATATCAAGGTTAAGGCTAAGGCTAAGGTTAAGCTTAAGGGTCAAGGTTAATATTGGCGTTTGCGTTGAGGTTTAGGTTAAGGATAACATTAGTATCAAGGTTCAGGTTAAGGCTAAGGTTTAAGGTTCAAGGTTAATGTTAAGTTTAAGGTTAAAATTGGCGTTTGTACAAAGTTGAGGTTAAGGATGACGATAACATTAGCGCTAAGATTAAGGTTAAGGATAAGGTTGATAATTAGCATTAAAGTTAACGTTAGCGTTGATATTAGGTTAATGCTAAGGTTAAGAGTAAAGTTAAGCTTAAGGTTCGAGGTTGATGTCAAGGTTAGAGTAAACGCCGCAAGCCCGAAGAGCGAATAAAAGCAAGGGTTTACCGCGCGTTTTTTTTGTGTGAACCGAAAACGACCTCACTGCCGCCATACAATAGTTTTAATCTGGCCACGCCGCTACTGTATTACGAGTAATGTTTACCGTATTCACATTATGTCGCGGCAGTCTATGCGCGATGGGCGCATTGCACGCGGCATATTGTGCCGGGTCCACTATACTCAGCAACTCCAAAGCGCTGCGGAAGACGCTGCGATGATTCACGGCGCTCTTGCCCCCCGAAGGACAGCCTTAGCACCGTCGAACTCCTCACACGAAACCTACAACCATGAAAATATATGTATGGAGATCTTGACGCGACAAGACTTAGATCGCCAACTGACATATTTGCACTCTACTCGTACAGCTTTAGACCGTCTTGCATTTAATCGCGACCATGACGAGAGGCCTCACTACAGTATACCAGGTACATCGCACGGTGAACCCGTTCAGTGCTTATCGCCAAAGCCAGGTTCGAAAGCATCCATCGTGCTCACGGTAAAACGCCCAACCATGAATACCACTGTGCGCCGGGCGCACCTTTACTTCCGAGAAAAGTTGCGAGTTCAGTCTGGGGATGATTCCGTCGGGCGTGTCTCCCCCCATCATGGTGTGTGTTTTCCCGCTTCCCGTCTGTCCGTACGCGAAAATGGTAGCTGCGGCCCCAAGAGCGAAGTGGGAGGGACGGTGTTTGTACCATTGCACGGCCGTAGTTGCCGACGGTCAGATGAGCGAGATTCAGGATATAACACAACGTATTTAAGAAGGTCGACCTCACTGTTTTTGTGTTGGAATGGCGTGTGTCGAGGCATTATCTCTCTATGGTAAGGCATACAGAGGTGGCATTGCTGAGTAAAGGGACTGTTGTGGACTGCAATTCATTGTGATGTTTGAGAACAGGACGCTACGAAGAAGAAAAGGTGCTGCGTACTGCTGTGCTCGTAGATCACTATGGCAAAATTGTGGAAATGAAGAAAATCCACGGAGGCACCTGTTGACGTCGCTACGACGCAGACGCTACACGGACATATATCCCACCATGCCTCTCTTCTATACAGCAGTCTGGATAAGGCTTGAAAATTCCCAACTTTCATCGCCTGTGAACTAACTGGCTGTAGGCTTGCAGTCCGACCTGACCGTGCACAACACGAGAACGTACTGATCAAGAACACATTTTTCAAATAACTATTTACTGGAGCTCATCACCATTGTAGCCCTGCAGGGCCTTCTCAACGATTGGTGCCCCAAGGTCGAGATGGACGCCCTCTTGGTTTGAAGTCCAGTCATACGCGAAGTCGTAGCTGAAGGCCTTCGGCTCTCGTTTGCTCCCGCCAGGTTCCGCGGCCGCGGACGGGTCAGTGATGCTTATTTGGTTGCCTTCCACCTGCATCATTTTCGAGTCACCACAGAAAAACAACCCTCAATATTTTGCATTGACACAAGCTGCCAATCGCTTGCGTTGTGAAAAAAAGCAACCACCGTTCTCCCTTCCGCGGAAGCCGCGTCTTGTATGTGCGTTGCTGGCGTTAGACGGCCGACCAAAAAAGCTGACCTCTCACGTTGACGCCCATGTGTAAGTTGGGGTGCTTTCGACGAGTCCGCGCCCAATGGAGTACGCAATGTCAAGATTGTGGTGCCAGGTACGATAAAAACGAGGGCTCCGTATGTACTCGAAGGCATGACCCCACTTCGTACAGTGTTACGACTCTGCCGAAACCTTTGTCCTTCTACAGTAATTGGTCTTTATTACTTACCTGGTACTGTATTGTACGACCGACACAGCTGGTTTTGGTCGTCGTATATTGGCGCGGTGATCGACTCAGGTGGTGTATATACGAGTACCCGTACTGTACGAGTACGAGTATTCGTACGAGGTACCTCGTACGCACTACGAATGCTCGTACCTATGTACAGTACGTCGTAGTGTTCTTACTTAAATTAACATGCACTCACGGAAATAATGGCCTGGCATCCCAGCGCCTTTTCTTTCGAGCTCATCGGGCGACATCTCACGGCCACCCGAACGTTGGACGACTCGCCGTCCATCGTCACAGCTCAAGGGAACCGGGTGCAGGACACGCAGTTCTCTTGCCGGTGTGGTTTCTCTCTCGCTCCCTCGCTCCTGGTTGGCCACTCTGGCGTAGTCGGTGTCAGCCTATGTTCTGAAGTCTGCAGTGCTTCTTCCACCGGCGACACTCGGTATGCCGATGTATGTGTCGATGTATGTACTGGTGTATGCGTCGAGTATAGAGGTCGAACAAGGCGACGCAGAGAAATAAATCAGACGCGCGGAGTGCGATATGACCACGGCTCTCTCGGAAGCCCTTCTGCGCGTTCATACAACTTCGGCTTGACGGTGGCACGAGTAGCATGCTCTCATGGCGTTGAGCTTGGGTGAGGAAAGCCAATGCGTGGTCATGTGCGTCATTTCCTGTCATGAACGTAAAAAACGTAACGGCATTTCCAGGTTTGGCGTCCCCGACTTGCTACAGCCTACGATCTACGATGGAACTCCCCACGTACGAAATTATAGTAGAGCATACCGGGTGCACAGCGTGTATACAGCAGCACCTGTTGAGACGCACAAGGAGCTCGACACCGTCATTGTTGTAGCCCAGCGATGTCCAAGTCCAAGGGTGATAAGTTCGAGACGTACTACAGCATTCTGGGAATCAGGTGCACCGCCAGCACGGAGGAGATTTCAAAGTGAGCTCAAGCACATCATTCGATTTATCGTACCACAGGTAGGAGGTACCACTATCCGTAAATATAAGACGCGTTCGTTTATTAATGTTAATATTAAAACGATCCTTACATTTCCGAACAGAACGGCATACCTGGTATACCGCGCAGCAAGTACTCCCATCATTGTTGTTCTGCCTGTGTGTTGCCTGCTCTTGCCTGTTGGGGCTTGCATCTTGCGTAAGCATCCTCAAACTTACTGCGCACTCCGGTGCACTTGGTCTCTACATTTTGCTTCCTCGTGCACGGGAAGTACTGTTCTCACTCCAAACATGAGCCGCCTTGTGCGTACCTTGTACATAATCGAAAGCGCCGCTTGTACGTACGTCGTACATGCTCCACCTACGCCCGTACTCGTATCCTTCCTATGTAACAGGACAGAGCGAGCAAGTACACCGAACGCCGTGCCTATCATGTAATACTCTGAAGCTGTAGTCGCACTACTATCAGCTTCCGAACCTAGAGCTAGGACCTAGCTGTTGGTTCTAAGGTATGGAGCCTCGGTGTTCTTTTTCTTTTCGATAGAAGACACACGCCGTTGCATCGCGAAAAAATCATACCTACATACCTATTACCTGGTAGTACTATTACAGTAGTAGCTGGTACACCCGCGGTCACTCGCATCCTCCAAATATCACACTACGATAACGCTGCAACACAGCAACAGCTGCTTGTCACTTGCCACACGCTGTCAACACCGCTCGCAATGTGGGCGCAGTCGTAAAAGGCTCACCTTATTTTTTACCCCCTTTCTGTAGCATACTGTTATTCTATGAAACATACTTATTTGTGTTCGTCTACTTATGATACAGCAGCCTAGTTTGGTGAGTCCACATTGTTATTATTTATACGAACGACGCACTGCATCGTCGCCTTACTTTACACCGTCACTAGGTAGTACGGTACCACAGCTCTGGTACTGTTTGTACTGTTTTTTCATTTGACGTTATACTTCGTATGATAGGGGTACCCGCAGGGTATCTCTCCCTTTGGTACAACACCTGGTATGTACACGTAACGGAACACGTATGAATACGCTCGCGTTCGCAAGTCCACACGCCGTTTGCAACATCCTTGCCGTTCGTGGAAAATTAAAAATAACCCGCTTAGCCCCTGGTGGGATATACCTCTATATACTGGAAACCCCTGTGTTTGCCCCGGACGGGGATGGTACCGATTCGTTCCCTGTAAGAGCGCCTTTCAATATTTGCGGATGTTACCCGCGGCTGTGGTTCTAGTATTTTTGGGCAATATCGTGCAAACTGGCGCCGTTCTCGCGTTTTTTAGCCGTAACGAGCATCCCTGCTATATTCTACTGGTGTACATACTGCTGTAGTGCCTGGTGGGGTGTCCCACAGGATGTCTCTCCAACTTGAATCCTACACCTGGTATTTTACTACAACTTTTATGTTCTGCTGGTGCTGTAATGTGATAGGGCATTCCGCAGGGTGTCTCATAACTTGAATACGACGCCTGGTGCTGTTCTCTACTGATCATGTTATATGGTAGGGCGTACCGCAGGGTGTCTCTATCGGTGCACCCGGACAAGGGGGGCGATCCCGCGGCGTTCCGAAGACTGACCAAGGCGCATGACGTGTTGAGGGACCCAGTTCTCAGAGATAGGTGAGTCCACCTCAAGTGGGTGTGCGGTACATACCTACCTATACTACAAATCTAGACCTTCCCGAATGTACGAATGGGGAGGGGTCTTGCAACGGTGTTTTTCCGCTCTATTACTACAAGTAGCATGTCGTACGGCTAAATTTGTTTACCGCCTGGAATCTCCGATAATTAGACAGTCCAGGTACCTGGTAGGCACGTAGTCTCTTTGGTTGGTATATGCAGTAGCAGTTGCAACAGTAACGCTCGTACCGTATGTATGCGCTTTATTTTTTGTTACACACATTGAGTAGAGCGAAACATTCCTCAGCTATGAGAACGCCGATTTTGTCGAAAGTCATCTTCGCAAGCTGCATGTGATACTTCAATCGCTTATGCAACGCCTTCATGCTGCTACCATCTTGAGCGAACGAAACACCATATATATAGCAAGCTCATAGATGTTTCGAGGGTCCCGAAACGCCAAACACTGTCGTCGAAAGCGAAGAATAACACGGGTCGAGCTGAACGACCGGCTCAACGATGCCACGGCTGCAGCAGCAGCCTAAAAACTCCATACGGAGACTCGAACCCATAACATCAACGCCAGCAGTATTCGAGGTTAACCACTAGACCACCGGGACCACCGGCTGCCATCCTTCAACTGCCGTCTGAAAGGCCTCTCGCTAACCGCAAACACACCAACCGCCACCGTTATGGCTTGATGTATACACGCTCGTGTGCGGTGTCGACCATGTTTGTGCGTTTACTCGACAACACAAAGGTACGACAGGTACGGCGCTGCTCTGGAGCCGTCGCCAGGCGACCTCATCGGCTCCGGCACGGTGGGACGCCTAGTGCCACTCTCGATGGCTGCCACCGGTGGCGCAATCTCCCAACTTCTCTGGGTCGTGGGAGCTTGCAGCACGTCCTGGTGGGGTCTGGGGTGCGCTGCTTCGGCCGGGGGTACCTGGCTCAAAGCTAGAAGTGCGGGGGGTCGGGGCGACAGCGCGCTGCCCGCGATACTGGGCGGGTTGTTTTTAGGAAACGCGGCGGGGTTCGTTGTCGGGTTTGGGGCCTGCGGGACTGTCCGGTTGCTGACCCGACGACGACCGTAACCTCTTTCCTATTGTGCCAACATTTTGAGGACACATTCTTTGATTTTGGAGGCGTTCTTCTACGATAGGGGCAGGCTTTTTTATAGGGCCAAACTGTTTCTGACCTTAAGGCATGCTTCTCAGCTGAAGAACGAGCCAAAATGGTTTGTGATTTGAGGTAATTTTCGTTTCAGACCTAGGCCATGGGATTTCTCATTTGCTTAAGGTGGAGTATGCATTTTTTCTCAAGGCCACTTTTTGGGTGACTTAGTGATAGCATACCGGTAGATTTTATATACTGTAATCAAGTGACCACCCTCAGAAAGTTGCAGGTGCCTTGTCACACCCCTATCCCCTACCGCAGCATGCGTTATCGGAGACGAGACTGGCCATTTTTCGCGTAAGAAGTGCGTCGGACGGTTTCGTTTGATGAAAGGCTTCGAATGCTCTTTGATGAAAGCGCAAAGCCGAGAAGGTTTTTAGAAACTGTTGATGTTGGTGAGCGGTCGAATACACTCCTTGACACGTCTCATTTGTCGTGCAGTCGAAAGGTGTTTATCTTCTGTGGCATGGTGTTGACCTGTATTGCTTGCCGCCCTCGCTCAGCATTCTGGTCGCTTCTATTGTATGTAATACTTATGTTATCGGCTTGTTGGAGAAACCCCCGTACAGCGGTGAGCGGAAGTGTACCCGCAGTTTATTTAATTATATAATCAATCAATTTGTGAATCCTCTCTCACTATTAATAGGAGGGTTGAGCATCCGCCCTAAACTCTGGTCGCGGGCGATTGCGGGTGTCGCGAGTACTGAGGTGAATGTGTGCCCACCCTATATATAATGCGTACCAGGTATGTAGCGTCACTGTCCTGGCCTGCTGTTGTGCTTCCACTTGAATCGTGCTGACGGTGTGCAAAGAGCCGTTTTCGTTTTATTGGTGCTGATGGACTGCTTGCATGAATCGGCTTAAAATTATGAGCTTTGTATGACCATGAAAAAAGGGTTATATCAGCCCAATGGCGTGAGCACCTTTCTATATTCGTGTCAGCAGTGCATGGTTTGCATCGTATTCTACCTGTTTTATCCTGATAAAAAAATGACGACACTTCCAGGGACATTTAAACCTGTGTTGATGCTGCTGCCCCGAATTTTGGATGCTGCTGCCCCGAATTTTGGATTTCTTTCTTTTTTTTCCCCATGGGAGGGGGGGCATGACAGTGGCAGTGCTCACACTTGACGCCGCTGTCGGCGATGGTCGGAAGGAGATAACAGGTTGTGTGACAAGGTTGCCGGCTTGGCCGAAGAAGCAAAGACGGAAACCTATCCTTCCATTGCTGCCCTGAGTATGTTTCCCCCCCCCCGCCTTGTTTATCTCTTCGTTTCTTGCCCGTCCTTGTTCCATTCCCTCTCTTGCTTCGTTCATCAAGCAGTTACCAGTTCCTCTTCGATTTGTCTTGAGCAATTATTGTAGTTTGATTTTGTGTTTTTGCAGGGTTGTTTTGTTGTCTTTTCGTACCCGGTACGTTCGCTTTTCATACCTTTCAGATGCGATAATACTGGATTTCTCTGTTTCAGTTTATGACCACTTACTTTATATCTCGCTCTAGGATGAAGAAACAGGACAAGACACTGGGTGTATACTGATGTTGGGTAAACATAACGGTTTAACGGGAAGACAGCACATTTACTTATAGTTGCTGCAGTTCTGTTGTCGCCTTAATCCCTTAAGAAATGGTCCCACGTATTTAGGGGACAAACTACTTGGAATTAGTGTGGGATACATTTTTCAGTTCTAAATGGGTTTAAGCTGGTCAAACGCAAACGAAGACACGGGAAGGTATTGTGATGCTAGGGCGCTGTGGCTCGTGCAGGGTCTGTCTAACTGGCAACTTTTCATACAGTAGTTAATCCTCAACGAGAGTGTAATCAGATTGATTAGGCAGCTGTGGTTTGTGCAGGATTATCGACGTGGTCAGTCTTCCACTATTACCGCATATAATTAATCCTCGCTCGCGCCCTGAAGATGTTCGTTCGAGATGGCCACGAGTACCCCGGTAGAACTGCCTTGCTATCATGTTTCTACGTTTCGTGTTTCCTGCTTCGTTGGGTTGTTAGGAAGCAGCTATATACGAGTGGCGTTAAACTAGATACACCATGCAGCGTGTTCAAGTATGGATTGTGAGTCTACACACGTTGTGCTTTTGACCGTGCCATGTTTCTCCCCGCCCTTTCATAGCCTCTTAAGTACCCCACCCAGTGACTATTAATCACGGAGCTCCATGTTTTTCTGTGTAGGGCGGTGGCCGCACGCGCATGCATGTAGCACACAAGACAGCAGACACTGGTATGTGATTGTAAGTTGCCTCAGGATGGCATCGACCATCGGCGTATCTACGCGAAGTAGAGGCGACTTTCTTTCGGGATGAATACTCAAAAAGTTCAGTTCCGTTGCTTTCGCTTCCCTTCCTTCAGCACAAAGCCGCCGCACCATTGACAAGGCAAACCCAAGTAAGTCAACCCTCATCTCGATTCGTGACCAAACCTAACGTCAACACGACGCCAGGCGTGACACGGCGCTCACTACCCGTGGGGGCGAAATGGGCGGAGGGGGGCTAAAACACATAAAGGACCCGATGCACGCTTGGTGCCACCATACAGGCCTGTCGGGCATCATACTCGAGAGTCGACAGCCGATCGCCTGAATCTCCCTACCCTTACAAAATGAAGCAACCCTCAGGTTGGAATAGCGTTCCCAACAAGATTGGATGTTTGGGGGGGGAGACGGTCCTATATACGTGCCATAGCGTCCCTCTCTGCACGGAGCTAGATTTTGCACCTCGTGTACAACAAGCTCCCGAGCAGATGCCTAGTCAACAAACATACAAATATGGGCACTACTGCCCAAAGCACTTCACACACAGCAGTCGACACAGCAGTAGAGGCCTTCACAACAACACGACACGGCCTCCAGTTGGGGCTGAGAAGGTGGCCTTCCAGGTCCCCTAGCGCTCCAGCTGTAGCGCGAACTACTTCACGTCACAGATTCATGACTACATCAGTCACTGGGTCATGTGCCACTTGAGAGATGTGGCTACCATATTGGAGCTACCTCTGTAGCTTGATTGCACTAGTGGTCCATCTCGAGGAACTTGAGCTCCGACACCTCGAAGCCGGGCATGGGCCACCGGCGGGCAAAGGCCTTGACATCGTCGCCCAGCGTCTTCACGTCGGCGTTGTCCTGTCAAAAAAATAAACCGCCAGGCGAGGAAGATACAATTATTATTAAACGATGCATGCTACGGTAGGTGCACCGTGATTTTTCTGAGAGTGGTCACTTGAGGAGCTCCGTGCATCACCCGAAAATTGTTTTTGGAGGAAAACAAAAGCTACCCGATGAACAATCCCGCGGCCTTAACTATGTATAAAACGAAAAATAGAGTAACGCAAGAACGAAATTCGGACGATTTTGGGTTAAGGAGCCCCGTTGTTCCGAAAAAAAAACAGCCAAAAATTGCTACCTCTATCGTAGCACGCGTGAAACGCGGACGATAGGTCGTATCATGAGATAAACGAAGCAAAGCAAGAGGAAAACACGAGGAAAACTAGAGTAAAAGATGACACGGAAAAAAAATCGGCGACCCTATTACGTACATATCGAAATGCGCCTGAGAGGCAAACATTTTGACCACAGCCACACGCAGGTACATTTTTGTAGTGCACGCGAAGAACATCACCCCCCTTCAGCCAGTAACAAACACAGGCGTGCGTGGGAAATTTGGTGGCTAAAGGCAAACACATTGGGCACCACCGGCCAGTACACCTGAGATTTAATGTCAAGGACAGAACGCAATACAATCATCCTAAACGTCGGTCAAATCAACATCCAAATGATCTATAACCCAAACCTGCCGATCTGAGGAGATGCGCGTAAATCTGTTTACTACAGATCCAACCCATAAAACCTGTCTTAGAACATGCAGAAAATGTGCCTTCATATACATCAGGAATGTACCTGCCCTGAACTGTCTATTAGTAAATCATGAGGGTGGAAGGAAATCCACCATCTCTCCGGGTAGTGAAAATATTTTCAACAGTCTGCTGGGCGACGGTGCTTACCTCCATGGCAATGACGAAGTCCTTCAGTAGCTTGCCAGACGCCTGCTGGAGGCTGATGCCGAGCTCGGCCGCACGGGCCATGAAGTCAGCGATCTGGCGGAATTCCGCCTCCTTCATTCCGCGCGTGGTGAGGGCGGGTGACCCGATGCGGACGCCTCCCGGGGACATGGCCGACCTGTCCCCCTGTTATTACATCCCCACGGACAACGACCCAACGGGGATAACACGGAGTAAGATCTTTGCACGGTCTGTATCTCAAGATAATGCTGCCACGCCTTACAGTGGTTGGATCTTACCCAATCCTTTACTGGTATTCTGGTGTACGTGCAGCTACTGCTATATCCCCTGGCACAAAACAAAACACGCTGTCACAGCCGCCCTGTCCGCAGGGTTAATAGGGTTGGTTCAGCACTTCACAAATGCCTTCACAAATCACGGGACACTCCGCTGAAATTCCTAATATGACGATTTTTACGGCAGTTAAAAATTCTAATTGGACGATTGTTACACCAGTCAAAACAAGACTACTCGTACTGTAAACACATAATTGAACGATTTCTACAGCAGTCGAAATGAGACAAATTCCGAATTGGACGATTTTTCCATCAGCCGGAACAAGACGAACTCCGAATTGGACGATTTTTGCAGCAGGCGCAATAATTTTTGGTGAGGTTCAAAAATAATAATAGTGAAAGGCGATGCATCGTGCGTTTAGCTCAAAGCTGCCGCGGCAGCGAAGCTAACTCATCATCAGCCACTAGCAGCACGGCAGCTCAGCGGCACCACCACACCAGCCGACCACTCTCCCCGCAGGTCACCAACGAACAGCTTCAAAAGAGCCTTAGACTGACCTGGACGGCGTTCTTGTTGAGGGTGATGTGCACCTTGTCGCACAGCTTCTCCATCTTGGACCCGGTGAGCGCCTGGGGGCGCAGGTCCCTGTATCAAGGACAAAAAATACGCCATCATTAGATTCTTGCGGTACGATATCTCACCACAATTTCGACAAAGGAACCAATACAGCATTATACATCGCGCAACATGTTCGAAAAATGAACCAGTTCTTCGTCAGCGAGTTACCACCTCTCGTAAACCCGTCATACTTCCTGAACGCTTACGTACAAAAACCGACAAAATGTTACTACAGTAGAAACACGTGCAAAAGAGACGAACGGGTGATCAAGTGGGGACCATAGCCTTGGTTTTAGCGACCCAAGCAAGGAACGAGACGTTCAGTCTGATCTCACAACACACCAGGCACAATGGCGCAGCCGGCATACCCTGCAGTTATCGCCCTTCAAGCGTTCGAGGAGGACGATGACCATGCCAGACACACCCAACTAAAGCTTGTGGCGAAGCATCATACTCCCCGAACGCGGGAGTTTGCGCTTGAAGCACCCACGGCGGGGGCCACAGGGTTTTGTGAGCATGCGGTGCAACCTCTTCCCTTGCCCGACGGCTCTTCTCTGGCGCAAAAAAAAATCGCTGCCAGCGCGCGCCCTCGGCTGTGCAGGGTACATCTCGCGTCCGCGATCGCGGGTGTGCAGTTCGACTCTCATGTCGACAGCACAGGACTGGACCGTCCCCGCAAGGTACAGAGTGTTTCGCAATCAGGCACGCACGCCTGATTGCAAAACACTCTATATACCTTACAGGGACGCTCCTGTCCGGTGCTGTCGCCGACATGTCGTCGAACCGCAAACACGCGATCGCGGACGCGAGATACCCCGCACAGCCGAGGGCGCGCGATGGCAGCCATTTTTCTATGCGCCAGAGACGAGCCGTCGGATAAGGGAAGAGGGTGCACCGCATGCTCACGAAACGCTGTGGCCCCCGCCGTCGGTGCTTCAAACGCAAACTCCCGCGTTTGGGGAGTATGATGCTTCGCCATAAGCTTTAGTTGGGTGTGTCTGGCATGGCCATCGCTCTCCTCGAACGCTCCAAGGGCAATAACTGTGGGGTATGCCGGCTGCGCCATTGTGCCTGGTGTGTAGTGAGATCAGACTGAACGTCTCGTTCCTTGCGCAGGTTGCTAAAACCAAGGTTCGGAGGTTTTTGTCCCAACTAACCAACCCGATCCTCTTTTTGGTACTTTTACCTACAGTAGGAATATTTTTGTGGTCAGATATTTTTTTCGCTGTGGGTGTTTTCGCGGTCCATTTGCTGCATGCGGCCAGAATTTCAGCCAATGACGTTCGTTCAATTATGTTTAATATTTTAAGGTGGTTACTAATTCAGTGATTAATTAGCGGGTTCTGTATGGGTTATAACGAGAAGGGGGGGGGGGGCAGGTCAACGCTTGACGCCATCCGTAGTACTGTAGGTCAAGTGAACAGTGAACTCGGCCCTTACCAGGCACGAAGCAGTACACTCTGAAAATGTTCCCAATCTTCTCTGGAACGTGCACGCTGACAAGGAGCTTTTCAATAAACAACATCTATGAATATACATGTAACAGCATGGATTTCGCTGACGAGAGATGCCAACTAATGAAACACACAATCGGACGCGAAATGAATGGGCAATGCACACTACACCATTAAATCTTCCATGATGAGCCGCCCGCCAAGATGCCATAATCGGACTCGTAGTGGGCAACAAATGAAGCATTCACTACGTAAAACATCCGCAGAGAGACACACAGCACACATCAGGCGACAAGCCAACAGGGAATATAGATAGAGGAGTGTGAGTGGGCGAAGACCCACCAGAGGAGGAGGTGGTTCTCGGTGCCCCCGGTGCAGATGGTGTACCCCTTCTTGACGAGCTGGTCTGCGCACGCCGAGGCGTTCTTCTTGACCTGCCAAGTCCAGCGACGACCACAGCGATAAAAATACATTAAAATAGAAAGGAGAAAAGTTCCAGGGCACCTTAACCCCTTGAGAACTGGTCACACGAATTTGGGGTCAAACTACTTGGAATTAGTGTGGGGCCTTTTTTTCAGTTCTGAATGGGTTAAGTGAATATATACCTGGTATACACAGACCGACAGCCTGGTACCTGGTGAGCGTTGTCAGGAAACGAGACACGGAAGCATAGATGCATGGCATTTTCGTCAAGTCTACAGTCTGCTTCAGGCGATCGGCTAGTATCAGTTGGCTGACGAAGCCGGTCAACTAACTGGGTTTAGTCGACTATTAATAGTCGGCTGGCGCTATTTTGCTTCATTTTACATACTGTATACCTGGTACTGGTACACCCTGTACAAAATACACGATGAAATACATGTCGAAGGCCGGCACCGGCATCGCCGATAGCGATGGGTTTTATTCAATGCACCAAGAGTTGCAGTAGACCTCTCAGCTCTCTCTCGCTCTCTGATAGGAGCGGTGTCAAGGAGAAATTCGCATCCCATAGCACAGAAGCCTTCCGTAGACAAAGAAAACCAAGTATTAAATAGTCGGGTTGTTGGCACCGCCGTAGTCACTTTGTCAAACCTAGCAGGCGACTTATACGGTAGTCATCCAATCCAACCTACAGCTCAAGTTAGATGTACGACCTGGAACGTCTTTTCGGACGCTAGTCTGGATTACTATTAATAGGGTTCTGGGTTCAAAGGCTATTCGGTACGACCATTGGCTTGGTCAAAATCGGTCAAACTCTCACGCCACGATATTATATGCCGATTTTGGCACACGACCATGTATGTCCGAGGTCAACGTCTGGCTGGAGCCATCGCCGGCATTCTTCAACACATGAATCGTATCTGTCCAAGAGAGTGTACTCGTAGTCTGTATATAACAACGGATAAATACATGGGAACGCGCCTGCACGATGTACTCCTTGAACTCGGGGGTCATGCTCTCCAGTAGCTGGGTGGCAACGCCGGCGATCTGGTGCTCGTGGGGGCCTCCCTGAAGCGCGGGGAACACCGCGTTGTTGATCTTCGTGGGGAAGTTACGCTCGTCCTGCGTACCGTAAAATTGTCGGAAGGGGCAAGGGGAAAAAATACGTTAAAACAAATAATATATGATATGTTTTTCGTCTCCCCGAACAACAACAGACTGATATTTTCTTCTTCGGACCAAGAAACAAGACATTCAATATTATATATACCACGTGCCGCATATATTTGGCACTCGTCATGAACAGATTGGTGCAATATGTACAAAATGCAAGCTCATTTTCTCTGTCATCCGATACTACTCGTACGGCATGTGCCCACGACAATCAACGCCCGAGCCCCCCCCCCCCCGAAAGGCAGCAAACAAATGGCAAAAGCCTTCCAAGAAAAAAAAGTGAGCATGGTATTATTCGCACGCGCTTTTAGAGCACGAATAGCCACACGGCGCACACGATCGATCTTGTCATCCACACCGACAATCGACTTCGACAACGAAACACAAGAGGGGGGGGGGGCATGCCATGATGCCATGTGCAAACCTCACGGAAGGGCGAAACACGAATGGAAGTGATTCAACCTTTTAGCACATTAGCACTGTAAAGAACAAACAGCTCAATAGCTAACTCTATTTTCAAGTAGTTTATCCCAAAACGGGCTCCGGTTCTAAAGTAAAGGGGTTAGATTAGGTGGTTCAAGTGTTCACCTTCTGGAAGAAGATGAGTCCTGCGCGAGGGCCGCGGAGAGACTTGTGCGTGGTGGTGGTGACGACGTCGCAGTAGTCGAACGGGCTGGCGGCTTCCTTCGTCACAACCAGACCCGAGATGTGGGCCATGTCGCTGAGGCCAAACGTGAACCACAACACCATAACACGGGCGCGGGGGGGGGTGTACTTCATTTTCATACATGGCCGAAGTCGTATGACCATAGACCCTCGCATCCCTATAATGCCGGGACGGAGCATGTCGGGTTTTCACCGACCAGGCGGGCTTACTCAGTTGTTGCGTGCCTTAGCTATTTGAGCACTGACAAGCATCCTTTTCTATACGCAGCAGCGTCTCTACTCCTAATAGAAACACCTCTGACATTTGGGCGCTCATGACGTTCTTCTCTATATTACATAATTTGGGTTGGGCTTACATTATCCCCTTCCTGGGCGGGGGAGCGAAACCATCGCGATTGGCAGAATTTTCTACGTGGGTGTGCAGTGCGCGATGGAAAAACAACTCCATTAACTTCCTCTGAAACTGACAATTCATGAGCGTGCTCCCTCTTAAAATGAGCTTCAACGCGAGGGAACGTGAAGACGCCTTGGAACTGGCGTGTTGTGCTCAGGTGCAATGTCTTAATACATGTGTCATGTGTCTTGTCGGGGAAATCGCCTTGGTTCCAGGCAAACAACAGCAGTAATGACGGTTTCGCCATCGAGCAGACCTTCCAAAATAACAACAAAAACTATACACGACGCATGCTACGGTAGAGATGCACCATGTTTTTGCCTTATAAGGGTGGTCACTTGAGGAGCTCCATACCTCACCCAAAAGCTGATTGTGGAGGGAAGTAAAAGTGCTACCCGATGAATAATTCCATGGCCTATGGAAGTATAAAACGAAAAGCATGCCAACACAAGAATGGAAGACCAGCGACTGTTTGTTAAGGAGCCCCGGCTTTCATAAACATTTTCAGTCAAAAAGTTCTACCTCTATCGTAGCACGCAACTCACCACAGCAAAAGGGCGCCGTTAGCGTCGGCGATCTCCCTGAACTTCGCGTAGTCCCACTCGCGAGGGTACGCAGACCCACCGCACACGAGCATCGCCGGCTTGAAAAGTCCCGCCAAACGGGCCAGGTCCTCGTAGTCGATGATCCCAGTCTCGGGGTTGACCCTTTCAAAAAAGGACAAGGGAAAAATTCAAGGTCAACTACAGTAGCTTTCAACGAATGGCAAACGTTTCACGTAATAAGTTACGAGTTCGCAGACTATCTATGAGTACATGTGTTGAAGGCCATTGGCTTAGGTTGCACCGCATGTCTTGGTGCAACCTTACCATCGCTCGTGGGTCGAGTTGCGTGTTAGGTATAGCAAAACCCGTAGGTCAACAATGGCGTATGTGTCATGTGTCATGGGGTGACAGGAAACTGACCAACGTTTGCTCAAAACAGACGTGACAATCCGCACCTGCGACGCCAGTAAATGTATACAGGAACACACGTAAAGAGCGTCAAGAGAGACAAAAAAATCCGTCTGATGTTTGCAACAGTCAAATGGTTTGGGGTATAGCGCGAAATCTCCGACCCCCTTCTTCACGCGCCAAACAAGAGACGCGAAAACCCATACTTGTTAAGGCAGTCCGCGCGGCAAAGCGATTCCCGAATCCCAAACGCCTCCTGCAAATCGTCATAAAAACCCTCACCGGTAGGGGAGCGACTCGAAGTACACGGACGTCGCCGACACCGCCTTCCTGGTGCCCTCCTTCTTGGAGTAGGTGTAGAAGCCGTGGGTGAGGTGGCCGCCGGAGGGGAGGTCGAGTCCCATGATGCGGTCGTGCGGCTTCAGCAGACCCGTGTACACAGCGAAGTTGGCGGGAGAGCCACTGCAAGTTACAGCGGAGGGAGGAAAAACAAAAACATACTTTCAGAACGGGCCCTGATCGAAAAAAATTACTTCGTATATATCTAGCTAACATCGTCGAGAACAAAAGCACACGGAATGTTTAGATGTTCAGCACCGCCGTCGGCACAAACATAATATGTTGAGATATTTAAAACTGTCGCGAAAAAAAACATGCGACATGCCACTGGTGTGTACTATGGCCAAACATACGTAAGAACCGTGGATAAAATGTTAAAATACCAGTGGTCCTCATATCGTGGGACAGCAGTTGTATGGATGTACGGCGCCGTCATCAACTGGAGTGACCGCGATCGGGGACCTCGCACGAGAGAGGCGAAAGGACCGACGCCGAACTCATGCACCGACTCCCTCCAACAGCATCTGTCGCGCGGAGCCAATTGGCAGCTTGCTTTCGCGCCGCGCATGCAATGTACCACTCGGTCCTGAAGCATAAGGACCTTGATTAAAAATTAATATACAAACGGTCCTTAAATTTCGGCTATGCAGTAGTACCAATGCTACCAATAGTAGTAGCGCTAGTCTACACGTACTGGTCAGTAGAGCAGTAAAATGCCAACACCTTATGTACGTACATCGTTATTTTTCGAGTCCAAGAACGAACGAGCTTCGTAGGCGGGTGATTCAGGCGCGAGGCGCGCGGGCATCGTGATCAATGACGGTGTTCTATCCGCATTGCAAAGGCCTTGCTGGGAGATATCGCGAAACATGACAAAATAATGTACCTTTGGTGTGTTTCAAGAGTATCACCTGGTACACCTTTTCGTGCTTCAATAAACGAGTCAAACAGCCAACAGTTGGGTAGAAACGCAACTTACCTGTAAGGCTGCACGTTGATTCCCCACTTCTCGGGGTCCAAGCCGTACGCCTCCAGCGCGCGAGACTGGCAGAGGCTCTCGATCTGGTCCACCACCTGGTTTCCGCCGTAGTAACGGGCTCCTGGCAGACCCTCGGCGTACTGGCAGCATCAACATCACCAGCATCAGCACAACCAACATCACCACGACGAGGGACAAAACAAGCAAAGCCGTACAGTAATATACAAAGTGTTAGGTTTGCGGGCTGTACGAGGTACACAGCAGTGCTGCGGTATTGCAAATCACGGGGGCCCCGACAAGGGTGGATGTTGACCGTTCCAACACGTACAGACATATCATAGGTATGCGAAACAGAGCCGCTGGCGGCGGCTTGACGCGATACCTTAATACCATGGCAGCATGTGGCAGCATGGATTTGCAACCATTAGCGTTACGTTTTACTGTCGTGCTGGAAACAATGCACGTTACTGCTGGAACTCCTGTCGAATTGAAACACTATGACAGAGTAGGTTGAATCAGAGTCAGCGGCCGATCATATTTGAACTACTTCAGTAGTTGCTGTCAACAAGTACTACCTCTGCCACAGCCCACAGCAGGCAGTCACGGCAGGAGGGCTCACGGTGTCGTGGCAGGCTCTTACGATATTATACGAGTATACACGGGGTACTCATATCAAACTGAATACGAGTACGAGTGTATGCGTCGTTTCATACCACTTTTACCCCATTTGGGACTATCATACTTGATTGTACTCGTAGTATAGAGCGGAAAAATGTGGAAATCAAGTGTGGCGATTGCAGCATCGGCCACGCGAAGCAGGCTATCGGAAGCAGGCTATGGCATGACATGAATAATATGATAGGCTGCCTGGGTAGGGGATAGGGGATGCGTCCAAACTGCACCGTAAGGAGCCGAAAGACATGCGCACAGCACGATGGTGCTCGTACTGGTGCACACTCTTCCTGTTCGGCGATCTGCTAAGACCGTGTTCTCCTCGGTTTTTGGGTTGCTAAACCTGGGTCCAAAAATGGTCAAGCAAGTGAACTTTAATATCGTAGTGCTACGTAATCAAAGGCGAAACACGAACAAAAATTGTGCATCAACAAATGTCCCACCAAACGTTACCATGTGTTCCCGTTGGGCGCATACCGCATGCCGCATGCTCACATGGATTGCGCTACGAGTAGTCAATTTACCTTGTTGGTGAGAGCAGACCCCAAGCAGTCCATGACCGCCCTCGAAGTGAAGTTCTCGCTGGCGATAAGCTCCAAGCTAGACCATTGCCGCGTCTGAAACATGAGCAACGCATCGATTAAATACCGTGTGTCAATTTGGAAGAAATGTCGATGAGGCTTTCGTTCCATCGGAATGACCTAAACTTTGTCTACCCAACACACAATACGTACAACCCCTTTTTACTTTGTGTTGTACTGCAGTACATGTATGGGTGCGCCGAGTATTGAGTGGGCGGCAATCGACACAAGGGCAGGGTACGTGATACCTGGTACCTGCTACCCGTACGTCGTACGAGTACGACACAGCAGGATGTGTGTATCTGATTGAAAGCACAAGAGGGAGGGATGGCTTTACAGGCCGCGACCGCATAACATCATGCACGACATGAAAAAAATAACCTAAACAAAAACTGCCAGATACCGGCCACATAACAGGAATGAATATTCGCCGAGTGCCTATCAGGTACCAGGTATCAGGCAAGGAGCGAAAGCCTCTGACTCCGTTGATGGATGCAATGCGGTATGATACGTAGCAAACCCGAACAAAAGCAACCAATGAGACGGCATCCAGGAATGCAGCGCGCATGATGAGCTCTTGGTTTGCACTTGCACTTACTATTGCAGTGCCTACGGGAGCAAAAATATGGTATACGGAAAAAACACCACGACATATTTACGAGAAGGTAAGAAGCAAGAAGCACACCTCGCTGGGTGGAACGTGGTGGCAACCATGGCACGTAGGCAGTCAGAAGTCTGAGCAGTGGTATGATAGAAGCCACAGACCGAGAAGCATACGAGTACATCGCTCACGAGCAGAAAATCACTCCTTTCGAGGGTTTGCAACGCGGGAGTGCATCACGCAACGAAAGACCCCGCCGAACGGGAGCGACGAAAACATGAGCGAAGGAACCTGCCCGAATCTGGACAGGGCGGTTCATCGAATCGGATGCAGGCCGAGGCGGCTGGACGCACAACACTGCTTCCACCACGAGAGCAAGGGAGGGTATTGCAACCTACTACCGGTATGTGCGTACCCTTTTAGTGCGGAGCACGCCAGATTGCATACTGGCTGCTGGCTGCTGGCTGCGGGCACGCTGCTGCATCAAATGCCTCCAGAAATCGCAACCAACGCACGCACCCTGATGAGACCGAAAAAGCTGCCTCACCAGCCAAGCAATTCACGGCATGGGGCAGCGCCGATGGCCCACCCGGCAGCCGAGCACTCCTTGCCGTGGGCAGCTAGCAGGGCACGGCTTGCGATTTCGCCCACACCGTGTTTGTGGAAGGCCTACATGGGTCACGTAGCCTGGGCCTAGCCTCTCACCTTCTCCTTCTCGATGAGGTCGTAGAGCGCCGGGTCGTGCTCGGAAAGGGGCACGTTGCCGGGCAGAGTCGAAGGAACCTCGGTGGTAGACATTGCTTTCTGGAATGGCACCAGGGCTGAGGGGCAATGGACTGGTGAGGCAAACGAAACGCAGACGTGCAACTAAATGCAGGGGCAGCAGACCAACAGCAATGGAAGGGCGTCGGTACTTGTGGGGCCCAGGACCAGCTTTGTGGATAGGAATTGAGGTGTGGAAACCCCGCGAGTCCATATCCACTCGGGGATGGGGGACCCGGCGGGACTGTGAAAAAATACGAAAAAGTGAAAAGAAGAAGAAAAATGAAAATCGAAAATTGAAAATTGAAAATGAAAGGTGCAAAAAGCTCGCTTTTCCAAATCGCCAAGAGACAGCTGACTCGTACTACTCTTCTTGCTGCTGCTGCTGCTGTGCTGCTGTCGGCTGTCGGACAGGGGGCCTCGGCGCGAAAAAGACAGGATATCTGGCAGAAGACTTCGATCACATGTCTGATAGTGTCATCATGAGCGCGAAGGAGTTGGATTCGGAGGTGGGAAAGGCGTTTGGCGTGGCGGTGTGCTTGGGGCATATTATCACATGTCCCGAGAGTGCTCCGCGTGCATTTTGTTCTTTGTTCTCAGAAGAAGTAGGATTTCGTCGGCGAGGTAGATTCAGGCATGCGCTACGTAATGCGCGAGGGCCTTTGCCAGAGGCGGCCATGGTAGGCCGGCCTCAGGCATACTAAACGTGTGTAGTACTTGTGTATACGTGGCTGAAGTTTGCTATTCGCAGCCCGGGAACCCAGTCAATTTGGTCCAGAGCTCAGGACAAACTCCCATCATGTTTTGTCATTGTTGAAGTGCTGTAGAATTCGACATCGAAATACTGTGGTATGACGTTTTCTGCGGGGGTCGGGTCGCGTGCCCGACGAACGATGGTTTGGTTGGCCTATCCGCTTGCCTGCTGCCGATAATTTCGACCGGACAGCTCGTGGATTCAACCGTAGTACGCAAACATGGAGACGGGCAATTGGCCATCCCAGATGACGTCGCCTGCGTCGCCCGCAGCATTTTTCACCCCACCCACTCCCCCCTCGACACACACATCCTTTGCGTTCTCACACATCACAAGAACGTGCCAAAAACAAAACCGACAACGCCGTGTAATAAATAACATGGCATCCACGATGCGAGCGTTGCGATCCGTAAACAAGACGAAGCCATTGGAAGTCTCCTTCACCAACCACCACCGCCGTGGCGCGCGTGTTGCTTTGAGCCCTCAGATTCCTTTGATCCTACTGGAGAAGCGCAAGCCGGAGAAGATTCTCCCCGTAGCATCGACGACGAACGAAGCCGACGAGGCCCTCTACCGCTGGTTCCCCTCGGTGACCCAACCTAACGCCACTGCGAGTACCGCACAGGCGAGCTTGGATGCCACCTTCGAGACTCTCCACCCCAACTTTGCAAAGCGATGGGCCCCCTCTCCGGACGCCACCGCCCCCAGCTGCCTCAACGGTGGAACCAACAGCGAGACCACAAATAAGTGCCTCACCAGCAGCAGCAACAGCAACAACAGGAGGACCGAGAGGAGGGCGCGCGATGACAACAAGAACGGCCCGACCTCCTCGCAAGCTGAGGCAGAGGATGGCGCAAAAGGCTCCGCCGGGGTGCCCTTGAACGGGCACGCCCAAGCCGCCTCGACCTCGCAGCTGTTGTTCCTGGTGCGGCACGGGCAGACGGACATGAACGCAGCGGGGAAGCTGCAAGGGCGAGGGGTGAACGCCCACTTAAACGCCGCCGGACTATCTCAGGCCGAAGGTCTCGGACGGTTTGTGCGCAACGTCCCGTTCGACACCGTTACCGCGAGCTCCCTCCATCGCGCCCACGAGGTGAGACGACAGTACTGCTGTAACTGTGTTTTTTGTCCTTCACCAGCCTTGCTTTTTCCAGAAGCTGGAGGGCACGAGAACCGCACGCTGCCCTGCTGAGCGTGGATGGCTCGTAGTTATCAGCGATCAGCGGAGTACGCGACCGAGCTGGAATCGCAACTATTTTGAGCTTGAATGATACGTATTGATGGTTGAAGGTGCGTTTGGGGGGCGTTTTTTTCTGATGGAACGCTCGCGCGAGGGACAGGCAGCGTTGCTTGCGTCTTGCGGCACACTTTTCACGAAGTTCGACCGACCTCAAGGGCTCGGGGCACATACTCGTACGGCAGCAGTAGTACACGTAGTATCAGCTATTATAGTAGTAGTAAACGTCGTTTCCGTTGTCTAGCGCAGAGGACCGAAAGCTGTGTTTGATTCTGTCAAGTGTCAAGCAACGAGACATTATTGGGCGGCATGTTATTTCCTGACATGTTCGATCATGCTCTTCTGTAATACGCCGATCATCATACGATTTTCTTGCTGATTTTTCTCTACATGTGTTCCGTGCTGCGCTGATAGGATACAGCACTGCTGTGTTCCTTGCTGCGCAGATATGAGTCGTACGAACCAGGTATCTGCTCTGTGGTAAAAGTAAAAGTTTAACTGTCAAAATTACATGTCGTCACCCAATTATATCTTACTCAGATATGTATCATACTAAACATTTGCCGGTTGTGGCGTCGACGCGGGACGTACTGAAGTGCCGTTATGTACTATTAATAATAGTATTATACCAGGTATATAAGTCCATGTGGCGCAGGTTGTCAGCTATATAGAGCATCACTTGGAAGACATATTTTTTACGTGCCGCACCAGTAACTACTGCTGTACTAAACTACGCAGCCAGTACCCACTGCTGTACCATGGCAAAGGTTGCTGTCCCGCGTGCGCGTTTTTGGGCGACACACATGGAAAGCTTCGATCGTCCTCTACTTTTATAGCGAGTAAACCCCGCGCGAGCGCGTCAACAACTGCGAATATCAGATTGCGCGTTGCCCTCTTCGCTACGAGACACGCGCACAACCGGCAAATGTTTAGTATGATACATATCTGAGTAAGATATCATTTGGTGACGGCATGTAATTTTGACAGTTAAACTTTTACTTTTACCACAGAGCAGATACCTGGTTCGTACGACTCATATCTGCGCAGCAAGGAACACAGCAGTGCTGTATCCTATCAGCGCAGAACGGAACACATGTAGAGAAAAATCACCAAGAAAATCGTATGATCGGCGTATTACAGAAGAGCATGATCGAACATGTCAGGAAATAACATGCCGCCCAATAATGTCTCGTTGCTTGACACTTGACAGAACCAAACACAGCTTTCGGTCCTCTGCGCTAGACAACGCATTGACAGAACACGTCAACTGCTGTCAACCATTATATATACCAACTGTTTTCGTTGTCGATGTCTCGTGTTACCTATAAATGTTACCGGTATGCCGGTATGTGCTTCTGATGTTGGGTACGACATAACGGTTTACAACACACAACATGCTGCGGGATCGAGACTCGAGACCAGCTGGTTGTGACGCGCTCAGTTATTAAATATTTTGACATGCCGCATATTTGATATCCCGCCCACATTCTGTCGTTGTTTGTTTTTGTGTGTTTCGTTGTTTTGTTTTGCTTTTTGTTCAGACTGCGATGCAAATCGCAGAGCTGAACGCGAAGTGCGTGGAGCGAGCCCAGGAGAACGGAGTGCCTACAGCAGTACCAACCGGTGGAGCGGCATCCTCGTTGTCGCCCAGGGGAGCGTCGTCACCAGCAGACTCCTTTTGCTGCGGCGACAAGGCTCAGGTAAAAACTAGGCATACCCGTGATGATACATACCACATGATCTGAGGTTTTGAACCGTACGTATCAGAACGTTCCGCAATGTCTTAGCGCTGTGCCTGCATTTCTGAGTCCACGAAGAACCCCCGAACAATACTCGTATACTACTGCTGTATACACAAAGGACATGCATACCGTGTGCATACCGCGTAGCACGCAAGGTAACAAACTCCCTTGGCTACAGAAATAATTTGGTCGACAAGGGGTGGGTATCATAATATGCAAATGCCGAGTGATGCGTCTGCGGAGAGATAGCAAAGAGATTTCCCCGACGACGCCATTTGCTGTTTGTGTGTGCCCCCCCATCATAGCTTCGGGGGAGAGAAGCTCGCATCTCAAGTTCGTCCCAGGGGGGTGTTATCTTACTATGAGTGTGTTTTTTTACTATTAGTATCACCCGTGTGATATGGTAATGTTTGGCATCGTATGTGACATAAATGTTTAACGTGATTGCTGTTGCTGCTGTGTACCTGGTATACCGTATCGTATGATATGTGTATATCCCAACCCGCGCGGTACAAATCTGGCAAATAATGATTAATATTTCAACATTTGGTATCATACCTATCCATACCCTCCTTTTACTGCTTGCTTGTTGTATTCTAACAGGTGCGCGTGAGGAATTTTGAAGGTCTTGACGAGCTGTCCTGGGGTGAGCTGGAGGGTCAGGATTCTTCAGCCGAGCCTTGGTGCACCAGGCTGGCTTCGCTCAAGGCTGCATGGGACAACGGAAACTTCGACAGGTGACCGTTGCTCCCTTAATGCCCAGTACACCCGGCGTATGGTGTACCAGGTATACCATACGCGTATGTGATGAATGGTACATACATTACTACGGCCGCAGTACTGTAACCCCTGGTAGATATAGTAGGTGTTGGTAAAAACCCCTGGTAGATAGAGAAGGTGTTAGTAGATTTAGCACTCGGGTGTATTCATGGAGTTAACGGGAGATGCAATAACCGTGAATCAAGGGGTACTACTGAACATGCCGTGTTCTATAGCACCTAGATCATTGGCGGTCCAAAACAAATTATTAAAGGAGAGTGGACCGTCTTGGTATTGACAAGAGGGAGATGTGAGGGAGATGTGTGGCAAGTATGGCCCTCACTGCGTTACTGACCTTTGCTGGCTGTGCATGGTAGAGCTTTACAGCAGTATCAGCAGTAGCACAACTATCTGCCGTATAACGTACCTGGTATTATCATAGAGGTCGCCGCCGAGATTGCGTCTTGCAACATTTAACCCGAAGAAAATTCCGAAAAATCAAAAACCAGTGCCGAAAAACCCAAACTTGGAGGGTCTTAGTTTGCTTATTTTGTGACCGTGTTTCCTCCGCTTTCTGTGTTTGTCGCTGCCTTCGGAAGGGCTGCGAAAGGAGGGGAGAGCCTCGTTGAAGTCCAGGCTCGTGCCAGCGAAGCTCTGGAGGCCTGCTTGGACAGGGGACACGACACGAACCTCGTCGTCAGCCATGGCAGGTAATACTTCTACTTTTGGTATTTGTGTACCAGTCATAGCACCAAGCGAGTCATTCAGGTGAACCTTGCGCATGCTGGTGTCTTCGAACGATAGCTCGGCGCGGAGATTTTCTGGGTGTAGGGCCTTGGTACAGAAAAATGCGTACGTACAGCAGTTACAGCAGTATGGTATGGTAACCACCATAACTTTTAGTAGTACGGTATGGCATACCAGGTATGTGGTAACCAGCATCAAGCTCTCTGCGTTGACCCGAGAATACAAAACGGCACGTTCCGCTTACAGTACCTTGAATCCACGTGATAAAACAATCTCTGTCGTGCAAGTGACAAATGTCTATCGTGGAACGAAATAATCGCTTCTGGCGCGACCCCACTCCTTGAAGGGTAAGGTTAAGTGGGGTAGGTACGACTGTAGGTTATACCTCGGTACGTTACCCGGGTACCCCAAAATGTATACCTTATACACACCCTTGCAATCCTTGCTCTTCCTTGTTCCGCAGGACTCTCCGGATCCTGTTACTATCCCTGTCGGGTTTGGGTCTGGACCAGATGACCAACATAGGAAAGATTCCCAACGCTGGACTCTACATCATCGAAGCTCGACGATCGGCCCCAGGGGCTGCCCGCTCATACCGCCTCCTTAAGCCGTGCGATTTAGAATAACTAATTTTGCGATTTTGTTTTCTTCAATTGCGATTATTTTAATTTTGTAATTACTTGCCCCGGTGGAGCCTAGCCGTCGAGGCGAAGAGACTACCATCCAGAGTTCGACACGTTTACGTCGACTTATTATCATTATCATTTTGTAACATAGGCGAGGCGAACAAGTTGTTTTCTTCATATATATTTTACGTACTGGGCGGTTTGCTGTTCCGATATATATGCCGCGATCTTTTGTGATTCACGCCCAGGGCTTTCGTTGCGGGCGAAGACGTTCTTTATTTGATGGACGGCGTGGAGGTTGTCCTTCGTCCCCTGTCCCCTGTTGTAAACGGCTGGGCAATTTTTGGAAGTCGCACATGGCTACACGAGGAGAACATACCAGTATATACCAGTACATAACAGTGGTGCATGCACCGGCATTGATTTTGATTTTGGGTTTAATAGAAAGGTGTATAAAAGGGAACGTACTTGTGACAAAGGCTACCCCGCACAGACTGCGGCATCGAACTCCCTGGGAGTGGCAACGTAAACGCCGGGTTACGTGCTTGCGGCTTTTGATTGGGCGATACGCGTGCCGCATGCAGTCAGAACTGTACTCGGTCGCTGCCGTAGAAATCTACCAAAACTGCAGACGTGATTTCAACGCAAGGTTTAGATGTGTACATGAAGGCATGGCGAGAAGAGCTCTTGTCAACCGCAACCTGTTCTACCGACGTTGCATGTTTTGTGCGAGGCAATGTATGTACGTTATTCAGAAAACGTATTTTTGTTTCTGAAGGACATCAGCCAACGGAACTTTTAGCTGGTACCGGTACTCAATCCAGGGAAGGCGCCGCATTCTCATCGACACTTTTTTTTTTTTTTTAATTTTTAGATATGCTACGCTTACACTCGTGTCGCTTTCTGTAGAGCAAAGGAAGGCGAAATAGAACAAGAGTGTCTACATGGCATAAACAGCAGTGCTAGCATGTGTGGCGTTGCTAGTCGGTCTTTGATTTTGTGTACAGTTTTGAGGCCTACATATCTGGTTCCTCGGGTTTCATTTTATCCGTCTTTATTTTGATTGACTACGTGCTGGCTGTCTGCGGCAGACGGGTAAGGGAGGGGTATCTCGTACACTATCGTAGACGAAGGCTAAACTGTGCCGGCTTGACAGCGGCGTGGGTGGGATCGTTGTGACGGCACGCTTGGCTGCGCGCTGGCCTCGATGCCTCAAATGTGACCAGCATAGTTTAATTTTGTTCGAGGAACACTTGCCATTATACTGCACATCATGCGTTTCGCGCTCCTTCGTGAGCTTCGCACATCGCCGGAGCAACGCGAATTCGTTTTCGCTCTCACTGCAACTTGCGAGATATTATACCAGTACATCGTTCGCCCTTCTTGTTGCTGAAATTGGCTACCTTGTATATATCACGATCGTCCAACGTATACCTGGTACGTGGTAGTATTTAGGCAATGCATTGCGGAACAGCACGGCAACGCATATCGCTATTAATAGCACTCCAATACATTACCATGTGTTTCGCAGTCTTCCATTGTCTATGGTACTAATTTCAGTCTATCCCTGACGAGCATTGCCAATATTCCCGAGTTACAGGTGCGGGCTGTTCAAGGTTCAAGTACTGGTACCTGTTACGAGCTGGTTCAAGTTAAACACCCCAAATTTTGCCAGACACGAATGCCGGTTGCAATATCTACTCGAATGCCACACTTTTGGTATTTCTGTTGAGGTCCTAGGGCTGAAGCTAGCGGCGAAAATTAGTCCCGATCGACCACGGGCATTAAAAGGGCAGAAACAGTCAGGCGTTTCTGTAGGAAATATCGGGATTTTTTTACATTTCTTTCTGAACGAGCCGATTACAGGTACGTACTTCAAGGAGTGTCTATAAAAAAAAACGCGCAAATATTTGAAGATTTGACTGCGTAGGGCCAACATCAGGCCATTTTGAACGCCAAAAGCTGGTTCTACCAGGCAACTGAAAAGTACGCGTGCTTTTCGAACTAAAGTCCAAAAATTCACGCCGTTTTAGGAAATAGGTCCAGAAAAATTGCACACGTGTTCTTTGAGCCCCTGTCGAGGCCTTAACGAACGTTTTTTATCGTCGGGAATATTGGCGGCCCAAAAACCCACCTCCAACTCCAAAAACAAATCACTGGCGAAAAAAAGGAGAAAACAAAACACCGCCCGTTAACGGGTCGGCAGGGGGTCATAGAACATGTGGGCAATTTTTCAGGACCTGTCTTCCAAAAACGGCGTGAAGTTCCGACTTTGACGAAATTTGGAGGAATCACCTTAAACTAGCCTGTACATGGTACCGGATTTTTATTTGCCACGGTGTTTATATAAAATCCTATTTTGTTCTCATCCTATTTTGTTCTCATATACGGGATGAACATCCTGCATGAGGTCATACCTGGTATAAAACACGCAAGTACGCGCGATCGAAGTGTCACACTCAGCTTGCAAATATGAGTTTCGACGAAACCCTCGATCTCACAGCTGTAGTTTTTTTTTTAAATTTTATACGAGTAACTACATCAAAAAGTTCAACTCTCTGAAGCCACGCGACCTTTATTTTTACATTAGTGCTGGATATCGAACGAGAACCGAGTTCGGCACGACACCGATATAGACAAAAACATCAACCGAGATGATTTCGATATTTGATACGGTAAATTTAAATTTTAACTTTCGTTCCTTTATCTGCATAAAAGACACGGGGACGCCAGGGCATGGAGAGCAAAACACGTTCGATACCATATATCGAAACCTTGGATACGATATCCAACGCTAGTTTACACGCATAAGCAATCGGCTCGTTATTTTCAGTGCATAAAATATGCCCCTTCGCCTTGGCCCCTCCAAAACCGAGCTGCGTTCAGCCAAACCATGATCAAATCAATCCCATTTATCTTAGTTATGAACTGCAAACGCCGTGAAGCACAGGCTATCCTTATTAAATACCAGGTACCCCTGGTAAGATGCCAAGCCGGCAGAAACTGCCACACACAAAGGAAAATCTGCCGAGCGTATCCGCTCGGCACTCGGGCTTCATTCAACTACTGTATACACCCCTGCGCAGCCTTGGTTTTGTATCGCGAATCGCGAGGCGCTTTTCCTACCAAAATACGATTTGACGACCAGACAAAAACGTAAAAATAACCACCCCGCTTCATTGAAACTAATCGACCCCCCCCCCGCTGTCGCGAAAATCATGCAAAAAGCTAAGATCCACTCCAAAATACACATGTCAAAGTATATACTCCTTTGGACTACGAGGTATACGAATACCAGGTACGTACCAAGTACCACTCTGTCTCCAAATATACGGACCGTTTGTGTATTAATATGTAATCCAAAAGGTCCTTATATATCGGAACATAGTGGTATACAATGACGGGACAGACGCGGCTGGTGCTGGTTCGGCACTATTTTCCGTTGAGTTGCTACTGGGCCTTGTCGCTATCGTGTCCCCCGCTCATCGTCATCGCTCCTACCGTCAATACCAGCCCCGCCAGCACCCAGACCTCACTTCCCAGGCTCGCCATCGTCGCTATCACCGCTATCACCGTCATCCTGACCCTCACCATCGTCCGAATCAGAAGCGTCATCGCCGAATACGCTCGAGGCAACAACCTCTACCATATCGAACTCTTTCTCGAAGAAAGGGAACAACATTACCCACCACACCATGTCTGACAAGGTCATGCCTCTGTGCTTCGCGCCCCCCTCGCCACGCCCTTCCAAATGCTCTTGCTCGTCGGAGTCGGAGTCGGAGTCTGAGTCTGAGTCCGAGTCTGGGGCGACGGGATCCGTGTGCAGGCCTAGGGCTCGACCGACGGCTGCTAAAGCCGGTCCATCTACGTTGCAGTCGAACACATCCTCCTGGTCGCTGGTATCGCTCGCTTTCACCGCTGCGAACACGGATGTTTTTTTAAATCGATTAGCGCACAATGAGCGCAAAAAGGAAAGCGGATAACGTAAGTGTCGGAAATTTACTACACCAGGGCACAGCAGTAAAAGTAGTAGTAGTAGTAGTAGCAGCAGTAGTAATAATAGCAGTAGACGTGCGACTGAACGGAGCGCCCATAGACATGCGCGTCTACCGCGCTAGGGCCTGAATGCAATACATCGCGAAAACGGAAAACAGGCGCACCTTCTTCAACTACATACAACAAGGAATGGTGACACCCAAACCTCGCAGACGAGAGTCGATGCGACGCGCGGCTACTTCACAGCCTGGAAAAAAAAAGGAGGGAGTCATTGCTAACTCGGCTTGGTGTACATTATGCATCCCGCAACGGCGAAAATAGGGGGCAAATCCGCCCTGCCTACGACCGTTCCGAAAAACAAAATCTACCGCTACAACTTTAGGATATAAACCTATTCTTAAACCAAATTTACTCTATGCCAAAAAATACTCTTAGTACCTGATGCATATTATACGTACGTGGGTGTTGAAAAAAAAAAACACAAAACATCACGTACGGCTGTCAATGTATTCCATTCGAACTCCAGGTAGCTTGTTTCCAAAAAATGGGCGCAGTTACAAAGGGGCCAGCAGTAGTGCGGTGACCTGACACCTGACATACCTTCCTCTTCGCCCCCGTGCGGGGCTAAACCTACAGGAGGAGGCATCACGCACGCCGGCCCATCTCCTCGCGCGTAAACGACCGCCTGCAGAAGAACATTCGGCTTCTCGAAGCCCATCCCGCCGCTGATGGTGTAGGAAACCAGCGTCCTCGGCTCGAAGTTCAGCCTTTCGCCGGACTGCTTCACCGGAGGCGAGGGGGGGGGGGCGACGGAATCGCGGGCGATTAAAAAAATTAATGAAGGAGGGTATAATACGTACCTGGTACCAGTATGACTTCGGGTGGCCGATGCCATTAAAATAGCATTAGTCTTCGTCACAACGGCAAGGAAGCAGCCGCAAATTCCTAAGTCTGAGAAGGTTTGGCCACCGGGAATGACCAGTTCTCGAGGCCGCAATCACACACAGAAAAAGCACAGCAACGAGCAGCATGTTGGAAATACGGCCATTGTTGTACGATACTAAAGATCGTTTATCCAAACCGGTCAGCTGGTTTATGGTATCACCAATAAAATACCGCATCAGTACCTGTGTTCCGTCGCCGCAGCAGCCAGTCATGCACACTTCTGAGTCGTCGGCGCAGCAGCCAGTCATGCACCCTTCGCCTCCCTCCTCCTCTCCTCCCTCCTCCTCTCCTCCCTCCAAGGGGAAATTATTGTACCACGTAAAGTGTACCTGGTACATGTATACTTCGTATGGTGGTAAGGCATCCACGAGGCAGATGACTACAGTAAGGCAAGCAACAAATGACTCCCCCCCCCCCCCCCCCCCCCCCCCCCTCCCTTTGGTCTCTTCCTTCGCTCATCCCCGCCTTTTCCGGTGTCGCTCTCCTCTCTCGAGCTGGCTCTCTTGCGCCCTTCCAGCCCCCCACCCTTATCCCCCGCCCCGGGTTGCACACCACCATGACCATCGTCACCATCAAGGCCACCCTCCGGTGTGGTTCCCTTCCGACGACCATTTGCTTCGGCAACAACGGCAGCGGCAGCTTCCGCATCGCCTACCTTGCCCCCCTCGGCCTCCTCTTCTTCGTCAGACAAGTTGACAACCGTCACACTGCTTGTGCGTGGCTCAGCGAAGCTTGGGATGAAAGTGTCATTGTCACTATCGGACCCCGAGTCAGACTCAGAATCGGAGGAGTCGCTATCTGAGTCTGAGGCATCCGTGTTTTTCGGCAGGGGCTCTCTTCGGAATCGGAACAAGAGGTACACGGGAGGCTTCTTCTCCGGCGGTGAGGGTGATCCTGGCCCTTCTCCTGCTTCTGCCTCTCCCGCCGGGTGCGGTGCTGCCTTGCCGTGGGGGGAGGGGTCGCTCGCGGTGGTGGTGGTGGTGGTGGTGGTGCTTCCCTGCGAGAACTCCACCTCTGCGTCGATAGTGGTGAAGCCGTTCAACGCCGCCACCTGAGACGACGTTGAGCATGCCGATCACATGGGGGGTATTTTTGTTATTCTTGGGGGATTTTTTGTCTACTTTACTACGATTTATAGCATTTATACATTAGTGACAGGACCTACAGCACTTAACAAATTGGGATGTAAGACGTTTTGGAGTCGACTGCCGACTGACGATTACATGGGGGTATTCTTTGTTTCGTCTACGGCAGTACGCGACAGCACTCTACCCTTCCAACACTACTGCACTGCATGTTTTTCCTATTATAATTCCAAGTACATATGCACTGCTTCAGAAGGCTACGAGTACGTCAGTAGGATACGAGGACATTCTTTTCTTCTCCCGCGCTTTCAGTCCATCTCAGGATCTAAGTCTCAGTTCACTCAGGACACACAAAACAACTTACAGTTACATGGTAGCTGGTATATAAAACGGTATGGAATGTACTTGGTGGCTCCGCATAGCCTACGGATTGAAGGTCGCAGCGCTCGGCGGCGACGCGCGACCTCGAGAGTGCGCGATCGGGAATAGGCCCGGCGGAGGCATGGGGAAGGCGACCCGCGAGAGAACCGACGAGAAAGCGCGGGCGAGGCGTCGAGAGCTGACGCGAACCGATTTTGGTCTGAGGCCCAAACGGTAGGAGGGACTTTGGACATTTCCGAAATGAGGATACAGCTCGTGAGCGGTTTTAGATTTTTCTACATCGTACCATAATTATGTGGGTGGATGCGTAGGTGGGTTAGGTGGGTGAGTGAGGGTCGGTGGGGGGGCGGTGACTACCGGAATGTTACGTACTATTAATAGCTGTGGCTTAACCGGCCCCGCACGCGTAGCAGAGCTTGCACCACTACAGCAGTATGACACGTATTGAATGAAGTACATATGTACAAGCGTACAGCGGTAAACATTGAAGTACAGCGTACAGCAGTAAACACCAAGAAGGATTATTCATACATAGTTGGTACATAGTGCCAACCAACACGGGGCAACATCTGAACGGCGAAACAAAACGCTTCCTTGCATACTGGTATCATATATAAATGTGTGTGTTCTTCACATTAATAAACCTTCCTTTCTACGGTAAGAGTCAGCTCGGCGGCGCATCCGCGGCAGTTTGTCCATTCTTGGCTATGATATCTTGGCCGAAACCTTTACTGCTGTTGTACTGAAGTATATATACTGGTATAAATACGTCTAAATAGGATGGTGCCAGTACATGGGTTTCCATGCTCAATGAGGGGGGGGGGGGGGGGGGGGGGCGTACTGATTTGTTGCTTGCCTTAGCCATTTTATCGTTGACCACGCATACCTTTCGGGACGGAGCAAGGGGGGGGGTATTCCATGGCCAGCGAGTGGGCGGGGGGAGGGAAGGGAAGGAGGGAGGGATCTTCACGCCCACGGAGGGGCGCGGGGGAGGAGAGGTGGCAGGTTATTGAAATAAAGGGGGGGGGGAGGGCGCGGGGGGGAAGCGGTGAGAGGGTTTTGTCAGGCATGATGTGAGCGATGATTCCTACAAAAAATGATTCAGTATTTCTGTACACAATGTACCGGTATGCACTGCAAATCCTCTCACAAGAAACTCACCTTAACATTTACGGGGAAAGAAATATTCGAAAGATAGTCGAGGTACACGCCCATTCTCAAACAAGACATTTACGATACGTCGTACTCGTAGTCTGGGCCAGTACGTAAGAGCACCTTGTTTCTCGTTACGAGAGGGCCTGTATTGCTGTATACCCCGCTGGTATACCAGGTATACTACTACTGCTGTAGGTGCGTTGTTCACTTGTTGACGGGGCGCACCTTGTCCAGGCGTGTGATTTTCATGTTCGACAGCATGTGCTGCACGTTGTCCGGCAGCACCAGCGTCTGCCCCTTGTCCTTTCCTGCCCCACTGCTACCATCCTGCTGTTCGGCACCTCCGTCCTCCTCTGCGTCGTCCCCATCAGCATTGGGCTCCTCTTCCTGGCCGCTCGGCTCCGAGAACAGACCAAATCGATCCGCCTCGTGGAGGGATCTTCCAAGGATCGCGATATTTATACGTAAGAATCACAAGAACACGGCAAGGAAGCAAGCACAGCTGTCGTCACAGGATACCTTATGTGAAAACGTGAAAACGAGCAACAGAGAAAGGCAGGCTGAGATGTACAAGAAAACAAGAAATTCGGGATTCGTTATGCTGAAGTTACTGTGGTGTAGAACACACCCAGTCTCAAATAAGAAATCCAGCCTGGACCAGCTTTCCTGTTTCTTACGACTACGTACTAATACGTATTAATAATATTATGTTGATGCGTAGGTGTCTTGTGCACTACGTACGTACTCGTACGTACTGCCGTCTTTAGTTATTAACCTTCCACGTATAGATGCTGTCGAGCACCATGCTTTCTGAACGTGAATCTAAATCCAGGGAAATTAATACGACCACATCACAACAGGTCTGATTTGATGCACCTATGATATGTTATACCAGGGTATGACATAAGAGCAATACTCTCATGCGCAGCTTTGCACCAGGTACTACTATGCTGTATGATACAGCAACAGAGTAACTTTATTTTGACCCATCCGCCGGAGGATAAAAAAAAAAAAAAAAAAAATCGGCCGACAAGAGCGAACGGCAAAAAAAAAAGTAACAGAGTATGTACGAGTCCTCTGTTTGCCCTGTTTTTAGTTTGGCAAATAATCCGGTTATTAGCCCCCATTGTCCACACTTGGTTTCTGAACAGAGCAAGCGGAGGGTACTTGCATTTCACTTCATATACTCGCGACTCGTACATAGAACAAACAAGCGGGTAGCGGTACGTAGGGCAAGGGACCTCCACAACTTCGCCATAATGCTGGTACTATACACTACAGTAGAGTGGACCTGGCAAGTCGTCGCGTCAAGGTACCATAAACGTCCCCTCCATGAATGATTGATACTCGAGCACACAGCAGCGGCAGTACGTATAACACAGAAGACGGACTCAAACCTGTTACGAGTACCTGTGCGAGACACCAACGCCAAATATTTAATTGTCAACAGCGGAGAGGCAGATAGCCTGCTATTAATAGCCTGCAAGCCGTCGCACGCTCTGCAACACCGCCGTGGTGCGCAACACTGCACTTGGTGCAAAATCACAATGCATGCAGCACCCCCCCCGGGACAACCGTGCCCCAAACCGGGGGGGCAAACAGCAGGCAGCCAGACACTGGTGGTGCTGCTGTTGTAGCTTGTGCATTGGCAGGATGATACTTGGCGCGCTCGTTTCATGTCGCTTGCACCTGATCTTCCGCTCTCTTGCTCAGCCAACCAGCGCTGCTGTTGTTCTGGTATTTACCAAGAACACTCGACTCGTACCTGATTTGTTCCCGCACTGCCAATAGTCGAGCCTCCTCAGCCAGCCGGGCAAGCAAGTCCTCGGGGAGGCACGTGTCACCGTGCTTCTTGACCAACGCCAGGATGTCTTCCTGCAGAGACAACGCGGCAGCCATGCTGCAGGGGGCTCGAGCTTCGAGCAGCGATGAATGGAGACGATTGAATTGAAGCAGTGCTTGGAAGATCAGAGGTTGGGAGTTGCGCCGCATCTTCGAAAACGCCAAATTTCAAATTTGTGAAACGGTCGCTCCTAGAAAAAAAAAATCGGTTTGTCGTTTTTTGTCGCTCGTCGCGCGCTTGCACGTTTAAGTTTTTACGCATCGTTTTATAACAGATCGTGTATCGTTTGTCGTTGTCATCGGTACAGCACACAGCACAGTATCGTACCTGGTACATCAGTACGTGGGGGCGTATCGCTCTGTTCTGTCGAGCTAAGATACGCACCGCGACAACTCGTGACCCCAAGAGGTGGCAGGTTGAAGGTGGCGAAGCACACAACGACACAACAAGGAGGGCCCGATTTTGTAAAAAAAAAAAAGGAAAAAAAACATGAATTTTCCCAATTTTCCCGCCAACAATTTTTTTTCGCGAAACTGCTGCTGGCTGGAAGAACAACAGACGACAAAAAAACATAAAAACGGCTGTGTGCTGCTGCCGTCACACTGCTGTGTGCAGCTTTCTTTTTGTCGTTGGAATGGATTGTACTCCAGTTCGACGCACGTCAACGAACCGATGGATGGCTGCTCATTATGTGCGAGCTTGAGCGAATAGCTAACTGAACTGACCGCCGCCACCGGCGTGCAGTATCGTACGGTCCAGACAAAAACGAGGTCTTGGAAACTGTACAATGTGAAAGTTGGAGGTTTTGTGTGGCGTGGAGTCCGAACACGGTCCGCCACCCGTGACACACAGCACACAGCAGCCGTACGACGTTAGCAGGGTTAGCGTACACCCGTATGTTGTACCCCGAACAAAAAAAGTACGACCAAACTGTTGCGAATCAGCGTAAATGCCGTTGCCGCTGCTAATTGACAAAGTATTGTGATGCAGTGCCAATAATAGCGTTGGCTTGCTGTTTCCCAGTGTATGCTATTTGTGAGGTTGGGCCGTCGGACGAAAAACTGACTTCAACATCGTCCATACTTTTGTCCGTGTTTTGCAAGAATGCAGGGCTTTTCACTTTTCACTGTGCGTTTTTTTGCCGCTGCTATTAATAGCTCAAATCATAAGTAGTACGAAGTACACGCATGTTGTCCGGTGGTATGTGTTTGTTTGCTTGGTGTTGTAGACATGATCGCGCCCGACCTGCGCTCGTTACGTAGCTTGTACTCTAAAATCTGTCATGGACTCGTCCAATAAAGCTCCAGCCGAGTGTGCGTGAAAAGCGAGGATGCTGCGTCTACATAGCTTTTCACAGTAAGTAGCAGCAATAGGTACACCGACAGCGGCAGCAGCAGCAATACAAAAACACCAAAGCTGGTCTTCGCTAGTCTCAAACAAAACTAACCGCGTTTACACATGCCCCCTGACCGAGCGCCTGTCTCGGGGTAACACTTCTCTAGCGTGAAATGAGTCTCGTTCACGAATCACCTTCATCTCAGGAAAAGGACAGCCCATCGTTGAACCCCTTCAACACACGAAAAGGAGAGTCCGTCGTCGGGACCATTCAGAGCACGAGAAGGAAAGCCTACTATTAATAGTATCATCTAGACCACCCCCCGGCACGACTGCGGCGTCAGTGCGTGCACATCGCTCGTATATCACACGAGGAGCCTACCAACACACGTAACCGTCGAAAATTCCAAAATCGTAGCCATACGATCAGAAAAGAGAGCGCAAATGATGCAGCTCACAGTGCGCGGATATATACACAAAGGTGTGCTGCAACAAAAGTCGAGACATGACGTCTCGGTACAGTAGTATTGCTCGTAGCCGGTTCAAACATCCACCGCTATATACCCAAGTGGGACACCAAAGCACGAGGACCACGCCTCTGTAACTTCATCTCTCTGACCGCCTGCGTCAAGATATACCTTTCTGACCACTTTACGGCAGCTCTCGCCTTGATTGGAAGTGCTACGGCAGCGACGAAACCGTAGGAATTTGCACATAGAGTCACTAGTGATGGAAACAATTGGCTCAACTCGGATTGACACGGCCTAAACGTTGACTTCCTGTCGGTGTTGCAACCCAATACAAAACACCTGGTACACTACACCAGGAAAAAAACACAAACCAAAACCCTACGATATGCGGAAACCTCAAAAATCCCGGAAGAGCAGTATATACGTACGTGGGAGGAGAAAACTGTAAAAAAGGAAAAATGCAAGCATATGTCTGTACAATTCATTGTATACTTGGTATGTGCAGAGTGTGAAAGGAAGGCCTTGCAAAAAAAAAGGTACAGCAGTGGCACCCACGTTGTCAATTTGGAAGCAGGGTCACATGAGGCACCCACAACGCTGTGCCGCGGATACTGCGGATCTTTCCAACCAGACGTCCTAGTCCCTAGCCTAGGCACTGGGCACGCACGGCACGCACGGTTTAACAGATACCTGGTACGAATCATGCCTTCTACCCGCTCTGCTAAAAACTAAAACGATGTGTGATGTTGTTGATCTGGATCTATAAACGCTATAAATATAAATTCACTACTCCAATACCCAATACCCCAAGGCGGGAAAATATTATGTCAAGGCTAGCCGGTGAGTGGGGGGGCAGACGGCTGCGCCCCTCCAAAAACACGGCAAATTATCTATACCAGCGAAAAAAAAGCATCTACCTAACGAGCACCATTCCAGTTTTAGCTATCTGTTCGGCTTGGCACCGCCCCCCCTGGTCCTCCTCGTGTTGGTCCGTTCTCTCAGTCGACGAGCGAGTCTTTGCCTTTCGGTCTCCTTGCCCCCCCCCCTTCCACCGCCACCACCACCACCACCGCCAGCTGGCGCCGCGCCTTCCCCCATCATCACAGACCCCCCGACAAGTTCTTCACGCCTGGGGCTTGACTTCACCTGCAAGCGTTTCCGTTTCGTTTGCGAAATCGACGTACAATTCGCGTCACAAAAAACGTCACCGGGCACTTGCATATTTCCATGTTTTAGCTCAATATCATTAGGTTTGGTTTGATACGGAGGCGTTGTCGACTGCAGATAAAATTATTTTCGCCGGTTTCGCATGACACGACGGCGTTTTCGACCGTAAAAAAACAAAGCTCGCCGCACCGGCTAATGATTCCGTGGCTTGGCTTCACCTGCAAACGTTTCCGTTCGTTTCCGAAGTCGACGCATGTGTGCTTCGTAAAGAAAATTAATGCTTGTAGCCCAATTATTTAGCTCAATATCAATAGGTTTGGTATAAATATATGACGGCGTCCTCGACTGCAGAGAAAAAAAAAATCGCGGCACGCGCTTGTCATTCTCGCGGCCCCTGCACTCCAAACGATGCGACGCTCGCAATCGGCAAGGCAGCTACGCCATACACAACAAAGTAACAATACTTGGTCCGAATGTCGGTAATTTCGTGGTGAGACAATCGGCACTGAGCCGGCGAGTGCTGCATGCCTATACACAACGCATCTACCCCAAGAAACAGCAGATTCCAGCAATATGTCGCGGTTCCGACGAGTCTGCTTTTTTTTCATGGGTATTCGTGCACCTGTTCAGACGGATTGATGCGACTGGATACTTGGTGTACAAGAGAGAGAGAGATAAAAAACCATCGTGCTTGCTGGTGTGCGGGTGCAAAGGCACACTTTTGGAAACTTGGGCCAAAGCATGACACGGGTCCGCGCAACTACAGATACACAGCAAAAACGTACTTTCGGATGTAACAAAAGTAGCAGTTTCTCAACACGACTATTGGTATTGTTGTACACTTGCAGCGGCTGCCATGCAAATGCCATCCTAAATGTGCTCAAACAACCCCCAAAACGCACGGCAAGACTTGCCACCACTACGTACACGACGCCCACACATCATCGAGAGCAAAAACAGTGTCAGCGACTGACCTCCTCCTGCGCTTTCAGGAAAAAACGGAGGTCTTGCATTTGCCCCTCCAGTTCCGCCATCTGCTGCTCGCACAGTCGCTTGGCCTGCATTGTCTCGTCTTTCAATCGGCTCACTCCTTGCTTCTGGTTCCTTTGCTCCAAGACCAGGGCACGGTTTTCGGAGCGTACCCGGCAGGCGGCCTCCTGATGACACGAAGACGACGCCATGACACGAAAAAGACAGCATGCATCCATTCGTCATCAGAGCCATGCTACGGCAGGAATCGCACCTCTTTTTCTTGTGTCATCATTCCATTTATTATCTTCGCCCTCCTTTTCTCTCTCCTTCTTAGTCGTAACTCAGATCCGGGGTCACAAAATAGACTCTTCTCCCTCCTCCCCACTACGGTTCTTGCCTTGCTTTTTTATCGCGAGAAAACTCCAGCCCTTTCTGCCCTCGTCGTCTTGCATCGAATTGCGTCTACCCACGCTACTCGGCGATATCAGCAGTTGATTCCGTTTTTTTTAATATATTTTTGCAAATATATATTTTGCAAATAAACTCAAAAGTCCGACCCACGTGATGTTCGAACCCTAGAAACAACTCTTGGTAGCATTCGAGGGCACCACTAGACCATCGGGGCGACCGATGTTCTACCTCTGTGCCCAAACAATTGCCACGGCCTGAGCTCCCCAGCCATTGCATCAACCATCGCAACCGAGGAGCTACTACTGTATGTACCCAATAACTTTGAGTCCGATGTGTATTTGGCAATAGTATTCGATAGATACCTACTGTATATACCAGGTATATATCATACGTAGCCCATGGATAGTGCGTGTATCGGGCTTAGCATACGATGTATTTCTCGAACCCGGTTGTGGAGTGACTTACTAATACTAATATTAATAGTACGAATACTACTACTACGGGGGACTGACTATAGTAAATAGGACTAAATAGGACCTACGCTATACACTGTAACCAATACATTTACCTATTTTTACTGACCACATTTGGTCCTGTTTACTATGGTCCCCCGTAATATTAGTGATAGTAGTGATAGTACTGATAGTAGTGGTAGTACAGAGCTCAAGTGAGGACCCTCGTGTCTCGTGTCTCATGTCTCGTGCCTCATGTCTCGTGTCTCATGTCTCATGTCTTTGACAGTAGCTGCTACCCCTACTGTGCCACGCGTCTTGAGGCAGCCAATATTATCGAAAGCGAAAGCGGTAGGGGGGAGGGGTCTGCTCTCGTTCGACCAAATAAATAATGCTATGGTGAGTAGTAACCTGGCTCATAGGGCACCGATCTCCCTCAGATGCATTGCCGGACGCTGCGCTTTGACACGTAATAGCACCGACATAAGGAAAGCAAGGATGATCAGCGTGACTACGAACAATACACCCGTGGTTGGGGACGGCAGTTCAGAGATGGCTTCGGCGGTGGTGGTGGTGTGCCCTTCGGCTATCCATCGCACTAACCCCGCAGCAGAAGTATGCACTAATAGGTACAGCAGCTGCAAACTGCGACGCACATCACTTCGGGAAAAACCGTGCCAGGAATCATGGCAGCAAGAGCGAAAAAAAGCGATACACAGCAGCAACACGCAACCGCGACACACAGGCGAGGTGAAAACACACACACATATACTACCGCGGGTTAGTCTTCTACTCCTGGTTCAACCGACGACATAAATCGACTATATATCAGTGCGGGCTTGCGCCTTGACAACTTGGCGCGGCAGCACCACCGCGTTCTGAAGCCGAGACAAAATTAACACACGACAACGATGTGGAATCAGTTTTGCAGTCGCGAAAGGGTTAAGCTACACTCTTAATCGTCCACGAGGGGATAAACACACAAGAACACACAAAAAAAAACAAGTGCGTTACGTTTCAGCACAGACAACACGGTTTCGCATGTAGAGTAGTCTGCATACATACCTCGTCCTCTCGCAAGCTGGCGAGTATCCCCTCGTATTTGTCGGAGAACGCCTCCACCTCTAGCCTCAGCCTGGCAACTTCCAGTCGCTCCTCTTCGCTGAGGCCCTCGTCGGCTGGGGCGTTAGCCTCGGCGTCAACAGCTATGGCCGTGGCGATGAGCTCCTCGAAATACCTATGCACGAGGCGGCACGAAAATCAAAGCTTAACGAAACGCGGTGATAATTATGCTCGAGGTGGGGCGTACATTGGAAAATTCACAGCCGCGACGATGAAGATGGGTTGGGGTGCTCGACGCAGTTATGACCGCGATATTCATGTGCCACAATGAGGTCGGCGGATACCCGCCGCTATTGCTGCTGGTGCTGTTAGTATACTCTGCTGCTGCTGCTGCTATTTGTATCACTTAAATGCGGCTGTTATATCTGTTGCTGCTGCTGCTGCTGTTGCTGCAATTCAGAACTTTAATGCGGCTGTTATCTCTGTTGCTGTTGCTGCTGCTATCCAAAACTGGACTACGGCTGTAATATATGTACTGCTGCTACCCAGAACTTCATTGCGGCTGCTATCTTTGTGCCGCTGTTGTTGCTGCTGCCGCCGCCGCTTCTGGTGTACGACCGGGTCAGGCTGCCATCGTTTTACAGGCAGGGCTTGTAGCTGGTCAGCAACGCGCTTCATTCACTGAAGGTGGTATCATAGACCAAAGCGTTATATACAGACATACACCTTTCATAAAATACGCTTTCCCCTCTCGAAGGCGGTACGAAAAACGCTTTAATAAAACTGCTTTTCGTCTCTTTATTTCTCGGTTTTCGGTATTTAGTTACCTCGCTTAACGTTTGAGCGTTTCTTGGACCCACGTCCCAGACATTGGGAATGAGCCAGCATAACGTGAGCACAACAATAAAAACGACATCAACAACAATTAAAAACAGCACGAAAACAACCAAAATAACGATTGCGCTCAGGACATCCTCAAGTACCAATTTTCTACATTTATAACACGCCGCGGGAGAAACCAAGTTTGGTAAATTCTACACCCGACTCATACCAAGGCACGTCCTGGTTTCGCCCGACCGAAATTGGCTACATCGTATACAGCAGTATACAAGGCGCAAGCGGGGCCACAAAAGTTGACGCTGCTGATCCGACTAAAGTATCTCAGTAAGGGCCCATATTAACGAGTATAAAATAAATTCAATTTGGAAAAATAAAAATAAAAAATTCGCTTTTCATTGGTCAACACACGCACCAGCACCCCCCAAGATCCTAATCTTTGGTGCTGGTGCGCGTGTTGACCATTGAAAAGCGGATTTTTTTTTTTTTTTTTTCCAAATTGATTTTTTTTTCTTCGTTAAAACGGGCCGGGCCCTAAGCTACATAGTCCTCGTTCTGAATACATTGACTGGCGGAAGTCAAGTTGTGGAGAGATTCGTCGACTGCTGTGGTTGGTCACAGCAGTACCGCGGGGTGTCACACCTCTGCTGCTCCTGCAGTTGCTTGGCGACCAGAGCCTCGTATTCGCGAGACACCACGGCCGCCTTCAGGGAGTCCGCGTGGCCCTGCTCCTCGAAGAAACCCTGCAAGTAGCGACAAATCAGCGACAGAAGCATCGCCGACGGAACGCGACAGAAAATACGCTACATCAGCAACCCCTTGACCCACACGTTTTTCGGGACAAACCACTTAGAATCACCGCAGTGTAGGACACGGCAGGTTATCTCGTACCCGCCGAGCTATGCGTAGTCACGCGACTCAGTACGCTGATGGGTCGTACTATTTAGCCACCACAGGAAGGGTCGCGAGTGCAATCCTCGCCCGTTTCCCATTGGCTAGTTTGGAGGCCAGTGGGGAGTGCTATATAACCGACACACCTGGTATACTTTCGGGAGGTGGCGTCATACAAGGCTACCGAAACAGGCTTCAAACCACGTTGTTTCTTGTGTCCAGCAGAAACAAAATACCGCGGCTACCGTCGTCGCCCCCCTTCGTCAATACAGTCACCTTCAAAGCTTACAACCTGCCTCAGACACACCTTTTCGCGTCAAGCAGCAAAAACACGCCAGCTACGATCGTACCGCATAGCACGTGTGATACTATTAGTATACTATTACGGGACACCATAGTAAATACTAGTAAATAAAACCTACGGTGAACACAAAAACTTTTATATTTCCCTGTTTTTACTAACAATGCTTGGTCTTATTTACTACGGCCACCCGTAATATTCGTAAGATAACACACCCCCGTGCCGATTTTCTACAAAACACGCGAGGCACGCAGGACATGTGTATAATGCTGGCTTTCGAAAGGTCCCCGTTGCGATATTTCCATACAGCAGAGGGTACCCCGATTTAAGAACGCCCCGTGACAATCTTAAGCCAAAACAGGCGGTCTTAACGTCTTAACTACACACCGCTCTTATCTGTCATGAGAAATGTATAGAGTTTAGTATAGGTGGAGCATGCCGATTTGACCGCTCTAAATCCCGAATGCTCTTATCTCCGGCACTCTCTCTTAAATCGGGGTACCCACTGTAATGCTGTATTGCTCTACTGCTGTATTGCTCTACATATATAGGCAACATTAGCGTTTGCACTCCCCCCGTTGTCGGGAAAAGCAGCTTCAAAATGCCATTGTCGTCCCAGGGGGTGTGTTATCTTACTATTAGTATACGAATAGTATACTATTAATATTAGCATCACAAGTGTTATACGGCGGTATTGCCCCCCATCGCCGAAAAAAACGCCAATACATTCAATCACGGTTTCTCGCTCCAGTCAAGACGAAAGACAGACGCCGGCAAGACAAACTAAAACACCGGCAAGCCCCATACAGACGAGGCCTGCACCAAGGCACCAGCGCATCGACACTCCAGTATGGAATGGAAACTAAACGCCATGTATAGCTCTCTCACCTCTGAATACAACGGTGGGGAACCATCCCGCGCGTTTCCACCACTACCACCACCACCGCCACCACCGCCACCAGCAGCCCCCCCCTCCCCTCGGGAAGCCGCCCCTAGTCTCCAGCCCGGGTGTTCCCCCCTGTCTCCACCCCTGCCTCTATCGTGCGACGCCGTCAGATGCCCGCGCAGCGCTCGATGGGTGTAGCAGTCACCGATGTAGTCCCACACGCGTCCGGTGCTCAGCTCCAGGCTGTGTCGGGGGGCGGGGGGGTAGTGCAGGATAGGAGGCAGGGGAGGTTGGACGAAATCAACACGACCCAGAAGTGAATGCTGCATCCGAAAAAGAGAGCTAGGGGCAATCTACGGCCCAAGAAAATGTACGCGGTCGCATGTCTACGAATCTCCCTTAAAGACGTACCAGGTATTTACTAAAAAATACGAAAATACAGAAAAAAAACTTGTGAACCACATATCATACGACCTATGGCCAACGGCCTGCGGCTTACATTCGGTTGTACGTACCTGGTATACACATGGAAAAAATGAAGCAAAACTTGTACCAAACACTTCACGTATTTAACTCTGACTTGACACAGCAGTGTGCGCGCAAAGTATGCGCGTAGATGTTAAAAACAGATGTATAAGCCGGAGGTGAAAAGCCCTTTCGCGGCGATTGTGCTACGGAAAAAAAAGGAGGCCATGGAGAAGAAAACAAAAACCTCCAGAAGCACTCGAAATCTCGTTTTATTTCATCGAAAAGAGTCGAGTGCACCCCGGTCAGCTTGCAGCGGCAGTTGGCTTAACTCGTTCAGCAATGCACCCATGTTATCGGGAGCAAGGAAAACTACTTGGAATTAGTGTAGGGTCCTTTTTGCAGTAGCAAGAGGGTTAAGGAGAGCGCCAGAGAGGGTCGCGCGTTGGATGGCGAGGGCCAGCATAATGGCCGCTCGAAGCCGTGGGTCTCCGGCTGACGGCAAGAAACGCGCGACCTACGTATCTCTTATGTCAACTTTTAAAGCGCTCGGGTGGGTCAACTGCTATTACGAGACAGGGCGCATGCACGTATTGGCATCGTTGGCTAGAAATAACCGTTTATTGTGAAGGCAACACACAAGTACACGCGCACACCCACCCACACAAAACAATCCTACAACCACATCCATACGCACATGTCTGACGCGCTATCAAACGGATTTTAGAACTGCCCTAATATACCGTTTCTGTGGCCACACTATTAGATACTTGGAATTAGTGTAGGAAAATGTTTGCAGTTCGAAATGGGTTAACTTGTTAATATCCAGTCGACCACAATGATATCTGGACACCCCTCCACGGCGGTTGTCTCTCCTCAAGCTGTGACCTTTGTGCCGCGTACCTGTAAGTGTGGCGCGAAAGGCTGAAGTGCCGGTTCGCGTGCTCCTCCGTGTAACGCCCGCAGCCGATGTGACCGCACACCATGCAGATCCAGAGGTTGTGCGCAATGCGGCAGGTTTCGCAGTACAGCTGTCGGCGCGGGCGCACAAAACAGTCAGCATTAGATCTACAGAACAGATTATACGCCATATCTTATATACCAGGTACCTGGCACCAGTTGTGATAACATTCGTATGATAGCATATGCTGGTAGACTACGTAGAGGCCTAACAAGCCAAAAACAAAAGAGGCAATCTTGGACGCCAAAAAGTCGAGCCAAAACGAATTCCCCGTCGCCGCCAATGAGATACAGTAGTGATCCCTCTCTAGTGCCGGTTGCCCGCTATAGTGCCTGTGAAATCGCTGGGCACAGATGGGGTTCACAAGTGTGGTAGTGTGCGGAGTCGTGCCGGTTGCCGCTACAGTGCCGGTATTGTTGGCTGGCGCATACCGGCACTATACAGGGACCGCTACTACTGCGAAGAAAGCTAATTATCTGCTCCTTCCAAAAAGCTGGTGCCTGAGTTGCGACAACGGGCAAGACTACGACTACGATTTTTTTGTGAGCAACAAGAAAAAAACACACAACAACGACAACAACAACAACAACAAACGCAGCAATACCGACAACAACGACAAACACCAACAAAAACAGCGCAAACATTTGACAACGGCATTTTGTTGATAACATATCATAGCATCGTGCAGACAACGTCTCCTCCTAACCGAGAGGAAACCCGCCGGACCTTCGAGGCAAACAAGAACCCAAAACCCCGGCAGGCAGCACAACCATACAGCGCACGCACGCACTGCTTACCACATCGGGGGCACCCTCAAGCGCCACATTGAGCGATCGGCAGACACGGCAGTTCGAACCCTTCCACATCACCACGTTCAGCGCGGCCCCCCCTCGACGGTGCCCCCCCCCCTCCTCCTCCGTAACCCACCCTTCCGACTTCCCTTCCCCGCCCCATCGGGGGCCCCTGATATCAGACCCGTTGGACTCCACACCGCCGCTCCGCGAACTTGCGGCCTTCTCGCCGTCGCCGACGTCTTCGCTCTTCCTTTCCCAGTCCCCTCTCGTTGACGCTGGCTTCGAATCGGGGGGAGGCCTGCTTCCGATGCAGTCACGAGAGTGATAGTCACCTGGGTGATAGCGTGGACCGTCCCCGATGAACATCTTGCCCGTACCGGCTCTCGCGGAGGGCACCCCGGAAACCGCGGGGTCCAGACGGTCGAAGCACACAGGGCACGGGGGAAGCTCTGTTCCTCTTTCATCACGACCGCCGCCACCGCCGAGCCAGGCGCTGCCCCCCGTACCACCGCCACCGCTGCCGCCCCCGCCCCCCCACACCAAGCCCGAAGGGGGGTGATGCCGCCGACCACCAGCGGTTGAACCAGCCGCGTAGATTCCATCGTCATGACGCTGAGGGGGGGGCAATGATGCCATATTATCGCACCCGACGGGTCCCGGGGAACCGTCCCCCCCTTGCTTCCACTCGCTCCGACCGCCGTCGCCCCCACCACCACCGCCACCGCCACCACCGTTTTCTTTCCGCTCCCCGACTAGTGGTTCTCTAAGAGGTGGCGAAGGCGACAACGAATCAAGACCGCGGTGGCTCCCACCAACACCGCGATCCGAGCCCACCCTCCCCTCCGCCCGAAACAGATCTCTTCTTTGCCCGGCAGTGCCGGCGGCGGTGGCGGCGGCGGCATGGGCGCCGGAACGCAAGCGTTCTCGGGGGGGGCTGCAGCTGAGCCGCCCCTGGCCGGAGCCGACAGGCCAGTTACACTTGAACTCCTCGCGTCCGCCCAGCCGAGCCGTGTTTGTCACCAGGGCGACGCCTTCGCTAAGAGACCGTCTTCGCCGTCTGCGGGATGAGGCCTAACCAGGGGCATCAGGGGCCCGTTTCGAGGCAGGGAGAAGGGTAGGAGGGGGGGGGGGTGTTAGTGAAGGTCGTGATAAGAAATGTTTGACAGTCGGCGTTGTGAATTATCAAGTTCTGGGCTCCAAGTATTGAGTTCTGCTTCATGTGCCGCAAAAGCTTTTGTGCCGTCCAAATAGAGAGAGCGGGCGAGTATGGGGAGGGAGGGAGGGAGGGCGGGAGAGAGGGTACATCTCCACTACACCCAGAGTCCTTCTCGGGTGTGGTATAATGTGATATCGCACCTCGGGACCTTCGCCGCGAAGGTCAGTGCCGTGGGAGAGGACCTCGGCCCCGGAGAGGAAGAGAGCCTTCAGCACGCTCTTGTCGGGAAGGCACAGACCGTTCATTTTCTCCACGAAGGACACCGCGTCCGCCTGTCATCCGGGCGGCGAGAAAATAGAGCACCGACAGACAGAACAACAAAACAAAAACGGACCGTAAGAGCGAAACCTAAGAGCGAAACAGAAGAGAAAATGGAGGAGGGCGTTGGCTCTGCGCTCTCATACGTATGCGCCCGATCTCGCCACGCGAAAGGTCGATCCACTACACAACTACTGTACTGTACATATCAGGTATACTTCAGCAGTATGCAGCATGAAATGAAACCGTAACCGACAAAACCAGGTAACAAATCACGGTCCCGACATCCGTGCGGTTTGTGAAGCGAAGAGCTTGAGACAACGACTACACAGAATCTCCGAAAGCCGGCTCACTGTGACCTCACCGAACCCCCCCCCCTCTTGTTCCCAGCGTTTGCCGAGATTGATTTCCATCGTGGAAGCCACAGCGGACGAAGCACGCAGCATCGTCCCTCTCGAGGCTTACCAGTCGTCCCACGCGTGCACGACAACGATCAACCAGACGGCATTACCAGGCCGATTCCCTTATAACCTACTGGTATTTTATACTGCAGAGTTTATCCCACACTTAAATTCAGGTAGTCTGTCCCCAAAAACCCGGGTGCAGTTCTGAAAGGGCTAGGTCAACCCTGGTATGGCACACACGTAATCCCGGGGCTCTTAGGCCCGGTAAAGTTAGACCCGGTACTCTTAAAATCCAGTACAACTTAGACGTTGTGCTGCATCTCGTTGCAAGGGGTATAGCCCCGCAGGCTGTCTGAGAATATGGTAGTGGTGTTCAACTCTCCACTGGTGTAGAGGGGGAATTGATTTTTGGAAATATTAACATCTCGATAAGACCACCGCATGCGCCGAAAACAGACAAAATACAAATCGTCGCGCCCGAAACAACATATATCGCGAGGACGCAGGGGCTGAGCGCAAGTCGGCCGAGGCTAGATCCAACGGTGCATTCTGATGCTTTTCACGGGCAGGGTTCGAAGGGAACGAAGGTCTACTCCGTGACTCCGGCTACACAAACAAGCACAACACTGAACACGAGCAGCACCGTCGCCAAAGTGGACCGGGGGTCAACAACACGCGCCTCATTCTGCCCTCTTTCCTGCGGACCCCCGTCTATTCTCACCAAGTCCCAAAAGTGCACGACCGCAGCGTAGCGATAAGGAGCCTGCGCTGAGCTCACGACCTGGATGAGCCGCACCGCTCCTTTTCCACCCCTTCCACCACCCCCTGCGGCACCCTTCGCCCCCGTGTCCTCGCTCCCGTCTGCCTTCCACCCACCCGAAGAACCGGTGGTGCCCGCCTCCTCTAGCCCCGGGTGCCGATCGCCTCCAGCTTTAAGTCCGTCTGCCATCTCGAGCGCGTCTCGAAGGGCTCCCTCTTTAGCATATTTATCGCCGCTTGCTGCGCTCGGATGGTCCGTTTCTGGTTCCATTTTCGTTTTCGATTTAGTTTCCAATCTCGTTTCCGTTTCCAGCTCCATTTCCGTTTCCATTTTAGTTTCAGGTTCCATTTTAGTTTCCATTTCTGTTTCCGCTTCGGTTTCCGTTTCCGTTTCGGTTTCCGTTTCGGTTTCTGTTTCGGTTTCTGTGGCGCTGGTGAGGCGGGGGGAGCTCTTGGAGCCGCTCATCGCGTCCTCCGGGGAGAGAAGACTCCACAACTGCAGCCAGGAGGGGATTGCCGGAAGGAAGACCACCGACGACTTCGCCTGTCGACGGTCGTTGCAATTGCACGTGATCACACTATCACTTCAGACGCCGACACGGGTTTTCACGTTGTACTATACCCTCACTCGTGCAAATACTAGACCTGGTAGTTCAGATGAACATGCATTGGTACAGGCAGCAAAAAATACCGTAGTAGTGCTGTAACCACACGTCAAGGGAGTAATAGTATTGCATCGACGAAGCCAACACACATAACCGCGGGTATGGTATACTGTTGTTACGCGTAAAGAGACAAAAACGCGCGGTCACACGCGTCGACACGTGCTCAACAAATCGGATACCGGATATGATAGTGTCTGCCGCAGCAAAGCAACTTCCGGCAGCAACAAATGTGTCAAACTACAGTAGCATATTCCGCGAGCACGGGTTACGTTTCGCACGCAACGTTGAGTTTCGACCAACCTGCAATACCCTCTGATGCACGAAAAAAATGTTGAAATCGAATGCCCTGAGGACGCATAGGGGGTGTGCTAGGGGGAAGTTCCTCGCCTCATGATGGAAACGCGTTGTTTTTGTTTTACACAGGACTTATTCGTGCTATTTTTATGGTCAGAATGCCCCCAGTTTTACTTGTGCTATGTTGTTGCTATTCTCACATGAACTCATCCCCCAAAAACTATGATAGTCCATGGTCACAGGACAGGCTCCGAAATCTCTGCAGTGGAAGAATACCTCAGGGAAAAAAATGACATGAGCGAAAGCAGCGCCCAGCAATAATAGCGCCTAAAACCTGATAAACTACCGGAAATATGAATACTCTGTACTGCAGTTAGAGGGCCTACAAATAATGTATGTATATATCTACCAAGCTTAAGCCGGCGGACTCGTACAATACCAGGTTCCGGTACATGTTTGTGAACACAAATAATACAAAATATGGTAAGCATGGGTTAAAGTGGTACATAACCGATTGACGCAATGCTTGTTAAACAAGGCATCCCAAGGTGGAATCAATGCTCACCGGCTCAGGAGTCGGCTCCTCCCGCTCTCGCCGATCTCTGCCCCCCACCTTCCCCCACCCTACCCCCTCACGGCCATCCCTGCTACTGCTGGTAGTGCTGCCACTGCCGCCACTGTCGCGCCGGACGAGGTGTGCCACCCTGCGTCGAACGTTCGGAGCGGTGTGGTAGCGGTGCTGGGTGGATATTAAAAAGGCAACGATGCCGTTCAGAGCCAGTCTAGAGTCTAGGGCAAGCCTAGAGCAAGTCTGGAGCCAGTGATGAAAAAGCCTGGAGAAAGTCTGAAGAAAATCTGGAGAAAGTCAAGATTAAGTCAAGACCAAGTCAAGACCAAGTCTAGGCCGAGTCTAGACCAAGTCTAGATTAGTTTTAGACTAGAGATGTAGCAATGTAGGGGCATGGCCACGGTGACGTGGCGAGATGATGCATGATATGACGGTGGCGGCGGAAACGCGCGTCGCATCGGCTTTCAACCCCTCCCGGGAGGCGATGTTGGACGTTGTACGTTCGTGACGCACAGCAGTACAACGCGCAGTACTTGTATTGAACAAAAAACGAAAAAGACACCTCAGCTGTTTGTGAGGTCGAAACTATTAATAGTACAGACTGTATGTCCAAGCACAACAGCAGTACGTCTACCAGAGCCTGGCGCATCTCTCGTGAAAAAACGCTGGGCTGGTTTACTGTATTTTGTTCCATGTTGCCATCGCTTACGTATACATACGTTCCACCTCAACTCGTGTACTCGTATTAATATGAGGATTTAACGTTTATAGGCTTACTCAGTGGCATTCTGGACAAGGTGTGGTCACGGGTGGCGCTCTTTCCCCCCCCCACCGGATACTTGCCACTACTTATGATATCCATAGATAGGGTTCAGCATTGTTAGCACTGCTCGACGATTTTGGAATGCTTCTAATCGGTGCGAGCTGCGAAGTGTCGGTGGCAGGTACGGTATAATATACTACTGTAGTGTATGAAAGCAGTGTCGGTAGTCGGTGGGCTGGACCCTGCATTACGGCGGTACGACAACTGCTTATAAACATATACCGGGTACCAGGCACTTCGTATCGTACCCTGGTATGTATGCATATAATACTTGTAGCACGAGTTGAATCTTCGTAAATCACTATTAATAGGCGTATTTTAGTACGTACCAGGTATTCATAAATCACGCTCGTAGATCAGATTCTCAGACTGCTGTCGGATTTAGTAATTAAGGGTTCGATAGTGCGAGTACTGCGATTACTCGCAGTATACTGTCTGGTTGTCGTACTCAGGGTTCTGTACTGCTTATACTGGAGGTATAATATGTACCCGCAGTATTTCGGCCGTCAGTATGTCATTGCTGCTTGCAAGTATTCAGTACTCGTACTCGCAGTGGGAAATACTCTCTATCTCTCGATACTGCGGCGTACCGTACTTACGAAGTATTTGGAATACAGTACAGGACACCTAATAAGAAACAGGAACTCTGGTCCAGGCTGGGTTTCTTATTTGAGAGAGGGTGCTTTATACACTAATTTCAAGATAACGAGCCTCGAATTTCTTATTTTACTCTAAATCTCAACCTGGTTTTCTTATTAGCCTGTTTCTTATTATGTGTCGTGTACTGCTGTATGCAGTATACAGTATACTAGTACTGCTGTGAACATCTGTGCAAGCCTCCAGCAGCTGCAACAGCGCAACAGCACAGCAGCTGCAACACCATAGCTAATGTAGGCACCGTGATAAACCAAGCAGGGCAAAGCGATAAAAGCACACAATGCAAGAACGAGTCTTTAGCGCGTCGCTGCTGGCAATCTGTTGGCAGTAATGACCATTTGGACCGCAGCACCACACCAGGCATAGCGTAGATTCTGTTCGAGGCTCGTACATCGTACAGCAGCTTTGAAGCAGCATAACGTTGTATCGTAGTGCTTCTGCAGTGATCGTTTCTGCGCTGCCTCTATGTGGCACTTCCCGCCTCACACCAACTATTTTCCTGCTCACCCTGATATGTGCTCCACTAGGGTTCCCCCGGCTAAGAAAGCTGTCTCCGTCTCCGCAGCGCGGCAGCAGCCGTCCGTACCTAACAGGCCTTGGTGGCAAAGGACATCTGCGCAGGCGACAGACAGGGTCCGAAGCGAAATCAAAAGGTAAATGGCAATGGCTGGAAATGTAACGGTAAACATTTTGCACGCAAAATACCGACTCAGCGACAAGACGGAGCGCGTCCACCTCTGCTGGATTCACATTGCCACACCTTGAGCGTCCTCCCTGTCAACCCTCAAGAAGAGCATAGTGTCATTGGCGCGGTTGCGCCGCGATTGCGACGATGCACCTCTAGAAAAATCAGAAAAAAAATGGTACCGAAATCTGTGGAGTTCCAGATTTTTCAGGCAGAATATAGTCGGGGACATGGTCAAAATTGAAATGTTCAAAAGTTCAAAAATGGAAAAAAAGAAAAAAAGTGAGTGTTCTCTCTCGGAGCATTGCATCTCGCACCTAGACTACTTTGTTTGCCCCCAGTTGCTTATGACAGCCGCAGGCTCACATGAATGGCGACATTCAGCTGTGTATCAGCGGTGGCTGGTGTCGTATCGCTCGGGTTCGGGTTGCAGGTGAATAACGATCTGGTCAACTGGTCAACAGGTGGCGCTTCGCCGGAGTTCCAATGTAGATAGCGTTTTACTCAACTTGCAAATTTGATTTTGAAATCACGCATCAACCCAACGCACACAGCCGCCACAGCAACGGGTGCGGCGAAAGGAAAGGAGGAGGCACGTACCTCCAGGCTCGTCTCGTCCAAGAAGCGAAGCGCTAGATTACGCGCGTGCTTTGCATCACCTGAGTCAACATGCAGAAGTCTATCACGTGAGATGATGTGTGGGTTTGGCATTCGTGTTGTCAACTTTCTCAGCATTGCCGCCCTACGACGTCTACGAGAGCGCGTACGTTAGGCTGGCTACCTGGTATGCCGCTAGAGTACTACTGTAGGTAGACCTTACACCTTACCTGACCCACACACAGGCTTGCGCGCCTACAAGCCGTGTTGGCAGATCTGCTTGAAGAGTTGACTTGTTAACAGGATGGACGAGGTAATCAAATGACATAATTAGCGGGCCATTCTGTTCGTAAGGGCTGAGTTCATTGTGTTGGTACATCATGTACTGCTGCTGTAGGTTGTCGTTTCGTACGTACAACTTCACGCAAGGCACAAGGCACAAGGCACACTGCCGCTGCCCCATGCCCCATGTGCCTAGATATATGTACACGGCATGTTGCTGTATTTTCGTACCATTGTCGAAGGAACGCCAAGCGACCTACAGCAGTAGCCTGTACAACAGCAGTGTAGTACATCATATGAGATGCTACAGGACGCGTGGACGTGCGTCTGTGCTGGAGTAGACGTGTCTGGTAGACGCCAGCTGAAAAGTGCTCGTCAATACCCTATACGTACGTATACGTACCGGGTACCTTGAGGTACCTACGAGTACTGCTGTGTACGAGCTGGCCCGGCGGTACATGGCCGTATTATACGTACGAGTATGATACAGCAGTACGTAGTACACGATCGGCGTTTTCGCAACCATTGGAACATATATAGGGACTCCAAAATTAGCAAATTGGCAGCAGCGTTGTTGAGCAAAGATGTCAGGAGACGGGCAACCGTCAAGCCGTCAGTCAGTCAAGGTCGTCCGTCAACGCATTTCCATCCGTCTAGACGGATTATCCCCTATCCCCGCTGGAACAGACGTCCCATTTTCTGTGTGGAAAACCCTACTTTTTTTACGTACGAGTATAATGTTAATGTTTTGAGTGCTGCTTGCTGCGTGGCACCAGAGCACCAGTCCGGCACACGAGCAGCTTCGACCGATGCAGACTTGGACAATCAGCAATCAGCTATCCGTTCGAAATACCAGGTAAAATATAGCCTTTCAATAGTATGGCCAGGGGTTTTCCAAAAACGGGGATTTTTACTCCGTGTCCCCGGATTTTTGTCGTCAAGGCCCGTCCGTCACGGCCTTGACGCCGTCGGCTAAAAGTGGCGTTTCCTGACATCTTTGTTGCTGAGCCTGCAGCGCATTTGCAATTTGCAGACACTGAAAGAATGTTGAATACGAGTTGTTTTTATCGAGGAAAGCCAGGTCGAGTAACTCACGGAGATATTTTTTCGATATTAAAAGACGCAACGTCTATACCATACGACTACATTTGTAGCACGCGAAGAATGGCCGGTCCCAAAATAAAATATTGAAAGTTGCAAAGTGCAAAAGTGTAAGCTGCTTGCTGCTCAGCTGCTGCCTAGCTCAGCTGCTGCTGCTATACCTGGTATACAAGTAGCCGCCAGCTGCTGCTTCTGCCGCCGGCTTCCTTCATTAATACTTGCTGCTAACTGACTGTGCTGCTGCGGCTTGCTGTCAAAGCAGGGGCGGCATTGCCGTTAACTCTGCCGTCGCCGCCGTTGCTGGGTTGGTGTTGCTTCGCTGCTTGTTTTTCTGTTTGTTTTTTGTTTGCCGCGCACCCCCGCTCCCCTGTCTGACACGGCGCGAAGGGTTTGTGAAGCCGGTTTGGGACTTTCTTCTTGCGCAAAACACAACCTAATCGGGAGGGGCAGCAAACCCTTTTTTTTCGTGTCAAGTAAACTACCGTATTTACCAAAAAAAGCTTCTGCGCAAATGCCAATCTTATTGTAAATGACCCGTGGAAGCGGATGCCAGCGCAGTCTCGGTGTAAGCATTCCTTTAGGCGTTCCGAAACGGTCGATGTCCTCACGACCGCCTTTCCCTTGTTTACATGTACGAATCGCGTCATTAATTGCTATGTACGATATTGCGATGAGGTACACTATAATCCGATTTCCCGCGCCGGTGTATTGTTTTTTTTTGCTCGAGATTTGTCCACGTGATTCGCATCGCCCTCGTCTACAAATTGTCTTGGGGCTCCATTTTGCTTCCGTTTTTGTCCCCTCATTGTTCGACCAAAATATCGGCCCGGTTTTTTCTCGAAAGTACCATAACCCCCCACCTTCCTACCACATTCGGCGCTGTTATCCATGTGCAAGAACGTGTGCTGCACAAGCGGTTTGGCTCTTGCAGGATGCAGGTAGCCCTCCATGCGACTCGCCGAATACCACACGGCGCTTCGCGCTTGGTGCAAGCAAGCAATGTCTGCCTGGTCGGCGAAGACCGGACGTGCTCCATCCCGGCATTGTAGGGATGCGAGGGTCTATGGTCATACGACTGCGGCCATGCATGCCATGGGTACACCCTTCCCAATAAAATAAATGGAGCCCCAGGCTCTCTTTTTTATGTGCTGTGACGGAGTGATTGACATCTGCCCCATAATAGTACTATGAGGAAGCCCCACACAAATTTTCAGCTCGAAACTCGCAAAACTGAGGAGGGAAAAGTGCCGGCAGGTACCGCCTGGCCCTCTTGGTCAGACGAGCTCGTTTACTGTAATCTAAGTGACTTTATATAACACCCTTTTGGACGGATTTCCGAGCCGAGTCTCTACAAAGTACGTGGGGCATACACACGCATATCGCTCAGCGTTTGCACCCTCCCCGTTGGCCAGGAAAGCGGCCTCGAATTTGGTCCTACGGCTAAGGGTGTGTTATCTCATCACGCGGTGTGATACGGTACAGCAGAAGCTCTACTGAGTGCTAGGCGTATTGACATCATCTATCTCCTCGGCAACGAATACCTTCCCACCTTGTACCCTGTGACCTACGACCTGCCAACGATCGCGTAAAAAAAACACGAGCTTCCAACATCACCGACATGCCACGCTACAGCGAACGTGCCACCTCGTCTCCGGCTGCATCCCAAGCCGCTGCAGATTCGACCTCTGGAGGCTCTTCGTCTGCCTCCGCTGTCGTCCAGGCTCTTCGTCTGACCCTGCTGCCGCAGCAGGGGCGGTCGTTCTCCCTGCCTCGCCTGAACGTGGAGGGGGGGAAGAGGTGGAAGCAGAACGCGAGCGGGCATTTGGCTGCCCACGCACCCTGTGCGGAGTGCCCCCTGTTCTGGAAAGAGAGCCCAAGGAGCGGCCGCTCCGACTTACCAGCGTGCCGTATATTGCCTTACGCGGCACGCTGGGCAGTTGGCGCTGCCGTTCGTTCGATTTTTTTTTAAGAACGGCGACACTCTGCGGAGGGTGCGTGGGCAGTCAAGTGCCCGCTCGCGTTCTGCTTCAACTCTTCCCCTCCACGTTCGGACGTGGCAGGGAGAGAGACCGCCTCTGCCGCGGCAGCAGGGTCAGACGAAGAGCCTGCAGCGGTAGCGGAGGTAGACGGGCAGCCTCCAGAGATCGAATATTCAGCGGCCCGGGATGCAGCTGGAGATGAAATAGCACGGTCGCTGTGGCGAGGCATATCGGTGACGTTTTGGAAGGTAGTGTTCGGATGCTGATGTTCGACGAATGAGCTATCAACTTATGGTTGCGAAAGTAGCACGTGATGATGGTCGAATTCATAGGCTATCTTCTATATTCAATCTTGAATCTTGAAGAAATAAAAATCCCCCAAGGTTTTCCGAAACGAAACTATGTTTACCGATGCAATTTCACCACTGTTGAGATTTGAGGTTATGCGTATCCTGTGTCCATGTCATGCACGAGCACACTGGTAGTGGCTTTTTCGAAGAAACGAGCCGTGGCTGTACCAAGCGAAAGAGCTTGGAGCGCCGACAGACAGACCGACATGCAGGCAGCTGCTTGAAATCAAAAACAGCTGCTTGGGTTTTGTGTGGGTTTCTATCGCCCTGCATGGCTCGACGACGCGGAACTCCACCCAGTTGAAAAAGAGGCAGCCCGCGTGACTTGGGCCCCCAGAGCACTCGTCACGGAGTTCGATCGGGACCCAGATGCCGGTCATATTTCAACACCAGTATACAGCACCGCTCCACAGACCCCAGCTTTCGTCCGTTCAACCTTCCACATTCACCCCTCGCCGCCCCCGCCGTCCCTTCCTGGTGCCACGTCCCTGTTGTTTCCCCTCATCGTAGATCCTTCTTCGGGGCCCCGAAAGAGGGCGCGGGCACCGTGCCATCCCCGCAGAAATCCCGCTCCCCTCCCTCCACCAAACCCCCGCCGAAGGCGAAGGCCAAGCCCAAGCCCAAGGCCAAGGTGAAAGCGACCTCGAAACCGAAAGGCAAGGCTGCTGCCGCTGCTGCTGCTGCCGCGAAAGCGAAGCCATCGCCCCCGACTTCGCCTGCGAAGCCCGTGTCAAGCGCGGAGGAGGATGGGGAGGAGGAGGAAGGAGGGTCTCCTTCAAAGAAGGCGGCAGGAAAGCGCAAGGCCGAGGAGGCCGAAGGAGGCGCTGGGGGGGAGGGTGAGGGGGGTATTGGCTCAGCGGGGACGGAGAAGGTACAGGAGGAGGCGGAGGAGGAGGAGGGAGGGGGGGAGGAGGAGGAGGAAGAGGAGGAGGAGGAAGATGCGCCCGTGCAACCGAAGAGGCTTCGTCGACTCGCGAAGAAGGTCACGGTGGACGATAGGTGGGTTGCTGGGAGGTACTTGCGTGGAATCCAAGCGAAACCTCGGATGCACGATTTATTCCACTATGGAATCTTCTATATAAATGCAGTGTAACAGATGTGATTAAAAATAAAATAAAAATAGCATAAAATAGTCACCGCTGAAAGGGTTGCTGTTTTGGAGCGGTGGTAAAGACAAGCACGTCAGCAAACTGACGAAGGTCGTGCCTCGGAGTTTCTTTTTTGCGCTCTCTTTAGTACCTTCCGCAATTTTCCTGTGTGTTTTTATCCTCCGTTTATTGCCTCGACCGGTACGTACAACCCGCACGATTTGGACTTTTTCGATATTTTGATATATCTCTCGGAGTACAACCACGCACATTTTACGTGTCAAGACTATGAACACCTCCGCTGTTTTATTTTGGACACACACAAGCGCTCTTCTGCCCTAAAAGAGTGGTATCAATCTCCACGATTTTTCGTCGGGACCCACCCCACCCTACCGCCCAATCGATCGCGGCTCGGGGGTGACATACTCCTAGTACTTACTGGCCGTGGTCTTTACCACTCCGAACCAACCGATTGCTAACACACGTCTGCCGCAGTGATGACGAGATGTTCGGAGAAGGCGGCGGGACGGGCGAGAAAGCCGCTAACGGCAAAGCTAACGCGATGGAGGTGGATGGCGACGAGGATGACGAAAAGGAAAATTCTGCCGCCAGCCCGGCCAAGGTATCTACCCTATGTTTATGTGGGCGAAAGTTCTACCCTTAACTTTTGCCCTTGCTTGCCTTGCCCCTGCTGTTTATCACACCGCCGCTCCTACACACGCTTAAAGTGAAGAGAGTGATCAAACGGTGTCTGCGTTGTTTTGTGCATGTCGAGAGTTGGTATCGCCCCCGGCATCCCGAATTCAGCCATGATTGTTTGAGATGGGCCGGACTCTTTTGCTACAACTGCTGTTGTTGAGCGACCTATACTACGATTCCAGAGCGTCTTGTGCTATACGATTCCAGCGGGGCTTGTGCTGCACAACTTTGTTTGCACGGGCTCCGATGTTCGGAAAGAAGCCATGGTTACATGAGAAGGACCCAGCTATCCTAATGGCACTGTTGTCAAGCGGCAGACCATTTCGGCAAATATTGTGCTATGCAGGTTTGCATCGGCCCCGGCATGCCTAAAGCAAGCATGGTTGCATGAGAAGGGCCCAACTTTCGAGCTGGCAGTCGCTGGTTTCGACTGAAGGAGTCAAGGACGGCCCCTGCGTACCCTCTGTCGTCCGGCTCGCCGCCTGCGCGCGCCAAACTACATAGACACCAGGCATATCCAAGTTGCGCGATGCACTCGTAATACTAGCAGCACGCGTTGTGTGATGTATGTACAAGGCCGGTGGTAAAGCGTTTATGTCTGCTGTCGTACCGTGCCGCAATAACGTTAGTGCCGATGTTTTGCAGAAACAGCAGTACTGTACCAGGTATTTACCAATACTACTCTGAGGTGATGCCAGGTATCGGGTGTGGAGATCAGGGCCAAGACAACGTTTCTGTTGGTTGCATGAACACTTAGCGAGAGAGACAAAATACCTGCCCCCGGCTGCGGCTTCCGGCAGGGACATCCCGTGGTGCTTGAAGCGGTGCTCAAACGTTTCACCGCGAATAACGGCAGTATTTCTTGGAAAGGCGCATACCAGTACCGGCTCTCTCATAAGAAATAACTCCACACAAGAAACTCAGCATGTCGTTTCCGGGGAAATAGGAACTTGTGGAGCTGTCGTACTAAAGTTGGTGTGTAACATAACCTTTCTCAAAGTAAGAAATCAAGCCTGGGCCAGTATCCCGGTTTTTTGTTAGGGAGGCGGTACTACTGCACTACTGTACGGAATGCGCTAACGCCTTGAGGGGTTGAACTAGCTAGATGGAGACTGGATGGAGAAGGTGTCAAATTGGTGGTGCGAAGCCTCTCGCTGTGTGGGCGAAGAATGCTGCACTGCGGACGTTAGCTCTGCCTCGCGCATACAAACGCATTCAGCGCATTCAGCTACCACCCTGCCCTTCCTAACGTATGCATTCATAGCTGCCTGGCCTTTTGAGACCTAAGCATGAGCCGGTATGTCCACTCTCACCGGAGGCGTTGTTGAGAATAGGACCCCCCCCCCCCCCTCTCTGCGTTTTAAGTTCTTCCCCCCCGAACCCCCATTGGTGATTTTTTGTTTTCCGTTTGTCGTTGGTTGATGGTTTGCAGATGGTGAAGGCTAGCAGGCCGACCAGGAGCCGTGCCAAGGCCGAGGACAAAGGTGAGGATAGTTATTTAATCGCCGTTGAGATTTGATACAGAGTATCATATGACAATTGTGGTAAAAAAAACAGCAATGTGACCGGGTTGCGGTGCCCAGTTGCACTACGATAGGGCATGCCTATGTCAGATATTACGCTTTAACAGAGTCTCTACATGCGTTGAAGCTCATTGGTTCAGGCTGCACCGCACTTTGATCAAGTTGCACCGCATATTTGTGTAACGTATCATTTTAGATTTGTACGAGTACACGTCTTCCTGGTCGCATATCGACCTCAGTTCTTCGTCCGCCTATCCTGGGATTGCGACGTGCCTTACTACGATAGCGCATGCCTTACTCTCGCTAGGAACTCGAGCTGGTAAACATGTGCAAATCGTCGAACACATATATAGTGCGCTGGTGTGAGGGATAAAAAAACAACCCCCCACGGTTTTCGGAGATTTTTGGTCGGGACGACGCGGATTTACGGCTTCAAATTTTCTTCAGGATCTCCGGCTTCACCCAGCTCAAAAATAAGGCATGCCGTGATAAGGCATGCCCTATCCCCCATATTCTAGGCGGCAGTGCAATTTAGCACCCCGTTTTGTTCGTAGTTATATAAGTTGAAGCAGTGGAGAAACCGTCGACGTTGGGAATCGCGGTGGGGCTGGTGCAGGGGTGAGGGTCGCACAATTTCCTGGCTAGAGGAGGGAGGGAAGAAGTCGCGGTTTGGGCTTCTGTTCATATCAATACGAGAGGTGGTATTTTGGCTGGCTTTGTTTAGTGCTGAGGCAACGCGGCAACGTAGACAGTAGAGCGCTGGCTTTGAAAACGACCCTGCGCAGCCCTGCAGTAGCGCTTGTTTTGGGCGGTTACAGACGGCCGATCGAACGTGGGCAGAAACGACATGTGGCGTTGTGCTGCAGGATGCGGCTCTCGCTGTCACCAGCGGAGATTACTCAACAGGCCTTCCGACAAACAAGGAAACCCGAAGAGTCAGAGAGTTACCACTGCTGCAACTACTGTAGCTGCAAAAACTAGCCAACTATTCCGATTTTTCTTCAAAACGTTGCTCGAAACGTCGCCGTCGCGCCACCGACGCTCCCCGCTTCCCTCGTAGAAAACGCTACAAGAAAGACTGAGGAAGCGGAGAAAGAAGTGGACGACGATGAGCCCGATACGGCCGCTGAGGATGTCCAGGACGACGACGATGATGAGGATGCTGAGGACGAAGAGGATGAGGATGATGAGGATGATGAGGATGAGGATGGTGACCAGGAAGAAGAGGAAGCTGCGCCGAAACGGAAGGGGGGGGGGACCGTGACTATGGCACTCATGGCGGGCGCTAAGAAGGCCAAGAACACTCCAACTGCGAGCAAGAAGAAGGTGGTGAAGGTACGGTACGGTAGGGTGCGGTAGGGTATGCTAGGGTGCGGTACGGTACGGTAGGGCTCTCTAGATGTTGATGTCCAGGATGCTGATTGTGAGGATCAAGAGGATCCCGATGATGATGATGATCATGGTTATGATGATGATGATGATGATGATGTTGATGTTGATGATGATGATGATGACGACGTTGATGTTGATGGTGATGATGTTGGCGATGGTGATGATAAGGATGATGATGACGACGGTGATGACGATAGCGATGATGATTATGCTGATATTGGGTTAGACTGTACCAACCTGCTAGACTGTTCAATCACGCCAACAGCTGGGGTGATGGCGACTGCAAGCATTACGATGTTGGTCTTGATAATGGTGACACATACTATCGCCTCCTCATTGGGTGTGCTTTTCTCAAAACACATGATGGCGTCGTCCCCTGCAGCACATACTTCATAGTAAACACAACGCCTCCATGTAGGTGTGCTGACGCGTGCTACGGTAGCCTGCATGCAGGTGCACCATGCTTTTTTCGGAGGGTGGTATGGTCACTTGATTAGCTTGATTATAGTATAAGAGCTCTATACCTCAAATTAAAGTGGTATCATGCTACCCTACCCGATGAACAAACCCATGGTCTAAGGGCCCGTTTTAACGAAGAAAAAAAAAAAATTGGAAAAAAAAACAAAATCAAATCCGCTTTTCATTGGTCAGAACCCGCACCACCACCCAATATTATACCCCAAGATCCTAATCTTTGGTGCTGGTGCGTGTGTTGACCAATGAAAGGCGTATTTGAATTTTATTTTTTCCAAATTGAATGTATTTTGTACTCGTTAATATCGGCCCTAACTACTGTACCTAACTACTATAATAGTGACGTTTTGCCGATTTTGGGTCAAGGAGCCCCCGTCATTCAGAAACGAATTCCGTCAAAATAAGGTATACCTTATACCTCTATACCTCTATCGTAGCACAAGTCTGCTCTATTAATACCTGCACAAAAACTCGCTGCCGTGGCATCGTCACTCGCACTCGCGTTGCAGGGGAGCACGGCCGCCAGCATCGTAGTGGCCAAGACCGAGGATCTCGTCGCCAAGGCATCGTGGAAGAAGGGCCAGCCGGTGCCCTTTGAAGCCGTGGCGGAGGTGTTCGACAGGGTGGAGCAGACGTCCAAGAGGTGACACGCTGGCTGCGCGGTGAAGTCTGGCGCTGCTGCTACTGCTGCTGCTGCTGCTGCTGCTGCTGCTGCTGTTGCCGGGGCCCGGGGGGCGGGGCGTGGGGTGTGGGTGGGGGAGGCTTGCGAACGCATACTCCTGTGTTTTGTTTAGGCTCTCGGAATACTGGGAGATGCTTGACGGGCGGGGCCTTCCCCGTTCCTGCTTTTCACCCATTGTGGGGGCGTTAAAATTGTGTGTGTGTTTTGTTTTGTGGTTCGGTTGATGGGGGAGGGCATGGCACGAAATGTCAAATACACAGCGGTCGCGAAGCCAATGTGTTGATCGTCTCAGGAAAAGGGCACGCGTATTGTGAGGAATCGGTCGGCGACTTTCCCCGCCGCCCTCGCTGACCTTGCGCTCGTGGGTAGACTAGTGTTTTGTTTTGATTGCACGCCCGAGGGATTGCGTGTTCTCCCCTAATTGTTACAAAAGTGCTGCTGCTGCTGCTGCTGCTGCTGCTGCTGTTGTCGCTTCCTGTCGCTTTCGTGCCACCGGAATGCTCGTTTTTTTTTAAAACACGATAATGCGCCTTTCCCAACAGGTTGGAGATCCAGGAGATACTGCGCGGTTTCCTGTGCACCGTTATCTCCCTTACGCCGGAAGACCTCGTCCCCTGCGTCTACCTCGCGTGTAACGAGGTAAGCAGTCGAAACAGCCCCGGCCGCCGCGTGATGACGATTTCAAGCTTAGACTGTATCCCTCTCCTCTGTTGAGCTACGGTTTGGGAGCATTGTGCTTCGCTATGAAGGACCCCCCCCTGATCGGCCCTGTGTGTCTTGAGTACGGCGGCGATTTTTCTGGCCAGCGCAACCTTTCTTCGTCTGGACGTGGGCGGGTCATCTTAGCGGGGAGATAAGGGCCTGCCCTGCTCCAGAGGCAGCGGGCTTGTACAGCGGGGTTTTATGTCGTAATCGGCAGTCGAAAACGGACCTGTCTCGTGGCTGCCCCCACCGCCGCGGCTGTTAACCCCATCGTTGCCGCCACCAGCGACATATTGGCGACGCCGGGAAGGCTGATGCTGCTGCCACGTGCTCTAATCTGGCCGATTAGTTTCTTCGAGGGGCACGCCTTGTGCCTGTGGTGCCTGGCACGCAAGCGTCTCAAAATCTCACTCTACGTTGCCTTGCGTATATGCTTTTAAAACGTTTTTTGTTTGCGGGGAGGCCTTTGTTGTGGGTGTGATTGCGCATGCAGATGGCATCTCCTTTTCACGTGCCGAGTGTTCGTATTCCCTGTGCTGTTTGCGAGACACGGCCGCGATGTGCTTGTTCTTTTTCTTGTCTGGAACTTGTTTGGCACGTGTAGCAGTAACATATTGTATTATGGCTCTTCTTGCCACGAGATTCTTGCTGTGTTGTTTGCTCTATCATATAAACATAACTTTGTATTATTAACGTCGATGGTTTTTTGGTCGTCGCCTTGCCCCGTATCGTTTCGGGTTTCGCCGTTGGTATGTCAGCGTCACACACCGATGACCGTGCTCCGCCCTCCGTCCACGTCGTGGTTGAGCACTGGGTTCAATTTTTGGCCGAGACGAAACCCGACGGTGGAGGCCAGGCTCGGCGTTTTCCGTTTGTTCGTGCGCGATGAAACGTTCGCGAGAACACGTGCGTGATGGGACACGTGCATGATGAACCGTGCGCGATGATACACCTCTTTCGATTATGAAGCACGCGCGATGAAGCAGGCGCCATGTTTACCATGCGATACGTGTGATGAACTACGCGAGCGATACAGTTATGCACCATGCATGCACCATGGAATAGTTGGCACAAAAAATGCGCGCGATAGAGCGTGCGCGGTGAAAACTTCTGCCGTCTAACTGTTCGCCATGAAATCCCCGCATTGAAACAGTTGGCGCCAGCGTACGAGGGGGTGGAGCTGGGCATAGGAGATGCTGTGCTGCAGAAGGCAATTCAAGGGGCCACCGGGCGTTCCGCGAAAGACGTGAGGCCTGTTCCATCTAGGGATTCGGGGGAGCGGGGGGGAGGAGAGTTTTTTTTGCTTTTGTTCTTGTAAATACGTTGGGCCGTTGGAGGCGTGCCGTTGACGAAGCGCAGCGGCAGGTTTCACGGCCTGACAGCTCGCATTGAGAAACAGAGTTACGGTGTGAGAAGGGGCGGGGAGGGAGGGGGGGGGCAAGTAGACAGACGGGCTGCGCGAGATGTGGTTCGCTGAGACTGTGGTGCTGTTGTGGGGGAAACCGGCAGCTAGTTCGTGTGTGTTGGTTATTCTTGAGCGTTGGAAGCGTTGCCGTAGTTGGAAGTTTTGGGACGCGGCTGGAGCACGCCGAAGCACGCCGAAAGTGCTTCCCTGTGGCCCGCCTTTGTCACCATCGACTCATGCACGCTACCCAGCTTCCTGCGACGGGCGCTGGGTTGTTCCGTGTGCCGTACGTCATGGTTTGGGGCTGTGGGCGCCGATTGCAGCACCGCAGCCTTGAGGCATCTCGTCCAAGAAGCTTGTGAAGTGAATCGATCTTGTTTGGCGGCTATGCGCTCGCGAGCTGAGTGGCATCTGTCGATACCGTCACTTCCTACGAGTGCTGCGCTTGTTACGTGGGTGTACGTCCCGCCCTTCATGTTGTGCTATTCATATATATATAAAATATCAACAGGTTCTGATGGGTTTGGCGTGCGGCATGTTGAATTGTTCAGATCAAGGCCGCAGCGGTGAAGGCAGGCGATCTGGGAGAGGTCGCGCAGCACTCGACGAAGGCGCAGGGGACGCTGTCTTTCGGCCAGAAGATCAAGAGCCTGTCTGCCAGAGATGTAAGTGAAAAACGTACGGCATGATAGCGAGAGGCATGCGTGTGTGTTCGTCGGGGTTCGGCGCGGAAGAGTGCTAGACACCGTTTCGCTCCAGTGTTGAAATAATTTTGGTGATTGATCGGGCTGATTGATCGGCCGGGTGGTTGGTTGATTGGTTGGTTAGTTGGTTGGTTGGTTAGTTAGTTGGTTAGTTAGGTAGTTGGTTAGTTAGTCAGTTGGTTAGTTAGGGCCATTCTTATCGGAGCCATAATTTTCCAAAAAATCTCGCAATATTTGTTTCGCGCAATTTTTTGTATTTCCTTTTTTTTACAATTTTGTTTTTACAAATATTGGAATGCGAAGCCTTCCAAAAAATTTGCCCTCTGAAGAATTTTCAAACTTTGGCAATGTTTCCTGTTTTTCCTGTTTTTCTTGGAAAATAATATTGCAAATCATGGGAAAATGTTGCTCGATAAGAATGCCCCTTAGTTGGTTAGTTAGTGGGTTCTTGGTGGGTTGGTTGGTTGGTTGGCTGGTTGGCTGGTTGGTGTCCGAATGGCCGGCATTCATTGCCGCGTGGCGTGAATTCTCTCACTCTTTCTCCCTCTCCCTCTCTCGCCCAGATTTTGGAGAGCTACCGCGCCATCGCGCGCGTCAAGGGGAACCTGTCGCAAGACGACAAGATCAACCGCATCAAGAAGGTGAACATTCGGCGGCAGCCGCTCGGAAAATTCGAGGGAGTCCCATAACCGCTCTGTATTTATCTATGCAAGAATCTCTTGGCGTGCGTACTGCGCCTCGGCGTATCTGAAGCAGCCAACCCGATCCGCAAAATAACTGTTGCGGCAACAACACTATGCTATGGTTGCGCCGAAGATAAGAGAAAGCGGTTTTGTTCTATGACTAACACCGGAGTAGCTCCGGCAGCCGGCAACCGGCAACGTTATGCACTTTTTTGCGGGTATTCATAGGTATACTTGTATACTTCTTGTATTCCGGCTGAGACAGGCGGACGAAAGGCGGATTGAAACGCAGTATCGGTGGAAATGGCTGTTTGGATCGGTTTGGCGAGCGTGGTTTGGGCACGACGACGGTAGTTTTCATGGAGCCTTGGTGACTTGTGCTCTGCAGAACACGGAAACGAATTGCGTACTTGATGGCGCGGTGGTGCCGTTCCCATTCCGGCGCACACTACAATAATTTGACGGCAGCACAAGGACAGCGGAGAAGCCCGAAACGACGAAAAAAACGGGAGCAGTGCGCGAAGACGAGGAAACGTTATCGGCGACAGCAGCGACAACAAACGTGCCGATCGAAGTTGTAACGGCAGTGCAATGAACTTGTCGAGACTGCACCAGCAACAGCAGCAGGACTGACCAAGTTGTACCCATTTCTTTCTAACAACTATCCTCGGAAACATTCCTCAGACACAATTAGTAGTACAGTCGTAGTGCCACGGAAAAGGCCAACATTATACGAACGAAACCAGCGACAACAATACGTACGACACCGGAGTTTTAAGAACACCATCTACAAACGAAAAGGCCGAAAAGATATATAGCAAGAACAACCAGTCAAGTGTCAACACAAGTGCCGAAGCGGCAACAACAACGCTGCAAACCCCGTGTGTTCATCGTGCGAATGCCCCGCCCCTTCCGTTTGGTGCCACTTTTCCCTGTCCGGTCGACGTCGATGCTGCTCGGACGACCAAAACAGATGTTGGTGTCTTGCAAGGGGCTGCAGGCCAAGTACATCATCCGAGGCCTCCAGGGCAAGATGCGCATCGGCCTCTCGGTCACCACCGTCATGGGTGAGGCGTTCTGTCTCTTGTACCAATGCTCCCACCTTGCCCATTACGTTCCTCAGGCCGTCGCCGTTTCCTATGAGAGCTTTCCTTTAACACCTTTTTATGAGTTTCATATAACGAGTTTTTACCTCGGAAATCGAGGAAGTCGGGTCAGGTTTCCTCAATATGAGCCGGACTACTATGCTCTCCGGAGGTGTTCACCTTGAATAGTTTTCCCGTCTCTCAAGGACGCAGTCGCAAGAGTTGCCGACTGATACTAGCGCATTTTGCGCATTCGTTTTGTTTCCTGTGTCGGCGGTGTTCGTGTGTTGCCCACTGCATTCCTTTCGGTGCGTGTGCAATAATCCGTTTGAAAAGTTTATGCTTGTATATATATATCTGGAGCGCATGCGCGGTGTCCGTTTGCCAACCAACGAGTTAGTTGCTCCCGCCCACGTCATTCCTCCTGGAACCAATCTCACTCCGCGAATATCGGGTAGAGATCCTGGTTAAACACCCCCGCCACACACACCGCCTCTCACCCCCCCATTTTTTTTTTTTGTTTATCTTATTATTCCATCGCCGCCTACTCACATCCCCCCCCCTGTCCCTTCCCCCCCATACCGCTGACCTACTCGCTTTCACCGGGGGACGGCCTGCAGTTTCCCTCTCGCACGCCGCGGTGACCTGTCCCTCCGAGGATGCCCTCGCCGCGGAAAAAGCGGAGAAAATTCTGGAGGAGAAATCCGCCGCCGAGGACGCGGCGAAAGGCGAGCGATCTGCCGACGACAAACCCGAGAAGGAGGAGGAGGAGGAGATGGACTCGAAGGAGGAAGAAGGAGAAGATAAGGAGGCCGAGGCTGAGGGTGGGGGTGGCGAGGAAGCTGCACTGGACAAGGAAGAGGTCGATGGTGAGTACGTTTCTAGCACGCGATCGTGTGTGCATGTACCGGTTTGTGCTTTGTGTGAGTACTGTTGGCTTCGATTTCGCTGTTGAGGGGCGTTTTTGCGTGTTTTGTTTTTGTCGGAATTCACGCCATTGAAAATCTTGTGTGTACGTGCGTGTGTGTCAATGACGTGTGGCACTGTCTATTGTTATAGGGGTCCGACTGACGCGCATACACATGCTCAAAATAAAAACTCGAACGTGCCTCCTCCAGGCGTGTTTTATTTTTCGAGCGGCACGCGCGAATGCTTGAAGAAAAACCCGTGTTTTTGTTAAAACCCGTGTTTTTGTTAACAGAGTACATTCAGTCGGTCTATCACGTGCCCCCAGGCAGCGTGACATTTGTTTTTCAGAGCACAGGACTTGTAGGTCCATCAAATGCCCATGGGGTCACCTATTGTAGTTCATGCCTACACTTGCGTGGGTTTATCAAACGTACACGGGACCACCTGGTTTGAGCGTACACATGACGTGTTGACTGCTGTCTGTGACGTGCCCCATGGTTTGAGGGTACGCTTGACTTGATGTTGGCTGTTGTCTGTCGTGTGCCCCATGGTTTAAGTGTACACTTGACGTAACACTGACTGCTGTCTGTGATGTGCCTCATGGTTTGACGTGATTTTGACTGCTGTCTGTGGTGTGCCCCATGGCTTGAGCATACAAATGACGTGGGTACTGTCTGTGGTGTGCCCCCTGATGGAATGCGTTTTGTGTATTAATAGGGCTGATCCCGGTGGCGCGGAAGCTGCGCGCGACGAGGGCTCGGGACTTGGACCAGCGCCTCGAGCTAGCGACTCAGCTGGTGAAACAGGCGTATTCGGAGTGCCCGAACTTAGACCTTCTGATCAAGGCCATCCTCACGTCCCCGCTCTACAGGTATGGGTGGCGTACAGCGTTTTGTCTCCTGTATGTTTTCTATTGCCCGTAGAGTTACTGTCAGAGCTACAGCAGTAGCTGTGTATTGGTGCCAGAGTTTTGTGGTATCGGCCAATACTATGTTATACCGGTTTTGACACCAATTTTCAGGTCAAACTGTATTTTGTGATGTTTTTCAGATTTAAAGGCGAAAATTACTGTACCTAATTGCCGGCGGCAGTGGCCTACGTATATGTTTCCGTTATATCGGCTTCGCCAATCATGATTGAATGCAATTACTGTTTTCCAGTGGCACTGCACAGCAGTACGCATCTACTGTACGTTTAGGGCTATTCTTGACGGTGCGAGCGGCCAGCCTCCACGGCGCAATCACTACCGCGGCGGTGCAATAGATTCACCCGTTGGATGTAGGCATCCAGGCAGTGCCGCAAGGTATCCGACCGTTTCGCAAATATCAATGCCCGAAGAACTGAAACCGTTTCTGTTTGCGTTTTGCATGCCTCGTCCAGGCTCCAGCAGACCTGCAGACTGACTCCAGGCGTGCCTGTGTCACCCATGCTGGCCAAGCCCACCAAGTCGGTTGGGGAGGTGCTGCAGAGATTATCTGGACAGGAGTTCACGTGCGAGTACAAGTAAGCGCAATACTTGAAAAAACATCTTTATGATCTGATAAATTGACCTGGTTTTGTTTTTTAGATTAGATGTTTTCGCACCAAAGATGGCTCAAAAGCCCTATTCTGTGGCGCTCCGAGTACAAGTATGTTCTTCCGTTTCTTCTTGGCTCTCTTGTCCTGCCATACTCGTATCTCAGCGTTTGTTATGTGTTCGCCTGCGCTGGCATACTCGTATCTTGGCATAGCTCTGTCGTGCCATTCCTACTACTATTAATACCGCAACAACGCATCCACATTTCCGGCGGCTGCGTTTTGTAGATCGCCATTTCACAATGTTTCTACAATGAAAAAACGTACTGCACGTACGCAGCACTTTTTTTTCTGATTTCACATTGCTACCAGTAAATACGAGTACGTATGGCTGGTTTCTGTTGCTGCCCGTAGAAAACGCTCAAGCGCAAACCCTTGTGGAACCCAGGCACGGCGACAACACAAACGAGAAGAGGCGCAACGGCGTCATCGGTTGTCTAGCGCACGTACACGAGAAGAGGAATGAGGAGTACCATGCCGTGCGCGTGTCCTCCATTGCATTGTAGTAGCTCGGGCACGAAACTTGTAAGTTCCCTATCCTACCAGGCTGGGCTGAAAAACCTGTCACCTACCAGCATGCTGTAATTGTCGCTGTTAATGTTACGAGGGGCTGTTCTAGTAGTAACCATCACCTACGATGGACAAAAAATCGTTACATTTGTTACATTGGTTACACTGTGTCACCTCAGGTACGATGGCGTCCGGGCACAGGTGCATCTCATGGCGGACGGGTCTCTTCGATTCTTCAGCCGAAGCAGCAAGGACAGCTCGTCAGAGCTACCGGATCTGATCCCGGTCATGAAGGTGCCCAATAACTGAAAATGCATCGCCAATTCGTGCCGAAAACGGCAATATTTCTACTGTGGTACCGGTTGGTTGCCAGAAGCTATATGCAGCAGTGGTACTGATGATAGCTTTATAGCTCTACGAAAGGAGTTGCACCAGCACGAGTGGTCATGTTGTGTGTGTTTTCGGAAAAAGTGACACCAGTCCCCATATGGAAATCAACGTGGCAGTGACAAGTAATAACAGTCAGTAGTGCTGTAACAGAGCAGCAAGAAACTTCAACGGAAACGCAGAAGAGAGGCATGTCGTGGACGGATCCCACCCTCAAGCAACTAAAAAGCTGGTATGCTAGCAAGAATCTCGAAGGTATCGCGGTTTCGTATTACTGCACTGTCCTTGGACAGAGTTTGGTATTTCGTGCTCCGGTGTTCCGCACACAATCCCTCCCACCTCCATGCCTCTCTATCGATAGTCCCAGGCACGAACCTAAGAGGTTGGATGCCCCCTAACGGATATATACCTGCTATACGATTGCACTCACGTGTTGGGAACAACCATCTCACTTGGGGGTTAGAGTGGGATACTTATGCAGTACCTACAGAGTACAAGGGTTACACGTAGGAAGCGATTTTTTCGGTCGACCGGCGTGTAGAGAGAGGTGCAGCCAGTGTGAACGCTTCGATCGGCCCCGTGTTCGCCCCCCAAGCCGCACCCGCGAAGACGTCTATTAGTATAATATTAATAGTATTAATAGACAGTCGCGGCAAAGGTGTCCGGCGTAATCTAGAAGTATACGAAGTGTATAGTTGGCGTTCGCTGCCAACGCCGCCCCGCTTCCGAAGTGGAGATGAATATTTCATGCTGACATCGACTCTAAGAAAGCGAGTGCACAACCCCAGCCACCCGCCAATATCCTGGCAATTGCTACATGATAGCACGCCATGTTTCGCGGGAAACCCTTCGGTTACGACCGTGTTGCCGTCGGCTGCCAATATCACCGCGTTCCCCCCCAGATCACTATTCTGTTGATGATCTGAGGCGAAAGGATTCCGGGAAATCCGGCGTTGGAGGTGCTAATTCGGTGTGCCGCATCGTTTTCGACATGCCGCCTGCCCGTCGACCATATCTACTGTTGCCATGTGTCGGTGTTTCCGCGTTTTCTTCGTGTCCCTCGAGGCACAATGGGTGCGCTCCTGTTCAGCACCATCACATGTTCGCTGTGCACTTCTACAACAGTACGTACCAGTACAGTACCCCCAGGCCTCAACGCCTTAATTTTTTACACAAACCAATATTTCGGCATTATCCACCCTGTTTTGCATATGGGCGGGACTGCGTGACAGAGGCCCTGGCTTACATGCCTCGAAATTCTGCTGTAATTCAAGCTTACGGCGCTAACGACCCTGCTTTGCGTGCCGACAGGACTGCGTGGCGGAGGGTGTGCAGTCTTACGTCATCGACACGGAGGTGGTGGCGTACGATCGCGACACGGGCAACCTTCTACCCTTCCAGGTGAACGTTGACCTTCATCTTGAATGGTGGTGAAAACGCATGCCCTCTTGTACTTATCATTTTGTTGCTACGAAGGATCTGTCAATAGGCCCCGCCGCTTATATATTTCGTTGGCGGGGCAATATTTTTCTCCCTCAATGGGCGGTGGCGGGGCCATGTTGTGAACCCTGGATGGCGTGTTTTGTTCTATTTGTTCGCAAGTGGCATCGAGTTGGGGTGTTGAGTTTCGTTCATACTCGGGGAGGGGTTCGTCGTGAGGGTGGCCTGTTTACCTTGCAGCCCGAAGCCGGCCCTGGCGATGGGTGGGTGATGTGAACGCATGCCACCGTTGTTTTGATGTTTTGATGCTTTGATGTTTTGACGTTTTGACGTTTTGCTATTTGATGTTTTCATGTTTTGATCGCGACATCGAGTTAAGGTTGCGATCATCAAATTACTATACGAGGACTTATGTTACGTTTTATCTCCGATGTCAGATAATTTTTGTTGGTAGCGAAAACTGACCACATTTAGCCGGCTTCTGAAACAGCTTCGATGGCGCCGTTACTAAGTGTTCGGAGTTCGTGTATACTTTGGGATATAACGCGTGGCAAGCCATCCCGCAGGGGACACATCGCAATGCCAGCGCACTTTACTAGATTCTATGATGGATTGTAACTTTGTAGGACGAGTATGTGAACCATGCACTGCTTCTTAATTCACGCCACTGCTGCCTGCCCGAGCAGATGCTGTCTACCAGGGGACGGAAGGACGTCGACGCGAAAGACGTGAAGGTCAAGGTCATCGTGGAGGCCTTCGACATCCTGTACCTCAATGGCAAGGTGATAATACTATAATTTTGTCTACTATGCGTCAAATTGCAAGGTGTCCACGTATGTATATTCGGACAGCTCCAACGTACCAGTAAGCCGGAACGTTTCCTCTATTAATAAAACGCGAGTTTCATGTGGCCACTTGCCAATTTGGTAAGCAGGCGAGTCCAAAACGTGAGCCCAAAGCGCAAATTTCTTGGTAGAGGCGTTTCTTGTTTTTATATTACGTAGTGTGGGAGCCTTTGCTAGCTTGATTCGTCCAATGGGGTGAATGGGTGGGTGGGGTGGCGAAGAGTTTTCACTCAATGCCCGGAATTAGAACTGGACGTGTACGTAGGTTGTTGACGGGAAGGGGTCGAGCTTCCGTGTAGACGAGGACAAAACGAAAATTCTGTGATGGCCTCGCGCGATCTACAGTAGGTCGGCACCCGACGGCATCCAAAGCCCCACCCCTCCGATCGCCATGGTGTTTCACCACACGAGGGACTTCACATTATCAGCTCCGCGCCGCTCCAAGCTGCGCTTCTTCCGGCAAGTGGGCGCTTTTAATGTTATACCTCGTACATGTTTTTGATGTTATGCATGCTTATGATACATGCGCCTCTTCTCCCCGACAGCTCGAGGTCCTTGGACGCGAATGCATGTTTCCGCCTTGCACCCCACCGCACCCTATGACTGTAGAGCTTGTGCACCCTTCGTATCACTGCCGTTGAAGCTGGAAAATGATGATGGTATGATAAGCAGGCGGCGCGGTAGGGGGGGGGGAGGGGGCTGACTCTGTAGTACAAAACATATTCTAGTGTTCAGAATACGGACAATTTCTCCCCGAAAAGCGGTACACCGCTTGTAAACAGTGCACCTCGGATAGATCATGATCTACATATCTAGATTGTCGAATCCCTATTCATGATACTAGATATTTCAAGGCAGATGTAAGATCTGTATGATCTAGCGCACGTTGCCGAGTGGGAGGCATATCATCGCATGGTGTAGCACATGGTTTCCTGGGTTGGATCTGGCCTATGCAGATCCTGCAGAACCTTTCACAGCGGCAGGTGAGATAATCTACATGATCTAGATGATATATCTGTAGATGGTCTATCTGTAGGTGATATATCTGTAGGTGATCTATCTGTAGATGATCTATCTGCATATGATCTATCTGCAGGTAATCTATCTGTAGATGATCTGTATGATCTGTAGATGATCTGATCTGTAGATCACCTGTCCGAGGTGTGAAAGGGTGTGGAAGACAACTCGGAAAACCCCGACAAGAGTGAAACGCTTCAGCCTGCCTGCCAATCGTGGCGCGCTTGCCCTCCTTGGCCGATGTGGTTTGCGCCGCCGTTTAAATGGAAACCTGCTTGGTCCCACCGCCGCCGCTGCCGCCGCCGTTCCCACAGTCGCTGCTCCAGGACCCCCTGCAGGAGAGGAGGAAGGCGTTGCGCAACACCTTCAAAGAGGTCGACGGAAGATTTAGATTCGCCACCTTCATGGACCACAAGGTTGGACAAAAATTGCTGCAGCAGTTGGGGGGGAAAAAACGACTGAGACCGAGTTTTTTTAAAACATATTTTCCGAGTTTTAGCACATGGGGGAAAATGTCCGGCAAACATAGGCCTGCGGATTTTGTTCTCGTACCAGTTTGGGGTTCGAGTGTGTCCTCAGCAGGAATCCAAGTGTGGTGACGTTTGCATTGCAGCTGATGGAAGACTTGAAAAATACATCTGAAAATGTACCTGGTGCGGTGGACGAACTGGTGATATTTGTTTCTGTTTTCATGTTTCCGACACTATTTGGTTTTTATTTATTGTCTTACGTACGAGGCAGCTGTAGAGCTGTGGTGGTTTTGTCCCTTCGAGTTGGCAAGGTGCCGAAAAGAGCGAGAAGACTCACTCGCCCACGACCATGAGGTGGTTGCCCGAAGCAGCCAGCCTTAACGCTTGGGCGCCTTTGTCGGTTATTCGCTTCGTGTGAACAGAAGGATTGACGTCGATGTTTTTGCTCTCTGCTTTCTGTTTTGCGCCACTAAAGGAGGACGGCGACACGGGACCCATCGAAGAGTTCCTCTCCGAGGCGGTGAAGGGGAACTGCGAAGGGCTCATGGTCAAGACGCTCACGGTAAGCATTTTCGAAGCCTCAGCAAGGCTTCGCTATTATCTTTTTTTCCGTTTTTCGCTCCACCTCGGGGCCAGTTCTTTCCCCTCAAGTCGATAGTATTGGTCCAAACAGAGTATAGGTTGCCGCTTGACTGCGGTGGAGATTCACACGTCGGTGATTGGTCAGAACGCGAAACCTCCGCTTTTTTCTTACGTATATGTGGTGTCTGATTATTTTACATGACCAGATATTTTTCTCGCTCACTTTTTTCCTTTTGGCGTTACATTTTTCTTTGTTGGCACGAAGGGTCGGTCGGAATATCGGGAGGCCTGTAATACCGTAAAAGTCCTTCACCGCGGCTTCGAAAAATGTTTTTTTTGTTTGTGCGAGAAGCGTTACACATTTGTGACGATACCCATTAGCCGCCTATAGCCGGGGCCGGGGCGAGTATGCCATGACTGAGTGTCACGTACGCCTCTGCTGTATACTTCAGTACTGTACCGGTGGCGACGTTCGTCCGCGTGATAACTTTGGCCTTAAGCGAGGTCGGTAGGACTCTGTGTGGGCATGGCCCCTCGCTCGTGCTCGTGAGGCTTACTCTAAACATCGCCTCCTCGACTTCCACACCCATTTCCCGCGCATCTACCGGTATATACACCACACCGACTGTTGGTGCCCCCCCCCTTGCTCGGAAATTTAATTAACTCATTGAAGCTGTCATCCATATGCAAGTCCGCCTCACGAGCGGATCTTAGTAGGATGCAGCCCACCCTTCATGCAACTCGCCGAACAACTTCACGGCGCTTCGCGCTTGGTGCTAGCGATGTTTGCCTGGTCGGTGAAAACCCGACATGCTCCGTCCCGGCATTGTACGGATGCGAGGATCTATGGTCATACGACTACGGCCATGCATGAATATCGAGTACACCCCCTTGCTCATTCGCATCTTATGACTCCATACGAAACGGAAACGCCTGCCTTAAACCATGAGAAGTCCAGCTATCGGTCCAACCTTCCTCGAGAATGCTGTTCGATGTACCAAGGACAGGGTATGCCGCTATCACCCTGACAGTAGTGTTGCACCTTGCGTGCCCTGGCTGGGTCAGCCCATTGCTCAACCGGTGTTAAACTGCCCAATGTTTCGTGGACACAGTGCTTTATATTCTAGATGGGATACTCTTGACAAAAGGAAAAGGATCGCGAACTGAGCCCACCGTTCGTAAGTACAACGCTTTGAAGTTGAGTTGGATCGTTTATTCAGTACAGCCAGTTGTAACATATTTTTCCTTGTTTCTCGCTCAGGCCAACTCCTCGTACGAGCCGTCGAAGCGATCACTGAACTGGCTGAAACTGAAGAAGGACTACCTGCAGCCGGACGGGGGGGGCGTGGGAGACTCGCTTGACCTCGTGCCGATAGGGGCGTACTTCGGGAAGGGGAAGCGCACGGGTGAGTCCGTCTTGCTGCACGGATGTTTGCGATGAGTCAGTGTGACAGCAACAACAACAACAACAGCAGCAACGACAACAACAGCAGCAACGACAGCAACAAATGCAACGACAGCAACCGCAACAGCAACGGCGTAACGCAGCCTTATATAGGAGGGCAGTCAACTCTAACATAGCCTTATATGTGAGGGCTGCAAACCCTACCCTAACAAAAAAGTGTATGAATGCCGCCAACCCTAACAAAGACAAAAATGGGGGCAACTTCTGCGGTTTGTACCGATGTGAGTTTTGCCGCAGGTAGCTCTTACGAGCCTCGCACAAGCTTAGGAACTTTTAAAATATTAATAGGCACTGTATCATACCTGTAAACCAGTAAGTAAGCACGAATGAAGGGTTCGGTTATAGAGGTTTTGTGGCAACTCTGGGCCCTCAAGGGCGGGTGTCGGTTCATTTTTGGTGTACGGCAGCAGCAGTAAAGCTCACCCCCCGTGAGAGCTCATTCCCTGTCCCACCGTATTTCTCCCCAAGCGTGGTGTTTTCACTCTATATGCTGAAAACGCCAGACACAAACTACCGTAGTTCGTGACTGGAGCTGCGCCCATCGTTCGCCACAAAAAACGCCGGGGGGGTGGCGTTGTGGATGTTTTCACATTGCACAAAAACCCTTGGTAATGCGATTTTTCATTTGTTTGTCACCGCACACCGCTGTTTGTTGGGTCGAGTCGACGGTACGACGCCACCCCGTATGTACCACAAACAGCGTGCGCAAAGGCAACACTGGATGCAGCTCGCAATGGAAAAAAGACAGCGCGGCAGCCCGACGCGACTCCTTGCTGCGCCTCGGCGCTCCGTACACCCGACAAACTTGATGCAGCTCTTCACAAGGAGCCAGCGCCCTCGCGAGTCAACTCCTAATCGTACCATAAGTTGTGCGACTTGAGTAAAGATAATTGGTCGTCCATTTGTTCACCCCGTGGTCTCTTGTTCGCGTTGTGGGTCGGTTGGTGCGCAGGGAAGTACGGAGCGTATCTGCTGGCGTGCTACGAGCCAGACCGCGAGGAGTACCAGTCGGTCTGTAAGATCGGGACCGGGTTCACTGACGACATTCTCCACTCGTTCTGGACGGAGCTGAAGGAACACACCGTGGAAAAACGGCCGAGGTGATGTGTCTTATCGTGACTTTGGCCTGCACGTGTTCGGGCTGGTCGCCCCAAATCATCGTCCATTAACTACTCAAATACCGTTTTTGTTCTTGTTTCTTCATAATGTCGGTGTTGTTACCAATATACGGAAATAACGGCTACGAGTAGGTCGTTGGTGTTTTTCTCGTCTTGGTGACCTAGCGCTAGGCGTAAGAGCGATGCATAGATGTCCAATAGGAGTGTTAGGAGTGTTTAAGTGTTAGGCATGCCTTATATAGACCCCGCTCCTGCTGTCGGGACACATAACTTGGAATTAGAGTCATAGCCAGGTGTATGTACAGTGCGATAGTAAAAGGGTTAACTATGGAAAAGGCCTGCGGCGTCCCGTCTGAAACTCCTGTGTCGATTGGTCAATCTTTGAAGCTGCTGTTGTCAACGGTGCATTGGGTTAAGGACCGATACGGGTGTGGACTATGACGATGATGGTCTATCGCCCTGACGGTGCAGTCGGCTAGTACGGTCGACAACACACAACGGCCCAACCTTGATTACACACGGCAAATTAGGCGACGACTTAGTATTTTCTCAGAGTACGGTCCGCGTCGTTTCATTTCCATGTTCTTCCTTTCGACGTGGATCCCAAAGGCTGTATTGGCTTTGGCTAAATCAAGTTTTGTTTGCCCCATTGCTCTGGTTGTTCCTGGGCTGCAGGTATTTCAACGTTGCCGACAGCTTGTCACCAGACGTCTGGCTGGAGCCCCACAAGGTACAGTAGGCCTGATTGCCTCAGATAAGGCCAGCTCTTGTTGCAGTCGGATTTTCAGTCAGTTGAAAAAGGCCCTTTCGACACTTTCTCGTGAGCTTTTGACTCTAAAACTGGAGAAGTTGCTCTTTCTCTTCTCAGAATGGGTCGGATTTTTCTCCAGTATCTGTCTAAAGCAGTGTCCAGCTTGTCCAGGAACCCAGTTGCAGGAAACCACAGTCATTACTTTTCCGATTCAACTGTTCAAATACGACTACGATCCGGGATCGGGTCGAAACCCCTCGACTGCAGTTGAATTGGCCTAAGAGCTCAGCAGCAGTGTCACATCACGCAATATTTGAAGATTCGACGGCACCAGACATGGACGCCCAGACTAAAGGCGAAACTTCGTAGTGTTGATATTTCAATACTCGCGCGATCGCAGCATTTGTTTTCTCACGGAAGTGTAATTTTATGCAGCGTGAAATACGGAGGCGAAGTCCACCGCTAGTTCGTGCTGTAACCGTTTACCAGCCCCATAGATACTGGCATAAAGCAATGCTTTCATTGTGGCTGCTGCTGTTGGTTCCGTGATTATTCTGTAGTTTTCCTGTACCATGCTCCTTGAGCTGAGGCGATTAGGTAGGACTGACGCCTCTCCCTGCCGGCCTTCGCCCGTTACCGCCTGCCTTTTTTTTAATGCGAATTGATTGGTCGATTCGTTTCAGCACTCGTTGCCAACGCTCGTCGACTTGCGTCGAATCGTACTCGCTCACACTAGGCGCTTCCCTTTCGGTTTTCTCATAATTTCCTATTTATAGTATATACGAGTAGCCGCAGTCTACAAGAGATGCGCGACGTGTACAAGGGTTTCACCCCCCTCGCCCAAAACCGATTTCATCGCCATGCAAATGGACAACTAGCAGCAGATTGAACGGCAGACAGGTGGAGATATGGCGATGTAAAAATCCCGTTCCGGGAACGAATGATAACTCACAGGTCATCCACGTATTGGCAGAACAGTGTTTTTCTCTATCGGTTGCAAAGTTTCGCACCCTAGAGACTATATGTTGTTGAGTTACTTTTGCAATGGGCAGATGGCAGTAAACCAACGCATTCCACCATGCGCGTGTGGTGCGCGCCGAACACCAACCCACGAAACGCAGTCTGATTTGTTGTTTCAAGGCCGAAGCATCGTGCTACGTATGCAGCGGCAGGTAGCACCGACAGAGGAGTTGTTCCCGCCCTCCCCGCTAAGTCCCGGCGGGCAAGCGAATCACGACCGTAGTTGCTTGTTGGTTCGCCAACGACTTTCTGTCTTTTTATTTTTTTCATCCTCTGGCGGATGGGTAAAACTCAAGCTTAGCCCGTTCAGGCATGCGGCTTATATGGAGTGCACTCCCGTTTTGAGGACACATTACTTGGAATTAGAGTAAGATTTAGCTTTCTGTGCAGAGCAGTAGTAAAAAGGTTACGCCCACCACAGTCCCACCTACCGTACTCAAATATTGGCCGTGTGCACATTAAACTCTGTCGTAGTACACAACGGTTGTTGTACTTAGTATATAGCGATGGTGTTGCTCAAAGTGACCACATTCTTGTGTTTACGGCGGCAGGTTTGGGAGGTGAAGTGCGCCGACCTGTCGAAGTCGCCCGTGCACAAGGCGGCAATAGGAAAGCTAGACCCTGACCGCGGCATCAGCATCCGGTTTCCTCGCCTCTTGAGGGAGAGGCTTGACAAAGACCCCGAGCAGGCCACCACGTCCGACCAGGCAAGCGGGAATAGCTTGGTATCGCTTGCTTTGTTTTCTTTGTTTGCTCTGTTTGCGTGCGATTGTGTGTTTTTTTAGTATCACACCGCGTCGCCCACCTTTCCCAAATACGACGCCTTTTTTTAGGTGGAAACCCAACGAGTTTTGCTTGAAACGTTGGTCAAATGTACACAATGTTTGTATTTACGTGATTATTTTTGACAGAAACCAGCATTGGTTTTGTGTCTGAAGACTCTGCAAGAGGCGATACGCCACCCTGCACGTTTTGTTTCGCTCCGCTCTGCAGCCCGAGGTCACACACTAGCCTATCAAGATGCTTTGTGACAGGATACACGGCATGCGGCTCGGCAGCATTGCTTTGTTGATTCCCTATTCACCTGTTGTCAGTATACTCTCGCAAAAGTCAGTATTTGTTTATTTGTATGCACTGTTGGTTGTCGGTTTTGGCCCGTTGTCTATGCCCGCGAGACAGCAAGGTATACGATACTCACGCTAATGGCTTGAGTCGGTATCGCTTTTGGCCCTCCCCCCCTTCTCCGCCTTGCCTCGCCGCTACGAGTAAAAACCCACACGGCGTCTTATTTGGTGCGACCCGCCGCTCCTTTGTGAAACCCCTTGCCTTGTCGTCACGTTTCAGATCTTGGACATGTACGAGAGCCAAGATGTCGTCAAGAGCAATGCTGCCGGCGCGCAAACAGCTAATGCTGACGACGACTGGGAGCTGTAGCCGGAGTCGCGTGTACACCTTTCTGACTCCACTGTTGTTGTAGACCTGGAAGCGTATTTGTGGGGGGGGTTGGGGTGTGTACAGCAGAGCGGTCGGTGCGAAGACCAACTCGTCTTGGGGATCGCGCTGTAGACGGGCGGTTGTTTCCTAATTGTGCATTGACCGAGAGGCGTGTTGTTGTGTACACCTTTTGGTTCAGCATGCGGTGGCACTCCAGGGCAACTCGGAAGGTCGTTGTCTTTCCTTTTTCCACCGGGTGGTTGGTTAGTCTAGTCGATGGGAAGCTTAACTTTCATGTCGGCAGGTCTGTCGATAAGAGAGGGTCTAAACTCTAAACGCTTTGCTGTCAAGGGCGGGGGGCGGCAGAGTTTTTAGTATTTTTACTTGGACGTTTCGCGTTGATTTTTCACTTTTTTTTGCAGTCAAGGGGGGCATCGTCGTGGCGTTTCGCCTGTGTACGTTATTGGCTACACGCGGGAGAAAATAACGGAATGCGTATCATCATTACCTCAGTCCGAAGCTCTTGCACAAAGCTGCATGTCAAAGGCTTTTATTATTATTGGTTACGACGTACTAGGCTGCTGCTGTGTGTGTGGGGGGGGGGCGTGGGACGCTCGCGCGGTCGCGGGCGTTCGGGTGGTGCTCGGGAGCAGTCGGTGATAGAAAGCTATACTAAAAAATATTCAACTGTGAAGATCTAAAACGACGTGATCACCGCATACTGCTTGCATACTGTACCACTATAAGCTGACTGTAGTAGGAAAAGCGTCTTCTCGGGGACCGACATAATACATTTCAACTTATGAAAGTGTGCTTTCGCGCGCGCGCAGAACAAGAAAGTCAGCCTGAGCCCGATTTACGGTTCTTACTGTCACGGTATTAAGTTGCGTGTAAGCCAGTATTTATTTGTAGTCCTGTGACCCTAAGCCGGTCGCTCCTGTGGTCTAAGTGGTACCCCCGACTGCTAAAGTTGATTTCATGAGTTAAAATCCCACCGTTGGTAGTGAGATTGTGGATTTCTATTTATCTCCCATACTGAAAATCTTTTTAGCTCTCATACTGAAAAATGAATCAATTTGTACTTATACGTAGGCATGCATGTTCTTGCGTGAACCGCAAAATGTAACCGATATTGAGAACCTCGCCGACCACGACCAGGCTTAACGACATTGTCTTTCCCTCTGTTGTTTATCTGGGTCCATCCACCGTGCCGGGTGTTACAGCAATGCTGCCTGATTTGTATGATTTTGCTCGGCTCACTCATGATGCCAGGTGGGAGCCGCGCAATCGGCATGCTCTACGTGCCGCAGTATGATTGTCGTAGTATTAACTGTTCCTTTCCGTTAACGATATTTTTGCTCGCGCAAGCGTACATTCATACCATTCCGGCACCCTTTCCCTGTATTTCAGTAAATACAAATAGTCGACCATGGAGACAAGCAACGCGAATGATACTCATTCGATTACGATACTAACACAATCTCCCATACTGAAAAAGGAATCAACTGAACTGCTGCTGAGAGCGTGTAGCGTGTGTGGGTAGGCGTGTAGTCGCAATTCGACGCGAGTCTGCGAAGGTGTTCTTGCTGAGCTATTTGTAGGCGTAAAATATCGACCTATTACAAAGCCCAAGGCAATACTTCTAACACCCCCCCCCCCCCTCTGAACGGCGGGGTCTTTGGGACGTAACGGTACCGTATACGGCCGTACGTGGACTTACCGGCTTCGTTTCAATACCTGGGGAACCAGGGAAACATGCTTTCAGGGACACACGCGCAAGCGTTTCGATAAATTGAACGTTCGAAGTGAGATTCAAAGTCGTGTCCTCGACAACGCACGTCAAATGTGAGAGTGTTACCTGTTGAGCTATATGTAGGGGTAACATATCAATCTATTACCCAGCCCAGGGTAATCCTTACAACATGACGAGGGAAGAAAGCGCTGAAGTGATCTCGCGATAAAAATGCAAAACACGAACTAGTAGTGGGGAGGGGGGGGATGGAGTCTGATATGTAATCCCGGATCTGAGTTACGACCAGGAAGGAGAGAGACAAGAGGCGCGAAGACACTATGAAAACAGTACATAAGGTTGTTCAGGGTTGTTGTCTGTTCTGTCATTCTGGCCCACGCTGCGCGTCTCGATTGCGTGGTTGTGGGCGTCGCACCCCCCCAAACGACGGGCGGAGCCACGACCGGCTTGCCATGTATGTGCTTGTCTATGTCTGGTGCTTAAACGAAACGAAGAACGTCCGTCTTCAGTAGGTATCACAGAGAGGACAACCACAATGGTGTTGATCGGTTACCGCCTTGTGCTCTCCTGTTTGACTTCTTCTTGCGCTTGAGGTCCACGGCACACGGAATATCGATGAATTATTGATGATTGACTATTGACGATGTCAAGTACCGGTATCAGAGAGGACAACCACGAAGCTGGTGTTGATCGGTTGCCGCCTTTTTTTTTAATACTTCCTCATTGTAATAATAAGTGGACTCGACTCGCTCGGTCTGGCGATCTTACAACAGCATGTTGCGCTTGAGGTCTACGGCACACGGAACATCGATTTGCGATTGGTGATTTACGATGTTACCGGCATGCTTCTTTCATAGACATGGCACAGAATCGGGCATGCATCGCGAAAGACACCCAGCATTCAGACACCACAGCATCAAGTAAATACTACGTAGTACTTGAATTTTGATACTTGGTGTTCGAACTTTACGGGTTGCATCAAGACATATCATACATGCTGGCTGTACATCTCGAAGTTGTTTAAGATCCAAGATATATACGTATCCGGTCGCAACAAGACATCTCGAAGATGTCCAAGATCCAAGATTGAGGGGTGGACAAAGGGTGATAGTGGATCTTTAAAATGGGGGTATTTGTCTTGGTAGTAGTAATGTTGACCCTCAGATCGAACCCTAACCCTAACCCTAACCCGAACCCTATGCCAGTGGTCAGTGCTTGCTTGGCCAATCAGAGTGCCTAATTAGCTACCTTAGGAAGATCCACTAACAGGGTCTGTCCACTACTGCCAAGATTCAAGATTTCATACTTACATGTGTACTGCTGTCAGTACTGGACGAAGCATGATAGTCCTCCTATTCATAAGTTAGCTATTTAGGCACGCTGTTACTGTGTGCTTTGTACTCGCGGCCCGTGGCTACGCGGCTATCCGGTAGGGGGTAGGGGATAGGGGAGACAGGGGACAACCTAAAACCTAAAACGCGGAGGGTTAAGTTTGCCGGTTCGCAATATTTCAGGCCCGGAAGGAATAACGCCATCCGATATACACTGGAAACCCCTGATCACCATTCTCCCAGCCCGCGGCAGTTCGCCAGGCCACTAAAGTATATTACTCGTTGCATTGGAGCCATGTCAGCGAGAGCAACGCTGGATGCATGCATAAAGGACTTGGAGGACACCTTAGGAGTAGCCCCAGAGGTGAGATCATGAAGGTTCGCGCTCAAACCTTGAGATGATCGCCCATCTACCCTAATTTTGCACACACACCAGCACACACTATCATAGAGTTACCGCCGTCGCTGCTTCCGCCATGACGCTTGCAATGCGAAGATGTGCAGTGGAAGTGGCACGGGGCGCTATCTGCTCTCGTGTGGTGGAACACCCCGTCCTCTGCGGCTTGCGTTCCGAGTACCCACTTGGGCTGTGCACATGATACCATCTTCCTAATTCTGCTCAGAGGAGAACGACGGCAGCCCATGATATCAGCTCTACGAAAACGTGTACCCCTGGTACATACCAACTCAACTATTGATGCTACAGCAGTACGAGTATATATATACGACAAGGCTCTTGGCTCCTGGCCCAGACTGCAGCCTGCAGCTCTTCAGAACTGCAGCGAACGTCGTGAAGCTTGGCAGCCATTTGTACTGACATCTCGCTATATCGTGTATTAAGTACTCTACACGCCCCGATGGTCTACAAGTAGTGGTACCCTCGACTGCTACTAAGAGTTGTTCCTGGGGTTCGAACCAGCTGGTTCGAACCTCACGTGGGTCGGACTTTCGAGTTTATTTGCAAAACTTCGTAGAGTGTTTGCGATAGAAGTACGACAAAAAAAATACTTTCTTCCGCAAAAAAAAGTGAATTCCCTTCCCTTCATGATTTCGGTGTGTTCTGGTATGTTTGTGATAAAAGTAAACCAAATCCTGCAGTCGACGCCTCCGAAAATAACAAGGCAAGTGGGGAGGTGAGGCAATGCGGCAGACCAAAAAAATATCCAGAGTACGAGTAGCGAAAACTAAAGACCAGCGTGCGAGTAGCAACGGCAGCCCAGCAACGGTGGCGGCGGCAGGGATAACCGCAGTGCCGCCGTTGCTATCCCACGACCGCAAGCAACATCACAGCTGGCGGCAGCTACGTGGCGGCATAGCTAACGGCAGCATCCGCTTGAGCAACATGAACAAACAGCAGCATCAGCCCCAGCAGCAGCAGCAGCAGCAGCAGAGCAGCAACAGAAGCAACAGCTTCCTTTTTTGCTTTTTTCGATTTTGGGACCGACTATTATTCTCGTCGTGTGCTGCTGCTGCTGCTGCTGCTGCTGCTGCTGCTGCTGCTGCTGCTGCTGCTGCTGCTGCTGCTGCTGCTGCTGCCCTCGACCTATGCGCGACACCGCGCCGGCGCGCTCCGCTCCAAGCACGCCCGGCGCCCGACATATATAGATCGTGGCGGCGCGCTGCCGCTGCTGCTAGTGCTGCTACCGCAGTGTGGCGGAATCGAAATGATGCACGACGATCTGTCATCCTGTCGCGCTCTACACTCAAGGCGGTACGAGCACGTGTACATACGAGTACTCGTAGTTCTTCTGAACGACTCATCCTCCACGACACCAAGCCGGCGAGAGCATACCGTAGCGGGCCGCCGGCAGTCCGCCGGCGCCCCGCTGGCAAAATCCAACGCCGCTCGTCCGTGTGATACTCTAGCAATACCTCTCGAGCCTCTGTGCTCCCAGCGGTTGTTGTGTTGTGTACAGCAAGCAGCACAGGCTGGTGCGTACGAGGCACGGGAGACTGCTCGATATTTATAAGCCAATGATTCGGAGAGCAAAAAATTACCGTACATTTCGTCAAATTACACTACCTTCGATTAAGTACTTTTTGCCCTTTAAAAAAAAAATTACATCAAATCCTATTATACCTTCGGTGTTTATTTTCGGGAAGGGAAGTAAAAAAAAAACTATCGCAAACACTCTTATAAATAATAAAATGGAATCCTTTCATCTGCTGAGAGCGCCTACTGTAATAGCGTGGGGGCGCAGACTACGAGACAGAGGTGCAGTAGTACTATATGATACCATCATACCAGGTATATCATTTTCCCCCGGTGGTCTGGTGGTACCCTCGATTTTTTTCTGTTAACAGAGTTGATTCCGTGAGTTCAAATCGCACGGTGGCGATAATTCACTCATTTGCAAATAATACCAGTATCATATAGAGAAAAAGGGATCAACTGATCGCGTAGCGTGGGTAGGCGCAATTCGACGTTAGTCGCCGAGGTAAGAAAGGGCTGAAGTCTTCTCACGTTAAAATGGAAGGCGTGAACCGTGGTGGGGAGGGGGGGGGAGAGCTATGTGGCCCCGGATCTTAGTTATGACTACTGCTGTACAGCAGTAGGAGGGAGAGAGAACAGAAGGGCGAAGATAATAAATGGGAATTGAAAAACATATAGAATACTGGGATCATGTTACACAGGTTGTGTTCCATGCACTTTTAGCCCGGTCGGCAGAACGTATGCACAGCAGTAGGCGATAGCACTTTTCATAGTGAATACTCTCCTATTTTGTGTTAGGCTCACGGCTTATTGTGATGTCAACGTTGAGCATAGGCTTTTAAAGGCTATTAAATACTGGTACTGGTAGGGTTTAGGGTGGCGTTCCTCGCCGAGCGCTAATGTTTATTTAATAGATGTAAATTATTAAATTACAAACAATCTCAGCCTGAAACTCTTACGTAAATCCCAGATTCTCAACACATGTGACATATTAATTAAAATCCATCCAGGTGCCTTTAAGTTTTACTCCCTAACCTGTCCTCACACACCTCTTCTGCAAAATATAATACTGCTATTAAAATAAAATCGACTGATTAACCACTATTTACTTGTTACAAACAATTTCCCCCCAAAAACCCCCTGAAAATTCATACTAGATTTTAACATACCTCCTGTCAACATGGTTGATTGGTTCATACCCTTGTATGTATGTGTCTCCCCCCCCCCCCCCCTTTAACAGTTATAAAGGATAAAACGTTGTTGTTGTTCTTACTAATTGCCACTAAAGATACCTTATAGGTACAAATAAATAATGCACACTATAAAAAACCCAAATCACTAATTAATTAAAAATTCATCCAGGTGCTTTTAAGTTTTACTCCATAACCTGTCCTCACACACCTCTTCTTATATACCATACATGGCTACAAATAGTAGAACCACTCTATCACGTAAACTCGTCGGAACACTATAGTATACCTGGTACGTTTATTTCAGACTGTTTAATTTTAATTTTAATTTAATTTTAATTATTTCTTCCCCCACAAATAGACACACACTTCCTGAATTCTACAGCCTCAGATTGTGTCCCCCTCATACGGGATGTACATCCTACATGAGGACATATAAAATCCGTAAGTACGCGCGATCGAAGTATTACACTCAGCTAGCAAAGATGAGCTTCGACCAAATCCTCGAGCTCACAGCTGTTGTTTTTTTTAATTTTTTAACACTGTACTGCTCTATGTTATAATAGCACTGCATGGCTTGCTCGAAGGGCGCCATTGCTGGCATTCTTTTTTTTTCGCGTTTGGTATAGAAGCACCGAACGCTGGGCTTCAGGCGGAGCTGCTAGATTTTCGTTGTTTTCTGGGCACGATCCATGCCGTATATAGCAAGTCCTACGAATATACAGCAACAATACCTCGTGGTACTACTGACTCTACTCGTAGCCTGACGATGCTTCTGACTCAATCTCGTACTTCATACCCCCCCTCCCCTGGCTTTCAGGCCGGCAATGGACCACGAGCACCAGCCGCCGCGACCTCAGCAGCACAGCTCCTAGACACTGCCATTGCCAGGCTTGAGGCGTCGTTAGGCCTCCAACCGGAAGAGGCGCTTGCCGTCACTAGCGTAGCAGAAGGCACGGGCGAAGCAGCGGGAAAGGCTCAGGCCGTAGAGGCAAGCAAAGCGAAAGCCGACAATGTCAGCAAGAAGAACAACGCCCGAGGCAAGGGGAAGAAAGGTGACCCTCCCCCCAAGCTTAGAACATACCCGAGAGGACATCATTTTGATCTCAAATAACTCTTTTTGAAATCGGACGCCGGCGCCTTCTTCCGCTATTCATGGAGCTCAGGGCGATGTGTTCAAGTGGATAGTGCAAGCGGCAGTGGTGGGGGGGATGTTTTTGGGCGCCCAACTTGAAACAACGCGTAAAACCGTCGTGTACCTCCGGGGTAGCTGTCTGCCGATAGGCTTTATGTTCTTGACGTACCTTCGACACAATTAGATGCGTCGTCTGCCCGCGCCCCGCGACTAGGGCTGTAGGACGTGCTCCTGAAGGCACTCCGCGTCTATAAACGGTGCGGTAGTGTGGGCACAGCAGCGGTGTTTTGGCGCGGCAAACGAGTCATTAGTGGGACAGTCAGGCGAGAGCTGGTATTAGTCTCATAGCGCCGATAGCACTAAAGGGAGTATTTATAGCATGACTTGGCTGTGATCGGCACGCAACCCGAGGTTTCGACCTACGGTGCGGCTTTTGGTTGGAATCAGGCGATACACGCGTTACGGTGCCTGTCCACCTTCGAAGTTTCCCGACCGCTTGCGTAGAAAGCTAAGCACGCGGAGAGGGCGTGTTAGTCACGACGAAATCGGTCGAATAGCGGGACGCGTGCTCGATCAAACAGGCGATGGTAATGGTGCAACGTTAGCGTTCCTTAGAGCAAGACATGCAATAATAGCATAATAACTGTTCGTGAGACATTCGTAGGGCTATAACTGCAATGATACCTGTTCGCGAGACTCCCATCCGTATGGGTATGCTTGCTGGGCTAGCCCTTTTTACCCCGGGGCAAAACTGTTCCCACTTTATTTTCAAGTAGTTGGTCTCGAAGAGGGGGTGCAGTCGCAAAGGGATTGAAAGTAAAAGTGGCCGGGAGCTCTCTCAGAAGCAGCCGTGCGTTGTTAGCGCTGCAGGTCGAACCGTTCGTGTCACTGTCACTTGACCATGCCTTTTCTTTGTCGCGGCTTAATGAAATGAACGTGCCTCGCCATGCGTTGCTCGTTTCTCCCTTGTCGCCGCCGCCGCCGCCGCCGCCGCAGCAGCACCAGCGCCTGTTTCGGCGGTCGACCAGCCCGACGGGACAAAGGTCGACCTGCGGGTCGGGGTAATTTCTAAAGTGTGGGTGCACGAGTCAGCCGACAAGTGAGTCCAGTCCGCCTTCAGGGGAATGCTTAGACGATACACCCGCTGGGGTACTGGTCGGATACCGTGGTGGTTCCTGGCTCTTAGATGTCTTCTTCCATACCAGGCGTACAGTATCAACCGGGTGATAAATATAACACCCCCCCTCGGACTAATTTACGAGCTGTTCATATTTGTCTCGATAGCGGCGAGAGGGAAAACGCCGAGCGATGCATCTATGGAATGGTATCGGACGAGGTCTTCCCAACCGCACCATGTTCGTGGTGTGTCTTCCATTGTTTTTGTGAAACTCTGGCCCAAACATCGCGCCAGGGGGTGTATTATCTTTCTCGTTATATATACGGTATAGCAGCACGGCTTGCTCGCCCTGCCCGATGTCGAACGGTGCCTCCTCTCCAGTGTGAATCGACCCCGCGCGCTGACCGGCCATCACCTTAGCAAACCCCACGGAACCGCTTAGCAAGAGGAGCTATCCTCCGCTTCGCATCAAGAGATTTTGCATCACCAGCTGTCAGCGGTCAGGGCGGGCTAAGAACTCGGGGCAGTCCGCTATCCCAGCAACATCGCGCACGCGACCCCATCTCTTCAATCATCCCCTCTCTCTCGCTGTTGATGGCGGCGCGTTTGCCTTGAACACCCACCATCGACCCACGCATACCGACCGAGGTCCACCTCCATTTGCTGCGCTCCCTCCGCGCCTGTGTCTGCCCCGTGTGCCCCTCGTGGCGTACTATTGTCATTGGCAGGCTTTACTGCGAGGAGATTGACGTGGGCGAGGAAGAGCCAAGGAAAATCGCGAGCGGATTGGTGCCGCACTACTCGGTTGAGGAGATGGAGGGGCGAAGGGTTGTGGTATTTTGCAACCTGAAGGTGAGGTGGTGGGGCTTTTTGTCGGTAGGATTGCGGTGTGGGTGACGGTTTGGTGCTTGGGTTGCTGGCAGCAGGATAGCATTGTGGATCGCCGTTTGATGCAGGATAGTGGTATGGGTTGCGGTTAGGTGCTTGGCTTGCCGAAGGCAGCAGGGCGGATGGCCGTCTGGTGATTTGGCTTTGCGTGGGTGTTATAGGAGTGTGTGGTTTGGTGCTTGGACTGCTGTCGGTACTCGTAGGATGGCAGTGTGGGTGGTGGTTTGGTGGTTTGCTTGCCGTCGGTACTCGTAGGATGGTAGTGTGGATGGCGATTTGGTGGTTTGCTTGCCGTCGGTATGACAGCAGTGTACATGGCGATAGGACAGCAGTGTGGATGCCGGTTCGATGTTTTGGCTTGCTGTAGATAGGAAAACAGTGTGGATGGCGGCTTGGTGCTTGTCTATGGCATCTGTCGGTAGGACAGGAGTGTGGATGCCGGTTTGATTCTCGGTTGCTGTGGTGGTGTGCTGTAACATTGAGGGGCATTGAGGGGCAGCTCTGTGGGATGGCTTACGGTACTCGTAGCAAGGTGGGGCATGGTCGACGCCCGACCTATTCGTTGCGAAGACCCTCCTAGACCCGAAGTTCGATTTGCACCGCTCTATGTAGGAGCCTCATGACGATGGGATGTAATAGCACGGGATGGGACTGCACATTCGTCCTACAGTAGTCCTATGTATATACAACTATCCGGATCTACTTGTAAGCGCTCTGTTGAGAAGGATGGTGCTTGCTGCAGTCGACCCTCGGGGCGGATAAGAAGTCTGGTGCAGTACGTTTTCCCGCCCTAGTTGTTTTAGTTTCGCGGTGTGTGCTTGGCGCTCACCAAGCTAGGTGGTGCGCTATCCTTCTGCAGAGCATTAGGCCTGTAGAACGTCAAGTCTGGAGCTTTTATAGAGGTATTTTCGAGTGCGAGGTTTTGCTCTCACGAGGGGCTCGAGTTCGACGGCACGGCTACGCGTGCGCTACCGGGCGAGACGCGGCTTGGCGACGGTGCAAGGCCAAACGATTGCCGGCACATTATTTCTAAGAACGGCATCAAGCGTTGGCTCTGGGGCTGCCCGTAGCCGCCCCCGCTGTGTGATGGCAGTGGTGACAGTGGTGACAGTGTGGAGCTCGGACGGCTTAACCTAGCCGTGGTTAGTTCACTGGCGTGCGGCTGATTTCTTGGAGTCGTTATTTTAGCTCCCCGATTATCCCCTAATGGTGTAATATCTTCAAGGCGCTCGCAGAGGCGCAATCGATCCCGCAGCGCCCGCATCGAGCTCAACTGGTGGTCACTCGCTATTGTCTGCCCGACCAGAGCTACTGTAGTTTCTGTCTACACACAGGCACCTTTAGTTTTACTACGTAGTAGGTGGACAATGAGGTCATTCGCGAAAACATTTTTTCTTGTTATCATGTGTCTCGAAGCTAATCGATACTTCCATCCCGCACAAACCTGCTGTACGCGTTTTCGCCGTCTCGCGTTCGATTGCTGTGATGACCTTGCCGACAACCCAAGCCGCGCACCCTGAAAGGATTCAAGAGCCATGGGATGGTGGTGTGTGCTGTCGCAGCCCCTGGCGCCGACAAGGTGCGAGACAACGCGAATATCTACTCTTCTAGGTTGGCGGTTGTTTCCACACTTCAATATTTGCGTTACTTTTGCGTTCTTTTTCGGCAGCTTAACGTTCGTTTCGAAACCGTTCCATGCTTCTTGTTCGTACGGTTTGATGTCGGTTTCTGTACAGAGCATGGAGATGTCACCAGTAAAGTTCTCTCAAACGGCGACAAAACACCGACCCGTGGCGGTGTCGTTTTTCCTGATCGAGCACCAAATGGTCGATGCCTCACGGCTCGCTAACGCAGGAATCCTTTCGTCGCCAGCCGTCCTTCCGCGCTTTGGTTTGCTTCGTTGCCATCACATTCCTGCTACCTGGTACACCTTTTAATGGTTTTGGATGTTGGCGAATCAGAACCAAGCACGTACGTACTGTAGTCTCGCGGCGTCATTGGGGCCGCGACGATGACCCTGCTGTGCTCGATTTTTTCTCGAAAGCTTCCCGGGTAGTCTCTTGTTGAATGATATACAGATAGTTATAATATTGACAGTTGAGTATTTTCTCAATTATGCTGTTTGTTTTATTGTTTTCCTATTGATATTCGTTGTTGAATACCTCCCACCAGGTACTAGTTTTTTTTACCAGATCATACGCACCGTTTGCTGTGAGTATAATATACGGGTACTGGTATTAATACTGGTATTAAATGTTTCAGCTGCGTGCGAGATAATACTTGTTGTATTGTGGGTGACAGATCTCGCCCAACTTGCATGTTTACGGAGATCTTCATTCGAGTCTCACTTACAAGTATCACCATTTCAGCTGGCCACAAGATATTCGTCTCTTATAGTACAAGTGTGACGTTAAATCTCCCGAGATCTCATCTGTAGGATCTCGGTACAATCCTTCGTCGACGGGCGAGTCATGATTGATAAATTGGCCCGGGACCATCGAATATATGACAGGATGCCTATCATCCTGGGAATTGTTTCAGTTATATTTTTCTTTCCTGCAGCCGTGTAACGAGGCGTTTTTCTAACGGCCCCCACTTGTGACACCGCCTTCCCCTGCTGTCAATAGGAGAAGGTCGAGCTCGTAGTCCCGCCAGACGGGGCCGAAGTGGGCGAGAGGCTGTACTTTGAAGGGGTGGAGGGGGGTCCGTTCGAGCCGGTGTCCGCAGCGCAAATGGAGAAGAAGAAAGTGCTCGATAGAGTTTTGACGGTGAGAAACGGCGAGGAGAGAGTGTATGTTACATGCTTTATCCCTGTGTGCGGTGCGACTTGTTTTCTGTCGCTAACAGGGGAGGGGGTTCGTTGGGATGTCAGTGGCTTTTTGCGTAGAAATGTTTGAGATAACGATGGCCGGGGGGCTACAGTAGGACGAAGAGCCCCTTTCCGGCTATGTACTGGATGCAGCATGTTCGCCTCGTCACTTTTTTTTTTTTTTTTTTTTTTCCCATCCCATTTATTATCTTCGCGCTTCTGTCTTTCTCCCTCCCTAGTCGTAACTCAGATCCGGGGTCACAAAGTAGGCTCCTCTCCCTCCTCCCCCACTACGGTTCTTGCCTTGATTTTTATCGCGCAGAGGGTTTAGCCTTCCCAATGCTCGTCGATTTTCATCGAATTTTGCCAATTCACGCTCACGCGCTTTCCGCTAGTCAAGATATATATATATTTTTGCGAGAAAAAGTCCCTACGAGCATGCACTCGGGGGGGGCTCGAACTCGCGACCTTGACGCTAACAAGCTTCGTGGTTACCTGCTAGCCCACCGGGGCGACCGGTGTCTTGCAAAGTATTGAACTGACGAGGCACTCGTTCTGTAACCTGAAGTGCTTGCCGTGCTTGCCATCGCCCCGAGGATCGGGCGAGGCGCAGGCCGTCGTCTATCGAGTAAACCACCTCGCTTGAGGCATGGCTGGCAGCATTCATTCGCCTGCCCCTGTGTGTAGCCACCTGGAGGGTAATTTGCGTTTTTCTGTGACGGCAGTAGTTCGCTATCAGCCGATCAAAAACGATTGATCGATGAAACATCAGCGGACGCCATATACTAGATAGAGGTAAAACACAGAGATAATGACTAACAATATGGCATCATTGGTGTCATCAATCGCCTACGAGTACAGTGAACGCGCAGCAGTACTCGTAGGATCGCGCTGTACCCGTGTCGTATAAACGACCCCTTGCATGCTCGTTCGAACACAAAACGTGATCACCCCCGCCACCAAGCAGTGCTCGATGCTGTACGAGTACTCGTATCAGTAGTCGTTTTTTTTATGTCACCACTTTTCCCTTCTAGAGTCTGGAGCCTGAAAAGGATGAAAACGAATACCACTCTGACCCAAAATATAAGCACCACTTCGATGAAATGTTAGGATAAAAAAGTTCCCTACATTCCGGATCAGAGCGGTACTGTAGATATCACCGGCAACCCTTTTGTGGGCGTCACTAAATGTGCCCCGCTTTGCCCCCCCCCCCCCTGCCGCGCTTTGACGTCCCGTCCGTGCTATGAGCAGGAACTCGCCACCGATGGAGAGGGCACGGTCAAGTGGCGAGAGCACCCCCTGGCGTCGTCGTGCGGCCATTGCACCGCCCCGACGGTGCGTAACGGGCCAGTCCGCTGATTACGGTTTGGGGGGAAATGGAACATTCACATTTGGCGAGCAAGGAACTCGTAGAATTCCGCGCGTTTGTTACCATTGAAGCTCTAGAGCACTAGTCTATACCACGTTCTGGTGTATATTCCTGATAGATAGTAGGCCTTTCTTGGCAGACAGCTTTTTTTTTTTTTTTTTAACTTGTGAGGTGGGGTTTTAACCAAAATTCCGGAACGCCATGGTTGCCAGCACGTTGCATGCCCCTCAAGAGTGTTGGACGTTTGGTCGTGCTTAACCTTGACGGTACATGTGGATCACAAGCCTTTAAAAGCAGAGTGGCATCAACCGGGGGGTTTCCTCTGGTGGGGGGACTTCGAGGTCGGGCGAAGGGTTGTGCTGGAGATCTGGCAAAATTGGCAGTGTTGATGAGTTCGCCACCCGTCTACAGCGATACCGTACAGGAGTACTCGTACAGATTTGATGACTGGTCCAGGGTATAAATCCCAATCACTCACCTTGGACCCAGTCTGCGTTCGTTGTAGGATGAGCCTGGTACCTTCCTTCCGGCTATCCGCCCACTTCCTCCTCGGAATGCGACCATTTCGAGATCGAGGCAAGTACAGAGCGAGTACTGGAGCACCCGATAATATGGTAGCAGCGATGGTTCAGATAGGTGGTCGAGTAAAATTGGGAGCCACTAAAACAGAACCGATGATGGCACAGAGGCGGTTGCACGGGTATTGGGTTCTAAACGACTCGTTGGACGTGTTGCACCCCAGATCAGGGTACTTTTTCAAAGAATCCAAAGCCAGAGAATGGAGGTTGTGGGGGAAAATAATGTGTACCATTATGAGGATAAGAGAGATCGCTCACGCTATACGTCTTCTCGTATGACTCGGTGGTAGGGGCGGACGCCAAAGACTGTAGGGTGCACTCCTGGGGCTGCCTGTGCTGTGCCCATATAATGGCGCCCCTGCAGCTACACTTGGCAATCTCCTTCCTCTCAATACCTCCCGGCTTCGAAGACTTGCCATAGTGTCATACAACGGCAGGGGCAGGGGGCCTAAAATCATCCAATACTTGGCATGATCGGCGTATTTTCTGTTTTTTTTTTCCTTCAAATACTCCGGCGGATTGGTAAATATAAAGCTTAAGCTCACCGTACTTGCATTTATAAAATACGTGTCGTGCGTCAATTTTAACTCGTCGTTTCCCGTCCCGATCACAACAATTGTTGAGCTCCTGCAGCCTCGGTGGAGGCGAGGCTCATAAGAATAAGGCAGGGGTCTCGCTTTCTTTCTGCAACGAGATTGCTGTCTGCTCGCGACCCACCAAACCAAAACGTGACAGCCGTGCCCACAAGTTCCTGGGTTTACCGAGGTCCTCTGTGGTGGAAAGGCCAAGCGTGCCCGTCAGACTCGAAACATGCAATAAAACGGGATACCGGGGCTTTCCCCGCCAGTTGTTGTTACGTAAGGGGACATTCACCACGTAACCTCAGTTCAGCGCACAGCATACCTTGCGCTATATCGATTCCGAACCCACGGTGTACCGTTTTCTGTGGAATATCCCACGCCCGAAAAAATGTGGTCACTACACAGTACTGGAATATGGACAGCAAACGCTTTGTCGAAGCGAAATCACGACGCGCATCCTATACGCACAGCAGTGGAATGCCAACCAAATATATTTAAACATAAAGCACACACAGCAGCAAGTATCTACCACCAACAGCAAGAACCAACGCCCCGAAGGAGGATTCCGCTCCGAACAAGGCTGCCGCAGCACGCAACCTGGCTCGGAAGGAGCCTTCTGCTCGATATTTTTGTTTTTGGGGGGGCGTACTCATTTGTTGCTTGCCTTAGTCATGTGACCATTGACCACGCATCCCTTTCGAGACGGAGCACCGTTCCTACTCCTATTATAGTAGAGACACCTCCAACATTTGGGCGCTCATTACGTTGTTTCCATATTACAAAGAACCCTTTTACCAGTCCTTTCCCCTTCCTGGGAATATTTTGGGAGGTGGGTGGCAGTTAACACGCGACAAATCGTGGTCTTATTTGTCAGTGCGGCGCAGCCGGAAAAAATCATCAAACAGCCGGCCCAAGGTATCGTCGTGCAGCCTCAACGTGCGTCGCCAGTACGGGAAAGGGCGTTGTCACCACGTGTTTTCGCGGGAACACGCGGGGGTAGTCAAGCGTTGATTTCCATCCCTTCACGTCACGGCCTCATTCCCTTTTCCATCCCTTCCCGCACGAAAAATGTTTTCCGCTGGAGTTTCCCATCCCCTCCTGCCAAGGACTTTTTTTCCCGCCGCAAATTACATACCTTCTCGTCAAACCAAAAATCACCTTCCACCTCTTTCCGCCAAAAATATATCAACCATCCCCCCCCCTCTTTCCCCCCCTCCCCCCCCCTCCCCCCCCCCCCCCCCCCCCTACCCCCCCCCCTCCCCCTACCCCCTGCCCCCCCCCCATCCCCCTTCCCCACACCCCCGCCCCAACCCCCTCCTCGCCCTCCCCCCTCCCCCTCCCTCCCCCCCCCCGCCCCGCCCGCCTGCGGCAATAGTTCTAATGTGACTAAAGCAAACAACAAATGAGTACGTCCCCCCCCCCCCCGCCGAGGTTATCATTTACCACCCCTTCCCGTCATGATGCTATTCATCGCGGAAGGTGCCATCCCTTCCCGCCAAAAAAATGGTTCCTGCCGGAGAGTACGATCCCTTCCCGCCAAGATAACATTTCTCGCTGTAAATTACCATCTGTTCCCGCCAAGAAAATATTTTTCCGCCGTAAATTACCATCCCTTCTCGTCAGGAAAAAGTTACTGCCTACCTTCCCATCCAATCTCTTCCAGTCGATAACTACGACCTCAATCCATTACATCCTGGCCTGCAGTTTCTTCCCCGAAACTCACAATCTGTCCCATCCCGTCACAATGTGTCACAATGTTTGGGTACCACGTTTAGCCTTGGAATTCCCGCAGTGTCCAGAGACATCAGTATGACGCAGTAGTCACAGGGTAATATCTAAAACTACGACAACCACGGGGAAAAAATAACACCACATATACCGCTATGCGGTATAAAATAATGCAGCCGTTGATGATAGAATGGGCTGTTACGCGCCGTGCGATCGAGGGTTCCCTACGTACTGCGCGATCTTGCTTCCCTTGTACCAGCGGCAACCTACAATAGACAACAGGCAGGAAGTGAGGTGCATGTATGATCCTCGCGTCTACAGAGGCACCGCCTTGTGCCACTATTTAATACAAGTACCCCAAAGTACCACGACTACCACCACTACGGTTTCGCGGTTACACTACGGAAGCACTGCAATGGTGAAACATATGCCTCTCACCACCACTCCAAAATCACCTCAGCCTAATCAAATGATCACTAATGGTCACTGTCGTCGTCGTCCTCCTCCTCCGGCGCCTCCTGAGGACAGGCGTTTAGCCTCGCCCACTCCTCCACACGCTTGTCCTCGCACTCTTGTACCGTAATCCCACGGGCAGCCTTGTGCCCGCGCCCACTGCAGTATGTCCAGGCGTCCTGCCTCAGCAGCATGTGTGCACGTGTCTGCGTCCCAGGGGCAGCCGTTCGTCCGTGCCCATTTAAGGACCTCGAAATGACCCCCCCTAGCTGCTTCTCTACACGTATCGGCATCCCATGTGCAGCCTCGTTCCCGTACCCACTGCAGCATGTCAAGGCGCCCTAATCTCGCAGCATTAGAGGAAATGTCTTCGTCCCAGGGGCAGCCGTTAAGCCACGCCCACTTGAGCACCTCCAGATGGCCCTCCGACGCTGCTCCGCTGGTCGTCTCAACATCCCAGTGACATCCTTTAGACCTCGCCCACTGAAGCACTTCCAGGTGCCCTCCCGTCGCAGCCCCCAAGTAAATATTAACGTCTTGCCACAGGTGGTTGTTAGTAAAAATCCATTTTAGAATGCGAAGGTGCCCCGCGCGAGCTGCACTATAACCGGTGGTCGGGCACCAGGGGCAGCCGTTCACCATCATCCACTCTAGCGTGTCTAGGTGCCCCGTTCGAGCAGCCCACAGGGACGCAGCAGAGTTCCAGGGACATCCTTGGACCCTCGCCCACTGAATCATTTCCAGTTGGCCGAGCTTGGCAGCACGCACGATTGAGATTGCGCCCCAACTGGCACCGTTCGCTCGCGCCCACTGAAGCACTTCCAGGTGCCCTCCTGCCGAAGCCGCCACGCATACCTTAGAGTGATCCCAACGGTGGTTGTTAGATCGCACCCATTCCAGAATGTTGACGTGCCCCTGTCGAGCTGCGAAATTGCTGGCGGGATTGGACCAAGGGCAGCCGTTCGCTGTCATCCACTCCAGCGTGTCTAGGTGTCCATTTTGAGCAGGCCACTCGGACGCCTTAGGGTGCCAGGGACACCCATGGGCCCTCGCCCACTGAATCACTTTTAGGTGGTTTCCTTTGGCCGCACAGAGTATCGTGTTGTTGTCCCAGATGGCACCATTTGCCCGAGCCCACTGAAGCACTCCCAGATGACCTCCGCCAGCAGCAGGCGGGCACGTCCGAGACCCCCAAACGCACCCATTCGCTCGCGCCCATTGGAGAATACCAAGGTGTCCACCTGCAGCAGCCTTCGAGCATGTTGCGGCATCCCACGGACAGTTTTCTGAAGGTGCCCACTGCAAGACGTCGAGATGCCCCTAACCGGCGGCCGCGCTGCAAGTTGTGCCATCCCAGGGGCAGTCATTAGCGCGCGCCCACTGAAGAATGCGCAGGCTACCCCCCGCCGCAGCCGCACTGCAGAGCACCTCGCGCCAACCGCATACTTTGTCGATTGCCCACTGGATCATTTCGAGTTTCCCCTGGGCGGCAGCCGCGGAGCAAGCGGTCTTGTGCAACTCGCATCCTTTCGAGTAGGCACGCCGCAGAACATCAACGCCACAATGTTCGGCGATGCGCTCGCATATCACTGGGCTCTTACTCAGGCCGCAGTCAAAGCTCCACAGCAGCTGGGATACAGAAGTGTCAGTCGTTATGGCTTGCGTAACTTTCGGGAGGTCTCCCCAAGCGTTTCTCCACTCCTCCGATACCCCCGCGAAAAACGCATACTGGTTGGATAACAATTCCGCCAGCAAGGTCATGACGTCCTCGTTAGTGTGAAGAGGAAATCCAACTCCAGCAGACGTTGCTCCAGCAGTTTTGGTGCCTCCTGATCCTGAACGCAGTTTTCAGAGACCGGCAAGATAACGCGAGTTTGCAGTTTTCAGAGACCGGATTTATCGTGCTACATATACACGCAGACACCTTAGCGAATGTATACAGTACTACTAGCTCTGACTGAACACGGCCACGAACGAAAACTAGGTGCGTATTCTTGGAAAACCGCAGAGAAAACACAGCAGGCCAACTGGCCCTACTCGACCCTTGCGCGGTTTCCACCATCGCCCATCTCAGGGTGCTTATCCTGGGTATGACCTCAGAGCCCAATATAACCTACTTGTATACTGGTGAAATAATACACGAGCTCGGTCGTGACATCATTCCGGGCGACCGCAACGTGCGTTGCATTGCGCATTCACACCATCACTCTTGAAGGTCGAAAGCCGATACCTTGAGGATTCATATCACCAGGAGAAACGCGAGCCTTCGAAAAGAGAAAAAAAATGCACGCTACCCACCTGGCACTTCGTCGAGAGGGCCCTCGTTTGACAACCTTGGCCTCCGGGCTAGCCATGGTCTATGCAGGCTGCTCGTTGCTCAGAACGAAAGCCTCGCACTGCCACAGCGGCAGTGGTAGTGGCTGTTGTCGAAGTGGGCGTATATTCAGGTCGTGGCTGTCGAAAATACAGTTGGTACCCGCCGCGATTGCCCCAAGTCACAGAGTGTAACTCTCGCCTGCCTTTGAAGAGAGGAAGAGAGAGTGATCGACGCAATGGGGCGGCAAACAAGCATGGCATGGGGTGGGAGAAAATTAATAGCTGCGGACGCAACGGAGGGGAGCATTACTCGGCGACATGGCAGGCGCGGGTCGTTCCACCGAACCTTGAACACCTTGATATAAAAAGTAACACCTACAGTATGCTGACTATGCTGACTATGCTGACTATGCTGACTATGCTGACTATGCTGACTATGCTGACTATGCTGACTATGCTGACTATGCTAACTATGCTGACTATGCTGACTATGCTGACTATGCTGTGTGCTTTGGTGGTGCCTTTTTCCAGGAGTAGACCGCCTGAGGTGTACAAAACGTTTCACGTCTCGCAGCACTCTTGCCATGAATTTGTAAACCATTTATTAATAGGGACCGTTTTAACGGGGAACACAAAACAAACGTAGTTGAAAACAAAACATCCGTAACTTACTTAAAATTCGCGAAAACGAAAAACTTAGGGTCCCATCAGGGAATTGCACATTGTCTCATATAATTCGACAAACGCAAACGGACAACGCACACGGTTGGAAGCCATCAACACGGGCGACGGCACGCGCCCTCTCCAGCGCGCCGCGACTGGCGGCTGTTTTTTTTTGCCGGCACCGGCGAGGAGCCCATCGCTCTTGGGGTCTATTGAGTGGGCTGACGCAGCCCTGAAGTAAAGCCCCACGCGGGGAGCAGCGACGGCAACGTAGCTATCGAACTTTTGAGGGAAGTCATGATGTGGTTACTCGCGTATCTGTGGAGGTTTAGCACGATGAAAAGCGGGGTTTGCGACCGCCTTTAAATTTGTTGGAGGCGCCGCAGGCTGGCTACGCCGTGCTAAGGGCCTTCGGAGGTCGCGCTGCGACTGCTCCAGTATTGGTGCCTCTCGCGATGCTGGCTTATCGCCTCTGAAGCAGCCGGTGACCCGGTACAAGTGTGCGTGGCCTGCTAGAACATGTCACATCGAGGTGGACAAAGCCCCCAAACTGGGTGTTAGGAGTTTGGACAAATAAGCTTTCCGGCACTTATTTTTCTATTTTCCCTCGTCCCAAAATGAAATACCTGCTTGGTGGTTCACATTTCGACCAATCACACGCAAATATGCAAAAAAAAATAACATTGCCACTTTTTGTATTCCTCGTTATAACGGGCCCTTGGTGAAAATACTATTATCTCGTTTGAGATTTGCACTTTCGCACTTTGAAATCTGTTAAAACCTACAGTACCTGGCATATACGTCTACATTTTCGTACATACGATGCCTTTTCTCATGCGATCCAGCTTCGAGCTTTAGGTTCACCGTTCTTCCATTGAACAAAAAAAACTGTCGCCTAATGCAGTCCGATATAGTTGCAATTCGGACCGAAAGTCTGCTGATTTGCGAATTCGACAGGCCACATCACATTTTGGGCGATTTTATGAAGGCTCCACCGATCAGATCGTCCAGTCGAAAAAGGACATGGTTCGTTGAAGTTCAGATGCCACGCAAGTGACATCTTCCTCGCGCAGAGCCGCTCGAAAGCACAGAGACAGACCGCGCAGGCCACCGTTTCGCACATCGCCAGCACAGAGACAGATGCGCATTCAATGACCGTAGAAGAAGGTGTCGATGCTAATTTGAATATGAAATAACTGGCCGTCGCTATGGCTGCTGTGCACCACGTCCTAGCCCGGCGCCGGCTTAGACGCACCCTGACTAGCCTGACAGGGTGGGTGGCTGTATTGGACGGGTTATTTACAGTAACACTTCATAGGTTGGGTAGCGAACAGAGCGGCCACACTTCGCACCTGAAGCCATAATATCGGCGCATCTCTTAGCGGGCAGACCGCAGTCGGTCAGCGCGGGCTCGGGATCCTTTTTCTCGCACCAGCCTGTCTCGCACCTTCTAAGAATCCCCCACTACCAGTACTAGCCTGTACCACAACATAAATCTAATAACATAAATTTGTTACACTCAATTAAATAGACTTTTTTTAAAGTGGAACATTGTACGAAAACACTTGTTGTTGTTGTTGTTGTTGTTGTTGTTGTTGTTGTTGTTGTTGTTGTTGTTGTTGTTGTTGTTGTTGTTGTTGTTGTTGTTGTTGTTGTTGTTGTTGTTGTTGTTGTTGTTGTTGTTGTTGTTGTTGTTGTTGTTGTTGTTGTTGTTGTTGTTGTTGTTGTTGTTGTTGTTGTTGTTGTTGTTGTTGTTGTTGTTGTTGTTGTTGTTGTTGTTGTTGTTGTTGTTGTTGTTGTTGTTGTTGTTGTTGTTGTTGTTGTTGTTGTTGTTGTTGTTGTTGTTGTTGTTGTTGTTGTTGTTGTTGTTGTTGTTGTTGTTNGCTCTTACTCAGGCCGCAGTCAAAGCTCCACAGCAGCTGGGATACAGAAGTGTCAGTCGTTATGGCTTGCGTAACTTTCGGGAGGTCTCCCCAAGCGTTTCTCCACTCCTCCGATACCCCCGCGAAAAACGCATACTGGTTGGATAACAATTCCGCCAGCAAGGTCATGACGTCCTCGTTAGTGTGAAGAGGAAATCCAACTCCAGCAGACGTTGCTCCAGCAGTTTTGGTGCCTCCTGATCCTGAACGCAGTTTTCAGAGACCGGCAAGATAACGCGAGTTTGCAGTTTTCAGAGACCGGATTTATCGTGCTACATATACACGCAGACACCTTAGCGAATGTATACAGTACTACTAGCTCTGACTGAACACGGCCACGAACGAAAACTAGGTGCGTATGCTTAGAAAACCACAGAGAAAACACAGCAGGCCAACTGGCCCTACTCGACCCTTGCGCGGTTTCCACCATCGCCCATCTCAGGGTGCTTATCCTGGGTATGACCTCAGAGCCCAAGATAACCTACTTGTATACTGGTTAAATAATACACGAGCTCGGTCGTGACATCATTCCGGGCGACCGCAACGTGCGTTGCATTGCGCATTCACACCATCACTCTTGAAGGTCGAAAGCCGATACCTTGAGGATTCATATCACCAGGAGAAACGCGAGCCTTCGAAAAGAGAAAAAAAATGCACGCTACCCACCTGGCACTTCGTCGAGAGGGCCCTCGTTTGACAACCTTGGCCTCCGGGCTAGCCATGGTCTATGCAGGCTGCTCGTTGCTCAGAACGAAAGCCTCGCACTGCCACAGCGGCAGTGGTAGTGGCTGTTGTCGAAGTGGGCGTATATTCAGGTCGTGGCTGTCGAAAATACAGTTGGTACCCGCCGCGATTGCCCCAAGTCACAGAGTGTAACTCTCGCCTGCCTTTGAAGAGAGGAAGAGAGAGTGATCGACGCAATGGGGCGGCAAACAAGCATGGCATGGGGTGGGAGAAAATTAATAGCTGCGGACGCAACGGAGGGGAGCATTACTCGGCGACATGGCAGGCGCGGGTCGTTCCACCGAACCTTGAACACCTTGATATAAAAAGTAACACCTACAGTATGCTGACTATGCTGACTATGCTGACTATGCTGACTATGCTGACTATGCTGACTATGCTGACTATGCTGACTATGCTGACTATGCTAACTATGCTGACTATGCTGACTATGCTGACTATGCTGTGTGCTTTGGTGGTGCCTTTTTCCAGGAGTAGACCGCCTGAGGTGTACAAAACGTTTCACGTCTCGCAGCACTCTTGCCATGAATTTGTAAACCATTTATTAATAGGGACCGTTTTAACGGGGAACACAAAACAAACGTAGTTGAAAACAAAACATCCGTAACTTACTTAAAATTCGCGAAAACGAAAAACTTAGGGTCCCATCAGGGAATTGCACATTGTCTCATATAATTCGACAAACGCAAACGGACAACGCACACGGTTGGAAGCCATCAACACGGGCGACGGCACGCGCCCTCTCCAGCGCGCCGCGACTGGCGGCTGTTTTTTTTTGCCGGCACCGGCGAGGAGCCCATCGCTCTTGGGGTCTATTGAGTGGGCTGACGCAGCCCTGAAGTAAAGCCCCACGCGGGGAGCAGCGACGGCAACGTAGCTATCGAACTTTTGAGGGAAGTCATGATGTGGTTACTCGCGTATCTGTGGAGGTTTAGCACGATGAAAAGCGGGGTTTGCGACCGCCTTTAAATTTGTTGGAGGCGCCGCAGGCTGGCTACGCCGTGCTAAGGGCCTTCGGAGGTCGCGCTGCGACTGCTCCAGTATTGGTGCCTCTCGCGATGCTGGCTTATCGCCTCTGAAGCAGCCGGTGACCCGGTACAAGTGTGCGTGGCCTGCTAGAACATGTCACATCGAGGTGGACAAAGCCCCCAAACTGGGTGTTAGGAGTTTGGACAAATAAGCTTTCCGGCACTTATTTTTCTATTTTCCCTCGTCCCAAAATGAAATACCTGCTTGGTGGTTCACATTTCGACCAATCACACGCAAATATGCAAAAAAAAATAACATTGCCACTTTTTGTATTCCTCGTTATAACGGGCCCTTGGTGAAAATACTATTATCTCGTTTGAGATTTGCGCTTTCGCACTTTGAAATCTGTTAAAACCTACAGTACCTGGCATATACGTCTACATTTTCGTACATACGATGCCTTTTCTCATGCGATCCAGCTTCGAGCTTTAGGTTCACCGTTCTTCCATTGAACAAAAAAAACTGTCGCCTAATGCAGTCCGATATAGTTGCAATTCGGACCGAAAGTCTGCTGATTTGCGAATTCGACAGGCCACATCACATTTTGGGCGATTTTATGAAGGCTCCACCGATCAGATCGTCCAGTCGAAAAAGGACATGGTTCGTTGAAGTTCAGATGCCACGCAAGTGACATCTTCCTCGCGCAGAGCCGCTCGAAAGCACAGAGACAGACCGCGCAGGCCACCGTTTCGCACATCGCCAGCACAGAGACAGATGCGCATTCAATGACCGTAGAAGAAGGTGTCGATGCTAATTTGAATATGAAATAACTGGCCGTCGCTATGGCTGCTGTGCACCACGTCCTAGCCCGGCGCCGGCTTAGACGCACCCTGACTAGCCTGACAGGGTGGGTGGCTGTATTGGACGGGTTATTTACAGTAACACTTCATAGGTTGGGTAGCGAACAGAGCGGCCACACTTCGCACCTGAAGCCATAATATCGGCGCATCTCTTAGCGGGCAGACCGCAGTCGGTCAGCGCGGGCTCGGGATCCTTTTTCTCGCACCAGCCTGTCTCGCACCTTCTAAGAATCCCCCACTACCAGTACTAGCCTGTACCACAACATAAATCTAATAACATAAATTTGTTACACTCAATTAAATAGACTTTTTTTAAAGTGGAACATTGTACGAAAACACTTGTTGTTGTTGTTGTTTGTTTGTTTGTTGTTGTTGTTGTTGTTTTTTTGTCCATCCCATTTATTATCTTCGCCCTTCTTTTCTCTCTCCCTCTTTAGTCGTAACTCAGATCCGGGGTCACTAAGTAGGCTCTTCTCCCTCCTCCCCCACTACGGTTCTTGCCTTGCATTTTTATCGCGAGAAGATTTCAGCACTCTCTTCCCTCGTCGACTTGCGTCGGATTCCGCCTTCCCGCGCCACGATGGCGCTCTCAGCAATTGGTTCCTTTTTATTTTTTCAAGTAAAGTAAAAATCTCACCACGGTGGGATTCGAACTTGGGGACCAATGCCAGTAGTCTTTGAAGCTGACCACTAGTCTACCGGGGCGACCGGCTTGTTGATAATAATTCCAGGTTCATGAACAAAACAAAAAGCGTAATATGCAAGGAAAGTATACATACATGTAGCCAGGACACTAAACTGACATAGCCAAAACCCTGGTATATTGTGGGGAGACGAACTGACCTCTCATGTTATTTCATAAACATATAATTAGTTTTCGTTTACCAACCCCCGAAGTCCTTACGAAAAGAAGAAAAATTACCAAAAAATTATATCAATCACGGTGTGCTCAATATGTTGCTGGGTTATAATTTTGTTATTGGTAATGAATAATGAATAATGAACCCAAGGCCCTCCGAGAGAGGGTCGGACCCCTTATCAGAATCCTTATCAAAATCAGTCAGGGGCATGTGGATAAAATACTGTCCAATCAATGGTCTCAAAATGTTCATCGCCCCCCAGAAATCCGTCGGGAAACGACATAAAACAAACATCCAGGACACTGCTGTGTGGATAACGGCGTTGGAAGCCTTGTCCTCCTAAACTCCAACCTGTACACAGTCATCGCAGCACTGGTCTGCGCTCAATATGTTAGGGAATTAGTCCGTGTAATACAGGGGATTTTCCAACCCCTCCTCGTGTTTTGCAACAACGTTCTTGATGTGTTTCATCCTCTTCTCATTTAGAAACATGCCGAAGATTCATTGATTCGGCGAAAAAAATAATGAAGAGGTGGGCGGCCACACCTTCAAAATTTGAGTTTTGTTTTGCTGATGAATCTGAAATTATTATCAGTATAAGTGCTGGATATGATCCACACTTAAACTAGCACATATAAAAACACACCCGATATAGACTACTACTTTCTACTGCAAAACCCTACCATACTTTAACCCCACCCTACCATAACTTAATAACTTAATAACTTAATAACACTCTCTACATTATCTGTGTGAACTACCAACCCCGTCCTTCGTTCAATCTTCCACATTTTTGAAGAGGACTTTTTAAGAGTAGCTTAGTAGCTTTTTAGAGAGAGTTTTTCAAGAGATAATTTTTTAAGAGGGTATTTTTTAGAGAGTATTGTTTAAGAGGGTATGCTTTTAGAGAGTATTTATAGAGGGTATTTTTTAAAGAGAGTACTTTTTTAAAGATTATCTTTTAATAGAGTCGATACTAGAAAACACTGGTTGAAACAAGATTTGTGCCCTTACGTCGTGAATGGCTCTTCCACAAAGATTCAAGAAGCACAAAAACATGATTTCCAGCGCTTGTCATGGGCTGTTTGTCGGGCCGGGCCGATGTGAAAATTGTGACGGGCCGGGTCGAGACTTTTGAAAATATGATGGGCCTGGCCGGGCCGGGCCGCGGCCCATCCCTTGAAAATTCGATGGGCCAGGCCGGGCCGAGGCCCATGAGATATGGGCTCTACATGGGCCGCTCCGCCGGGCCCATGAGGGCTTTGACGCGCCGGCCCGGACCGCTGCCGATGATTTATGATGTGCTACCGATACTGCTACTACGACCTCCACTGTACCCATGAGGCGGTCCACGTGTTTTTGACGAGCCCCCGTGATGGGCAGTGATGTGAACCGAAAACCGAAAACCGTTTTTTTCGGTCGCTTTGTTTCGTTTTTTCCCGACCGAAAACCGACCGAAAAGTTTCAGTTTTTTAGGTCGTTTTTTCCCCGTCCCCTAAGCCAATAACGTCTACATATCTACATGGAAACCCCGTTATACTGTACCAGGTATGGCACTTATCACATATCATGGATACGCCACACAGGACACAGCCCACAGCACATAGCACACAACCCGCAGCAGCAGCAACAGTCGCACAGGGCACACAGGGCACAGTGCGTCGCGAGACTGCAAGGGATCACCATGTATGTCCGGTTCAGACGGCAGTGCTGACTCTGACTTTGAGCCGGAGGTAGAGGCGGGTTCAGGCGAAGGGGAGGAGGTGGAAGTGGAGAGCTCCGACGATGATACCGTGAAGGTTGTGAGCAAGCCTCTCGGTGGTCGAGTTGCAGCATCAAAGGCAGTAGCGGGCCTCGTGACCTGCAGACAGTCGAACTGTGTTCTTTACAAGAGACACGGCTGGCTCCGTCATGTCGACAAGGAGCGAGCTCTGTGCCCGATCTACAATACGCATTCATTCCTACTCACAGCCCCCCCTTCAGCAATCTAGAATTTATTCTTGATGGTGTTAGCTGTACGCTGCAAGTCGTATCTATCATACATCATACGTACTATCTAGTCTACACATCAGCAGTGCCCTCGTGCTCTCGTATAATAGTCTACTATCCTACTATTTTTATATTGTAGAAACTGCTCTGTAGCTATTGTCGGCTGCAGATTATAAATATGTACAAGGGCTCCGCATGGGTGCCGGCATTCGCCGGCACCCATGCTTCGGGTAGGGCAGGGAAGGAGTTGGAATTATTCCATCCGACATAAACAAAAATAAATGTAAATTGAAAGGAATGCCAAGAGTTTCATCCGAAATTCGTAATTTATCAGGAGATAAAAATCCACAACAAATCAAAACCAGGCATACGAGCTGGGCCAACCATAAAACGGAGAAGCTTCCTAAAGTCGTACCTCGTGAACCACTGCAAACCAGGCTATATATATTGGAGACACTAGCCTCTACATACACACCACTGCTTATGCAAAAAAGAAAACACGTACTCGTGATGAAAATGTCTATACTTAAAGACTTGTGTTTTTCCCGACTCGATTTCGCCGAGATATCCGCGAAAACTCAAAAACACCAATTATTTCGACACAAAATGAAAATTCGTATACAAATTGTTAATTTCAATAAAAACGAAACAGTGCTGAAGACACAACAAGGAGAAGATCGATGAAACTCTCGTTGCCCAATTCGCCGCCCATCAAGAGTTATAAAAAAAAAAAGATTTGACACACCAAGTGAAATCATTACGAAAAAGTGGCATTTCTGTGATGCCCCGGTCAATTTTGAGAATTTTGCACTTAGTTTTTAACCCCGGATTTGATCGCACGTTATAAATTTATGTAGTAACTAGTTTTGGTCGCTTTTGTCTTTTTTCGGGTTGTTGGATCGGTCATACGCGAAGATCTTGGGAAAAAAAAACTTGTACATACTTGTAGGGCCGAAGGTCAATGTGTCGATGACAGCGATGATATAGAAGTAGCAATCGTAGCAATAAATGCCTGTGCTGGTAGCTGATAACGACAGACGAGAAGACCATGTTGCCTCTTAGCATAAAGATGGTAGTTTCTCGGCGCGGTTGAAAAACATAAAATCGCACAGAAAATTGGCTGTTAATTCATTGCTTGTATATGCTAGAATTGTTATCGTACGTATGATATGATTACAGACGTGTGTATTACAGTATTAAAAATAACATTTTTATTGCATGCTCTTTCGTCTTCGAAAAATACAGAGTATTCAGTAGTCTTCCCACATGTATACGTACCCATTTCATTTTGTCAATCCGAATGTAGCCTTTCTTTGGTAGCCTTCAGTTCATGTCACTGCGATATTATACTGTATTCAGTATTCCGATACGTACGTATACCCCGTCCTATATAATACCAGTATATACGAAAGTCCCTTCTAGGAGTTCGTAACCCCCCCCCCTATCTAGTCACTATTAATAGGGGGCTAATGTGGAGCAGAAATGTGAGGTGCCTTATATACCGATTCCCGTTGTTGCGGATACAAGCGGCTACGTATTATACCTATTACGATATATATGCTGTTGTTTTTTAATTAAAAATATGTATATCAAAACACGATTTTTTCCGTTATTTTCATACCAGTGTATCGAAGCGCTTGATATATCCAAACACGATACCCAACACTGCACTCTAGGCACAAAGTAATCGGTATATACATGCGCTGTATACCACCCATAATAATAATAATAATAATAATAATAATAATAATAATAATATATATATCGTAATAGGTATAATACGTAGCCGCTTGTATCCGCAACAACGGGAATCGGTATATAAGGCACCTCACATTTCTGCTCCACATTAGCCCCCTATTAATAGTGACTAGATAGGGGGGGGGGTTACGAACTCCTAGAAGGGACTTTCGTATATACTGGTATTATATAGGACGGGGTATACGTACGTATCGGAATACTGAATACAGTATAATATCGCAGTGACATGAACTGAAGGCTACCAAAGAAAGGCTACATTCGGATTGACAAAATGAAATGGGTACGTATACATGTGGGAAGACTACTGAATACTCTGTATTTTTCGAAGACGAAAGAGCATGCAATAAAAATGTTATTTTTAATACTGTAATACACACGTCTGTAATCATATCATACGTACGATAACAATTCTAGCATATACAAGCAATGAATTAACAGCCAATTTTCTGTGCGATTTTATGTTTTTCAACCGCGCCGAGAAACTACCATCTTTATGCAAAGAGGCAACATGGTCTTCTCGTCTGTCGTTATCAGCTACCAGCACAGGCATTTATTGCTACGATTGCTACTTCTATATCATCGCTGTCATCGACACATTGACCTTCGGCCCTACAAGTATGTACAAGTTTTTTTTTCCCAAGATCTTCGCGTATGACCGATCCAACAACCCGAAAAAAGACAAAAGCGACCAAAACTAGTTACTACATAAATTTATAACGTGCGATCAAATCCGGGGTTAAAAACTAAGTGCAAAATTCTCAAAATTGACCGGGGCATCACAGAAATGCCACTTTTTCGTAATGATTTCACTTGGTGTGTCAAATCTTTTTTTTTTTATAACTCTTGATGGGCGGCGAATTGGGCAACGAGAGTTTCATCGATCTTCTCCTTGTTGTGTCTTCAGCACTGTTTCGTTTTTATTGAAATTAACAATTTGTATACGAATTTTCATTTTGTGTCGAAATAATTGGTGTTTTTGAGTTTTCGCGGATATCTCGGCGAAATCGAGTCGGGAAAAACACAAGTCTTTAAGTATAGACATTTTCATCACGAGTACGTGTTTTCTTTTTTGCATAAGCAGTGGTGTGTATGTAGAGGCTAGTGTCTCCAATATATATAGCCTGGTTTGCAGTGGTTCACGAGGTACGACTTTAGGAAGCTTCTCCGTTTTATGGTTGGCCCAGCTCGTATGCCTGGTTTTGATTTGTTGTGGATTTTTATCTCCTGATAAATTACGAATTTCGGATGAAACTCTTGGCATTCCTTTCAATTTACATTTATTTTTGTTTATGTCGGATGGAATAATTCCAACTCCTTCCCTGCCCTACCCGAAGCATGGGTGCCGGCGAATGCCGGCACCCATGCGGAGCCCTTGTACATATTTATAATCTGCAGCCGACAATAGCTACAGAGCAGTTTCTACAATATAAAAATAGTAGGATAGTAGACTATTATACGAGAGCACGAGGGCACTGCTGATGTGTAGTCTAGATAGTACGTATGATGTATGATAGATACGACTTGCAGCGTACAGCTAACACCATCAAGAATAAATTCTAGATTGCTGAAGGGGGGGCTGTGAGTAGGAATGAATGCGTATTGTAGATCGGGCACAGAGCTCGCTCCTTGTCGACATGACGGAGCCAGCCGTGTCTCTTGTAAAGAACACAGTTCGACTGTCTGCAGGTCACGAGGCCCGCTACTGCCTTTGATGCTGCAACTCGACCACCGAGAGGCTTGCTCACAACCTTCACGGTATCATCGTCGGAGCTCTCCACTTCCACCTCCTCCCCTTCGCCTGAACCCGCCTCTACCTCCGGCTCAAAGTCAGAGTCAGCACTGCCGTCTGAACCGGACATACATGGTGATCCCTTGCAGTCTCGCGACGCACTGTGCCCTGTGTGCCCTGTGCGACTGTTGCTGCTGCTGCGGGTTGTGTGCTATGTGCTGTGGGCTGTGTCCTGTGTGGCGTATCCATGATATGTGATAAGTGCCATACCTGGTACAGTATAACGGGGTTTCCATGTAGATATGTAGACGTTATTGGCTTAGGGGACGGGGAAAAAACGACCTAAAAAACTGAAACTTTTCGGTCGGTTTTCGGTCGGGAAAAAACGAAACAAAGCGACCGAAAAAAACGGTTTTCGGTTTTCGGTTCACATCACTGCCCATCACGGGGGCTCGTCAAAAACACGTAGACCGCCTCATGGGTACAGTGGAGGTCGTAGTAGCAGTATCGGTAGCACATCATAAATCATCGGCAGCGGTCCGGGCCGGCGCGTCAAAGCCCTCATGGGCCCGGCGGAGCGGCCCATGTAGAGCCCATATCTCATGGGCCTCGGCCCGGCCTGGCCCATCGAATTTTCAAGGGATGGGCCGCGGCCCGGCCCGGCCAGGCCCATCATATTTTCAAAAGTCTCGACCCGGCCCGTCACAATTTTCACATCGGCCCGGCCCGACAAACAGCCCATGACAAGCGCTGGAAATCATGTTTTTGTGCTTCTTGAATCTTTGTGGAAGAGCCATTCACGACGTAAGGGCACAAATCTTGTTTCAACCAGTGTTTTCTAGTATCGACTCTATTAAAAGATAATCTTTAAAAAAGTACTCTCTTTAAAAAATACCCTCTATAAATACTCTCTAAAAGCATACCCTCTTAAACAATACTCTCTAAAAAATACCCTCTTAAAAAATTATCTCTTGAAAAACTCTCTCTAAAAAGCTACTAAGCTACTCTTAAAAAGTCCTCTTCAAAAATGTGGAAGATTGAACGAAGGACGGGGTTGGTAGTTCACACAGATAATGTAGAGAGTGTTATTAAGTTATTAAGTTATTAAGTTATGGTAGGGTGGGGTTAAAGTATGGTAGGGTTTTGCAGTAGAAAGTAGTAGTCTATATCGGGTGTGTTTTTATATGTGCTAGTTTAAGTGTGGATCATATCCAGCACTTATACTGATAATAATTTCAGATTCATCAGCAAAACAAAACTCAAATTTTGAAGGTGTGGCCGCCCACCTCTTCATTATTTTTTTCGCCGAATCAATGAATCTTCGGCATGTTTCTAAATGAGAAGAGGATGAAACACATCAAGAACGTTGTTGCAAAACACGAGGAGGGGTTGGAAAATCCCCTGTATTACACGGACTAATTCCCTAACATATTGAGCGCAGACCAGTGCTGCGATGACTGTGTACAGGTTGGAGTTTAGGAGGACAAGGCTTCCAACGCCGTTATCCACACAGCAGTGTCCTGGATGTTTGTTTTATGTCGTTTCCCGACGGATTTCTGGGGGGCGATGAACATTTTGAGACCATTGATTGGACAGTATTTTATCCACATGCCCCTGACTGATTTTGATAAGGATTCTGATAAGGGGTCCGACCCTCTCTCGGAGGGCCTTGGGTTCATTATTCATTATTCATTACCAATAACAAAATTATAACCCAGCAACATATTGAGCACACCGTGATTGATATAATTTTTTGGTAATTTTTCTTCTTTTCGTAAGGACTTCGGGGGTTGGTAAACGAAAACTAATTATATGTTTATGAAATAACATGAGAGGTCAGTTCGTCTCCCCACAATATACCAGGGTTTTGGCTATGTCAGTTTAGTGTCCTGGCTACATGTATGTATACTTTCCTTGCATATTACGCTTTTTGTTTTGTTCATGAACCTGGAATTATTATCAACAAGCCGGTCGCCCCGGTAGACTAGTGGTCAGCTTCAAAGACTACTGGCATTGGTCCCCAAGTTCGAATCCCACCGTGGTGAGATTTTTACTTTACTTGAAAAAATAAAAAGGAACCAATTGCTGAGAGCGCCATCGTGGCGCGGGAAGGCGGAATCCGACGCAAGTCGACGAGGGAAGAGAGTGCTGAAATCTTCTCGCGATAAAAATGCAAGGCAAGAACCGTAGTGGGGGAGGAGGGAGAAGAGCCTACTTAGTGACCCCGGATCTGAGTTACGACTAAAGAGGGAGAGAGAAAAGAAGGGCGAAGATAATGAATGGGATGGACAAAAAAAAACAACAACAACAACAACAAAAAACAACAACAACAACAAGTGTTTTCGTACAATGTTCCACTTTAAAAAAAGTCTATTTAATTGAGTGTAACAAATTTATGTTATTAGATTTATGTTGTGGTACAGGCTAGTACTGGTAGTGGGGGATTCTTAGAAGGTGCGAGACAGGCTGGTGCGAGAAAAAGGATCCCGAGCCCGCGCTGACCGACTGCGGTCTGCCCGCTAAGAGATGCGCCGATATTATGGCTTCAGGTGCGAAGTGTGGCCGCTCTGTTCGCTACCCAACCTATGAAGTGTTACTGTAAATAACCCGTCCAATACAGCCACCCACCCTGTCAGGCTAGTCAGGGTGCGTCTAAGCCGGCGCCGGGCTAGGACGTGGTGCACAGCAGCCATAGCGACGGCCAGTTATTTCGTATTCAAATTAGCATCGACACCTTCTTCTACGGTCATTGAATGCGCATCTGTCTCTGTGCTGGCGATGTGCGAAACGGTGGCCTGCGCGGTCTGTCTCTGTGCTTTCGAGCGGCTCTGCGCGAGGAAGATGTCACTTGCGTGGCATCTGAACTTCAACGAACCATGTCCTTTTTCGACTGGACGATCTGATCGGTGGAGCCTTCATAAAATCGCCCAAAATGTGATGTGGCCTGTCGAATTCGCAAATCAGCAGACTTTCGGTCCGAATTGCAACTATATCGGACTGCATTAGGCGACAGTTTTTTTTGTTCAATGGAAGAACGGTGAACCTAAAGCTCGAAGCTGGATCGCATGAGAAAAGGCATCGTATGTACGAAAATGTAGACGTATATGCCAGGTACTGTAGGTTTTAACAGATTTCAAAGTGCGAAAGCGCAAATCTCAAACGAGATAATAGTATTTTCACCAAGGGCCCGTTATAACGAGGAATACAAAAAGTGGCAATGTTATTTTTTTTTGCATATTTGCGTGTGATTGGTCGAAATGTGAACCACCAAGCAGGTATTTCATTTTGGGACGAGGGAAAATAGAAAAATAAGTGCCGGAAAGCTTATTTGTCCAAACTCCTAACACCCAGTTTGGGGGCTTTGTCCACCTCGATGTGACATGTTCTAGCAGGCCACGCACACTTGTACCGGGTCACCGGCTGCTTCAGAGGCGATAAGCCAGCATCGCGAGAGGCACCAATACTGGAGCAGTCGCAGCGCGACCTCCGAAGGCCCTTAGCACGGCGTAGCCAGCCTGCGGCGCCTCCAACAAATTTAAAGGCGGTCGCAAACCCCGCTTTTCATCGTGCTAAACCTCCACAGATACGCGAGTAACCACATCATGACTTCCCTCAAAAGTTCGATAGCTACGTTGCCGTCGCTGCTCCCCGCGTGGGGCTTTACTTCAGGGCTGCGTCAGCCCACTCAATAGACCCCAAGAGCGATGGGCTCCTCGCCGGTGCCGGCAAAAAAAAACAGCCGCCAGTCGCGGCGCGCTGGAGAGGGCGCGTGCCGTCGCCCGTGTTGATGGCTTCCAACCGTGTGCGTTGTCCGTTTGCGTTTGTCGAATTATATGAGACAATGTGCAATTCCCTGATGGGACCCTAAGTTTTTCGTTTTCGCGAATTTTAAGTAAGTTACGGATGTTTTGTTTTCAACTACGTTTGTTTTGTGTTCCCCGTTAAAACGGTCCCTATTAATAAATGGTTTACAAATTCATGGCAAGAGTGCTGCGAGACGTGAAACGTTTTGTACACCTCAGGCGGTCTACTCCTGGAAAAAGGCACCACCAAAGCACACAGCATAGTCAGCATAGTCAGCANTTGTTGTTGTTGTTGTTGTTGTTGTTGTTGTTGTTGTTGTTGTTGTTGTTGTTGTTATTATTATTATTATTATTATTATTATTATTATTATTATTATTATTATTATTATTATTATTATTATTATTATTATTTTCTTTTAATATACTTTCGTTCTTTTTTTTCTCCATTCCATCTATTATCCTCGCTAAGCTTTCTGCCCCTCCCTGCGTCTAGTTACTCAGATCCGGGGTCACATTGCGGGTTACAGCAGTGGAGCTGCTGATGAATGCTCGCAGAAATATGAGTTCCCTTATGTACCGTTCCCCCTTACCAGCACTCACCCCCCCGCCCCTCGTACGGTACTTACAGCACTATCGGCTGTTTGTTTTGGCGAGGCAGGGTCAGCCTTTGTTTCACTCGTCGAATCGCGTCGACTGGTGCATACACGCAGCTTGCCCCTGCTGTAAGCCGGATTCTACTATTCATTATTATTATTACGTGTTGTGTTGTGTTTGTTTGTTTTTGTTGGTTTTTTCCATCCCATGTGTTCTCTTCGCCCCTCCTTTCTCTCTCCTTCCTGGGCTTAACTCAGAGATCTGGGGTCACTAAGTAGGCTCCTCTCCCTGCTCCCCCACTACGGTTCGTGCCTTGCATTTTGATCGCGAGAAGATTTTAGCACTTTCTTTCCTCGTCGACTCTAATCGAATAATGTCTACCCAAGCTACTATTAATAGCCGCTCTCAGCAGTTGATTCCGTTTTTTTAAATTTATTTTTGCAAATAATCTCAAACTTCCGACCCACGTGGGGTTTGAAGTCCCTTAATCAATTATTAGAAGCGTTCGAGGGTACGTACCACTATACCACTATTAACAGCTGACTATTAATGGACCATCGGGGCGACCGATAATTATCTTCGCCTTTATTCTCTCTCTCATTCCTACTGTAGTCTGTATGTAATGCGTACGCATTGATTTCATGCTTCGAACGTATCGTCAAGCTCCTGACCCTATTCCAAATGTTGTCAATTTAACGCACACGACGCTTCAGTATCCGTATTATTAGCGTATCATAGCATTTCCTGTGTGTTTTTACAAAATGTAAGGGTTTCGAAAGTTTCGACGAGCTCATACGTGTTGCAAATGGGGCATGCGTGAGCTGGGCATGTAAATTATGTAAGGCTATTGAGCAGCGCTGTCGTTGACTGGTCGCGTGCAGGAAAGAAGAGGATAAAGAGGCTGGAATGGTTTTCGGGTCTTATTGTCTGAAAGGTCTGAAGGGCTCTGAGCGCTCTGTTTTTTTATAAAACGTATGATGTTTACAGGACACCTAATAAGAAACAGTCTAATAAGAAAGCCAGGCTGAGATTTGGAGAAAAATAAGAAATTATGGAGTCATCTTGAAATTAGTGTAGAAAACACTCTCTCTCAAATAAGAAATCCAGCCTGCACCAGATTTCCTGTTTCTTATTAGGTGTCCTGAACTGTACCCTGTATATAGGATTGGAGGTCCCATATATATGCACCAGGGTTATAATTAGTGTTCCAGCGCGTGGTGCGCGCAGCGCACCACGGGCTAAAAACGTGGTAATTTTTGGACACACATGCGTAAATTTACTTAAAATGTGTGTCTCATTCGCTCTTCTTACCCTATTATAGCAGGCGTGAGTCAGGCTGGCTTAGAATGTCATGCAAAGAGCAAATAAACAAGGACAGACGCTGCTGCACAAAACTGCATGCATACCTGATGGATATACCATCAATACCTAAAGCGCTAAAATGTCAGCGCGCAGGTCAACGCTGGGGAATCTTTGAAATGTTGAAATCAATTGATTCGCCCCCTTATCCTTATCCTAACCCTAACCCTCTACAGAGAAAATACGCCGTTCTCTTTCCGGCGATAGCATCCCTCAAGACGCCGGGCAGGTGTCCCTGTGCCCTCTGCCCTGTGCCCTCCGGAATATTGGGGACCAAGGGTTTCCGTGTATTCACGAGGCATTTTATTTTCACGGGGCAACTTACTCATCCAAGCGGTAGACGTTTTTGGTAGAGGCAATTTAACAATTTAACAGTGGTGGGACATGAAAAATCGTGATTTAGACCAGTCACGAGAACAAAAAAATCGTAAAAATCGTGACGTAGACCAATCACGAGAACTAAAAATTGCAAAAATGTCAATCCCGCCGCCAAACGAAGCACGGCGGCGAGCACGCAGAAGTGCGTCACAGAGGTTAGCAACCTCGATGGAGAGAGCTTGTTGGAACTCGTACGAGTACAACGGCAGGCTATTGTTGCTGCGGTGTTGCTGCTGCTCCAGCGTGCTGCTGTTGTTATCGTCGGAACGAGAGCGGAACGTACGTAGCATTCTGCGTCGGGGGTGTCTGATAACACCCACCACCCCTCGGTGGGTCATCCATACCGCAACTTGCTTTTTTCAGGGAAACATTCCGCCAGATGATACATAAATCCTTCATGCTACCGCGCATTGAGTCGATTTCAACACCTTCGATAGCCCTACACAAGACTGTTCGACTGAGCCTATTTTCATGCCGAGGTTCAATCTGTAGCGCTCGCGCTGGCCTCGCAGCAGAGAGCACATACATGGCATCGGATGTAAACCAAAACTCGAAAACTTGAACAACCCCTTAGCCCGAATCGAAAAAACCTCCGCAAGACTTGGAAATCTTTCTCTTTTTTCTTGTGAAAGCGGGTTGTAGCTCTCTCTCTTTACACACACAGCAGCAGCAGATGCTATGTGCTGATTGGTTCGACGTATCAATACAGCAGTAGCTCAGTTCAAGGATAGTTTTTAGTCTTTGATTATCTTCTCAGGTTGCAGATGAAGGCTGGGAAAACGAGTACTGAACGAGGGGGGGTGGGGCGGGGCACCGTCGCTCGTCTAGTTGTCTCCAACTGCTCTTCCTATTCCACTCTTCCTAGACCCACGTGGTCAGAGACTTGCGTGCCGTTCCTCTCAACGGGAGCTCTGCTCATCTCTCAAGCCTCAAGACTATTTTCAAGACATCCTATACTAAAAAGCTATCACTTCTCCAGGTACCCTATCTTCAACTCTTTCCTTTACTTCCGTTGATCATCGTACTCTCTGCTCATGATTGGTTCGTTACTGTACTTATTCTCTCAACTGATTTCAAACACTCTCAACTGACCTGTAATACACTTCTGGAATCTCTCATTTCCTCGTAGAACGTACTCAACTGTCTTTCAGCAGCTCATCTCCTACGATTCTCCGATAAAACGTACTCAACTGTCCTTTAAAACACCGTTCCCTTACAACTCTCCGAATCCTTCCCCTTGATAGACATTCTACTGTCTTACATTGAAACCCTCGATCTCATACTAAACTCCAATGAAACTGAATTATGTATACTAAAAGCTAGACAAAACTCAGTATCACCACATTTTTTCTTTTTCACCCAGGCCCCACTACTAAAAAATTGCCGTTTTTTCTCATTTGATTATCATTCGAACCATTGAAACATTCAAACCACCTCTTCCTCTATATTTGCGAGCCTTTGGAGCCTTATCTGATCGTCGGACACATAAAACGTCATAAGTTTGAACTCTGTTCCCTAAAAAGGAAATCCACAGAGAAATTCAGCATGAAGTTGTCGAAAAAATCACAAAAAAGGCCGCAAAACAAATTTCGACTTCGGCGAAAACAGACCCAATTTGTTTTTTCGCCTTCGGCGAATTTGGCCCCGCACAGTTTTTGGGGCCTGCGGCCCAAAAAGGTGCGGGGACCGAAAACGGATGTGCGGCAAGCCGCACATCTACTCCCTTTCGTGGTGCGCTGCGCCGATTTCTCAGAAAAATGGTGCAACTGCGCAACATTTCACCGCCTAATTATAACCCTGATATGCACCAACGCCATAACAGGTATATCGGAGTTGATACCGGTCATTTATACGAAGTCAAACGTGCGTTGAAACGGTGCGCATAATCTTGAGGTCCCTTATATACCACTTCCGGTCGTGTAAAAGGGGCGAACAACTGCACTTACTTCCGATTATCTTGTATGGTAGACTGCAATGTTAACCCTTATCGGACTGGACTGGAGTCCCGTTTTGGGGACAAATTACTTAGAATTAGAGTGGATTGTCCCCAAAACGGGTCTGCAGTCCTAAAAGGGTTAATGTTCATATACATAAGTATATATATATCATATATATTGCTGGGCAGTATTGGCTCGTGGGCAATTCAATCTGCGTTGAGTGTCGTGGGCTTTGACATCTCCGTTACAACAGAGTGCCTGGCGTTCGCCCACTTCGGTAGGCGTTTTAACCGTCGTGTGCTCTCAGAGGAATGTAGTTCTTCCAAGGGGTTTTATTGTTGAGGTATTATTGTGTGCGAATATTCATGGCGATTGGTTGACGTGTGGGTTTTAGGTGGCTTGGGCTTACGAGTAGCAGTATATTGTTTGGAGTGTTGTTGCGTTTCTTGGGGAGTCCATGGGTTCTGCATATTAGTAGCCAAGTTTCTTTGCGTTTTTATTCTTTCTTCAACCGCGCCGATAAACTACCGTGCTAATGCAAAGCTTCAACATACTCTTCCCGTATGCCGCTATCAGCTATCAGCTAGCAGGCATTAATGTCGCTACTTATCGTATGTCATCGCTGTCAAGGTCTTGGGGTTCGATTCGTTGATCGGGCGGCGTCAGCCGCAAAAAACCTTGTATATTATACCTGGTATATATTAATGTCGGACTGTACCGTGTGTGGCGCAGCAGACGCAGGTACTGCAGGAGGGCCGCCACGATCATCTCGTCACATTATGCCAACAAAGGCGCACCGAACCGTTCAAAATGTGGACAATTTGGCTACGAGTGCAGTCAGTAGTTTTGTCGGGAAACCAACGGAAAAACCGACCGAGAAATGTTCGGTTTCGGTTTCAGTTTTATTCGTTTTTTCTAAAAAAAAAGAAAACCGACCGAAACCGACCAACTTCTCGGTGAAAAACCGAAAAACCGACCGAGTGCATTTCCATTTTCCGTTCACAACACTGGTAATGGGCAGGGCCGTGGATGTTTGAAAATGTGATGGGCTGGGCCGGGCCGCGGCCCACCCTCTGAACATTTTGGTGGGCCGGGCCGGGCCGGGCCGCGGCCCATAATATCGAAAGTTGATGGGCCCGGCCGAACCCCGGCCCGGCCCATCAGCATCGGCCCATGACAAGTGACAAGCCCTGATAAAGACAAATATGCTTCAAAGTCGTTCACGGATGTTTTTCGTAGTGAATTTGAAAGATCAACTCGCACTTATGATGTGGGTACCATTATATCCACAGCACTGCGAGCAGAGGCGTTGCTCGTTTGCTCTGCACATGGGTCGCAGGTCCCAGCGGCACCTTATCCGTATGGATAAATGGACAACAAAAGGTTACCCTTGGATCGAAAGCTATCATATACGCGCACACCGACACAACCTTGAGCGCACCTGGTCCGTCCGCCAAGAACGATCGCCCTAACACGGTTCCACCCACGGCTCCAAGCTGTCGCGGGTATGGCTGCAGTGCTCCCGATCTTCAACTTTGCTAGTCGTCGTGCCAACTCATCCAACAGAGAGTACTTCCATCCCCTCTGCCCTTTCTCCCGCTCTTTTCATGCTTTTCCAAAACTGGGAGTTCCACATGATGCGGAGGCCCCACAATGAAACGGTAATTAATCTTGAAACCATGTTTGACCCCCCGCTGCCCCGCACCCCGCACCGCGCAAAGCTCGCGCGACCGACGTATCAAGCACGCCGCACAATGTCTGGCTACGAGTACTGGCCATGTACAAGTACCTCTTATTTGTGGCTTGGCAAGTGGAGTATCGGCCAAGAGGTATCGACCAATCAGGCACAATTTGCAGCAGCCATGGCGTTGTGGCCTCCCAGGTACTGCTGTGTGTGTTTTCTTTTTATTTCTACCCAACTACATCAGTACACCCAGTGTCTGTCCTGATTCCTAATCCTAGAGCGAGACGTACACATTATGTGGTCACAGACTGTGATATAGATAAAAACAAAACAAAATAAACGCAATTTAATGGGCAAATCGAATGGAATGTCAACGTACCGGGTACGAGAACACAGCGACAAGAGCCAACCCAAAAATAAAGTACAAAAAGACAATGAAAAACGAATTATGAAATGAAACGTAATACAGATGACGCAATGAGACAGAAGCACCCCTACTGTAGAAGAAAACCATACGTGCCCACGAGTAACAGATAACTGCCGCACGGGCGAAGCAACACGAAGAAGAGGAAAAAACAAGACAAAGATCAAGAAAAAAGACACAAGAGAGAAAAAGAGAAAAATCGTTCTCAAGGCGATGATAGTAACAAGTTCCCTTTTCTACAGTAGTACGAAACCGACACGGGGACCATGCCACACCTTCTGCCATCTCCTTCCTACTCTCATCAATAGCGGTGTCAAGAGCCGGTACTACCTCTGCCGTGCCCCCCCCAGTGAACAACTCAATAAGAAACAGACAAACAAAATAAAACAAATAATATAATTCAAGGGCTAGTCGAACCGATACCTTGCCACACGATCTACCATTTATTTCGTTTCCGCATTCGTCGACAGCTATATCAGTACGGCTGCCTCCCTTTGTCGCCTCTCTTAGGCGTCCTCAGCTGAATGCCGTAGCCGGCTCCTCTCCGCTTCGCCCCTGTGCCACCTCACCATGAAATTATTCGCCGCCTCAACGACCCCCCGATACCACTTCCCACTCATCTTAGCCGCCCTCGGCCATAACAGCGTCTCTGCTCCGAACAACAAAGGGGAGCTTTCTGTGGAGCCCTCTGTCGCTCGAAAAACCCTGAGGTCATCTGCTAGACATTGGGCCCAGTTATTTTCCGGTCGGCCGGGTCCCGGGTTCTTCCCACCGACGATCATCCCAAACACCACCCGCCGGGTCAGCCGCTCATTGGTCGTGCGCTGTACGCCCCCCGCAAAGAGGAGGCGTCATTTGCGGATGGTCGTCTCAACGCTCTCGCGTTGTGCCTTCTTGAGAGCCTTGGCGTACGACACGATATGGTCGGTGCGTTGTCGGCGCCGGAAACCAATGATCCGTAGGAGGAGATGGTAATGTGCCGTTCGGAACTCAGCGTGTTCCTGGCCAAGGGTCCACGTCACACACCCGTACAGCAGTGTCTCCATCACCTCGGCCTTAGCATGTGCACCTTTAGAGTGAACGGGACATCCTCCATATCGTACAGCTCCCGCTTGACCCGATTGTAGCATGCCCTTGCGAGTCGGATGCGTCGTTTAATCTCTGGCATATTGTCAGCGCTTGCAACGACAATACCACCCAGGTACAAAGCCTGCATCGTCTGTTTATACCTCTGGCCCGCTGCTTCGATGGCGAGCGGTGAGGTCCGGAGTGCCTGGTTTGGTGTCCGCAGCAGCATAGTCTCCGTTTTATTTTCGGATACGGTGAGATCAGCTGCTTCGAAAACGGTGACAATAACGGTCACCATCTTCGCCAGCCCTTCTGCCGACTTAGGGTCGATCTTAACGAGAAAAGTATTTTTTTGGTTTTCTCGGAAATTTCGGTATTTTCTAAAATGGGTTCTTAACAAGTACGAGCTTCAGTTGCCTCGCTAATAATCGTCCACCAGGCACAAAACCGTCACTACAGCAGCAGCGCTCTCGGTAACCATCCGTGTGGTGGTCCCACAACGGTCGGCCTGGCTCGTAGGCAGGTATCGGTGCCTCGGAGAGTGGAATCCACCACCAACTCGTCGCGCTACGACGCCCAACGCTACAAAGGCTTGAGCTACAGCCCTCCGCGAGCTCGGTCGGTCGGGCACCTCGGTGCGGTCACTGTGTCAACTCGATTGTGAGAGCTCAAAAAGCTTTTGCGCCTTCTGCGCTCGGCTATGGCCTGTGGAGGACTTCGGGGACAACCCTGGCCAGCCCTGTGTGTTCGTGAGGGGTGGCACGGCTGGCACGGTGGGGCTGCCCGATCGTACCCATACAAACCAGAAATTTACGGGATTACCAGAATAACTTGGAGGCCTGTTTTTTCGGGGATGAAGTTTTTCTGGTGAAACCAGAAAAAACCAGAAAAAACCAGAAATTTCTGGAAAAACCCGAAATTCACTCCTCGTTAAGATCGACCCTTAGACACATTACCTGCATCGTCGGCGTACATCATACCCCATACTGCCCTCCCTACACGTGCTAGTGGGTCACCCTTCATCCCGTCCTCCCCGAGGTCCTCCTCGAGGTGAGCCAAATACCTCAAGATGTCTGGGTCCTCACTGAAGCGTATCAGCACCGCGTGTATCACAGCAGCGAAGAATACCTCGAACAGAAACTGTGACAACACACATCCTTGTCGCAGCCCCTGAGTGATATTGAACCATTCAGAGTGCTCACCGTCATCCGTACGCACGCGAGCTCGCATGCCTTCGTGGAATTGGCGGATAACCGTCAACATCTTCTCTGGTACGCCGAAGCGTGCGAGCACCACCCACAACAACTCTCGGTCGACGGAGTCATAAGCCTTCTGCAGGTCAATGAAGCACATGTACAGGGGGCTTGTTTTGGCTCGTCCGAGTTCTTGCAGTCGACGCACGACGAACAGCATGTCGACTGTTGATCGTGCTGGGCGAAAGCCGCACTGTTCATCGGGGAGTATCCCTTCGGCCCCGCAGTACATAGTTGCTGAGGCGTGACACGACCATTTTCAGCAATATTTTGCCTGAATGGGCATCAAGCAAAATCCCTCGATAGTTGCTGCAATCATATCGATCCTTCTTTTTATGAAGGACCTTAATGGTCGCATCTTTCCATTGCTGGGGGACGTTACCAGGTCTCCACGCATTGAGAAGCAAGTTGTGCAAGTACCGGATTAATTCGGGGTGGTCCAGTTTCAGCAACTCGGCCGGAAGGGAGTATTTTCATAAAAACGAAAAAAAATGTCAGCTGTGAGTACGACCCATTTACTAATTGAAACTCAACTTTTTGCAATCAGAAAATACAAATGTTATCGTCGGGGCTCGACGAGAATGATGGGGTGATATCTCTCTGACACCGAACTCACAAACCGTCCAGGTAAAATTCAGGGGAATCACTGGTCAAAATCTTGAGGACCCGAGGGGAGGTCTTCAAGGGGCTTAAGCCCAAGAAGGCTATTTTTAGCAAAAGAAATGCTCGACGCGGGATTCGAAGCCGCGTCCTTGACATCGCCAGTGTGAGGATACCGGGCAGTATGCCCATAGGGCCCGACTACAGCTAGATACTACAGCTACATACTACGTGGGCTGTCTCTGGCGCCGCTTGGGTCACTCACAGACTTGTTGCGTGGGTGTTTAACCTGCTACTGAAGATATTGAAGTAGAACAAAACAACGATATGCGGTACCGTGATGTTCCCTAGATATTACCTAGATGTGCGTGTGTGGTTATCGGGGTGATGGTGGTTGGTGCAAGGATTCAGGGTAAAGTGAGCAAACATTTTTTTTTAAGGGACATCACCTCATAGGAACAGACCGTTAGTTGGTGAAACCGAGCTCCTCGATGCGTGCGGCCGTGCTGTCCCCCTGTGTACTTGCTAAAGACAACGGCTGGACGCGCGCACGAGGTCACTGATTCTACAGGAAGAATAACGAGCGATGTAAGAACCAAGTTGCAAGCGAGAGCGAAACTATTATAGTTAGGGCACGCTAAGAAGCAGCCACCAACATTCCGATACCTACGCCCTTGAGTTCAGGAGAGGGCCGGGGTCAGCACCGCTGCATATCCAGCTAGATATAGGGGGACCCGCAGAAGTACACGCAAGTAGTGAGTATTTTATTGAATTGTCTTGCCTGGGTGTCTTCTGAAACAAGGGGCGAGTGATGCCCCACCCAGAGGCGAAAACGTTTTCCCGGTATATTGAGGGGACACATTACAGTACAGTAGCCAACAGTCCTCGTAATGCCGCTAGAGGGAAGAGAGGATGCCGTAAAAAAATCACGCGAAACAAACTAGCATTGTTGGTCACGTCAAACTCTACTTGACTCCTATTCCCACGAGATTCCCCTGTGGCGTTCTCTCGCAGGTAAACTCACGGGTGTGTAAGCAAACTTCCTATGCAAGCCTGGGATCAAATTTACCACGTACCAGGTATACACTTTTTGAAGAAGGCTTTTGAAGCACCTTTTAGGCGAAACTTTCCCTTTACCGGCCCTCGCGAATGTTACGTTCGCTGTACCACCCCCACTACGGTCGCCCCCAAACACACTATTAGCACTGTACACCTTCAAACGAAAAAAAGCATCGCATCGGCCCTACTCTCAGCTCCTGGCATGCGCTATGGCCTTCGACCTAAATTCCATCTATAGGAATGTGTGAGCCTGTTGCCGTACGAGTACGTCCCCGGTATAAATTAATCTACCCCCCTCTTTCAATCTCATGGGTGCGTGCAAGGCCCACAGACACTTGAGTAATTGGGACCCACACGAAGCACTACACGCTTGGGTGGAAGCTCGCGAGGCGGTAGCGAAGTGTGTAGATATACCTACATGATCTGCCAAAGGCCTGCTCGCGGTTTGCAAATATACGAAAGCCTCTTAGCGACGGGGGACGGTATCCGTTTTCATATTCTACTCGAGTCGGAAGTTCACCTCGCGTCTGGGTTTTGAAGCATGCACAGCGAACAGCCACTACTGCATCTCGTACGAGACCGAGCACAACAAACGACCACCACCCTCCGACATCAACTGGACTGAATGTCGCCCGCTTAAAATGTACACAGCATGCTATCATAGTGTATGCAGGCGAAGCCCAAGGCCACGTATATTACCGCCGGCTGAATCGCCAGCGACGACACCAGGCCTCCCACGTCAATCCTGTTAAGCGACCGTACTCCACAACAACTCACCGCCGACGCCAGCCGTATTCCACACGCCCAAGACGCCTGCTCCGCTAAGGTCGACGTCAAAATCGAGATATAACTTCCGCCCTCGAGGCACGCGATGCCAGCACTACCGCCCGTTCGACCACCGCCGATGTTCTGCTGAACAAGCCTACCACTCCCAGCAAGTACTGCAACCCCATCAATGGAACGTGCCTAAACTGCTGTGGATAACACCCTCTCGGTATTCCTTGCAGCTACATGATGAGCTGTACGTTTTTGTTTCCATGTTACGTACGCTGATCATTTTTCATTGTACTCAACAAGTTAGTTGAAGGGAAACTTTGTTTTTGGGACGTTTCCTGCCATTGATCCTTCCCCTTGGCTTGTACCGGGAGACGGCATTTAGATGTGCTTGCTTGCGTTATGACTCTCAACGACAACGTCACGTTACGAGCGATGCCCACGTTGAATGCTCCCGGGCATGCCTCATCATACATTTGTTATCTTACTTTATGGTCCATATTGGTACCTCGACCTCGTCGCATACCGGCTGGGTTGTCAGTGCGAGCACGCCACATCGACTAAACGAAAACATAGAAAATAGTGCGCGGTCCGTATCACCCTTGCGCACAGCCTATCTCATATCACACCAGGTATCACGTGGTACTTAGCGACTGGGTAAAACCTGAAGAGCAACGCGCGAAGTGTACGTGTAAGGTATAACCATGGGTAGGTAATTACTGGTATACTCTACGCATGGTGCAGCCGTTGCTCCCGCATAGGAGGGGCTGTAGATCGCTTTGCCAACCGTTGAGGGTCATCTACCGCTCCATCCTGCTTTCCTTCTACCAGCACACATCTTAGCACTAATCAAGAGGTGATATATGGCCCTCGAGCGGCAAGAGGAATTGCCCTGTGACCGCAGCGTGCTCTACCCTTGTCAATAAAGTAATATAAGGAGTTCCGGGAGTTCCGCAGTGAAAACAGGAAAGTACCGCTGTGGTGGTACATACACGTCTTACCACCACTCAGATTCTCCTAATCACTACATAGCCCAAGTCGCCACAAATGTAGTCCTCTACGGTGGTACAAGAGGACACCCGTTTATCCTTGTCCACTCCTCCACACGCTCGTCCCCGCACCCTGCAGCTGCCGCGTACGTATTGTGGTCCCATGGGCAGCCTTCTGCCCGCGCCCACTGAAGAACGTCCAGGTATCGCTGCCGGGCAGCAGCGGTGCAAGTGCGTTCGTCCCAGGGGCAGCCGTTAGACCGTGCCCACTGAAGCACCTCCAAATTACTGAAACGTGCGCTACCAGCACACGTGTGGGCATCCCATGGGCAGCCTTCTGCCCGCGCCCACTGCAGTATGTCCAGGCGCCCCGCCTCAGCAGCAGCGGTGCAAGTGCGTTCGTCCCAGGGGCTGCCGTTGGACCGTGCCCATTTAAGCACCTCCAAATGTCCTCTTTCGGCTGCTGCGCTACACGCGTCTTCGCCCCATGGGCAGCCCTGTGCCCTCGCCCACTGCAGTATGTCCAGGCGCCCTGCCATGGGGGCAGCGTCGCACGTGGTTCCGTCCCACGGGCAGCCGTTAGACCGTGCCCATTTAAGCACCTCTAAATGACCTTCCCCGGCTGCTCCCTGGCACGTCCAAACATCCCATGGGCAGCCTTTTGCCCGTAACCACTGCAGGATTTCCAGGCGCCCTTTTTCCGCAGCAAGAATGCATGTTTCATCGTCCCAGGGGCAGCTGTTCCGCCGTGCCCACTTGAGCACCTCGAAATGGCCGCTATCCGCAGCCGACGAGCATATCCCAGAGTATTTCCACGGGCGGTTGTCAGCCTTCATCCATTTGAGAATGTGAAGGTGCCCATTATCACCTGCTTCATTGCCGGCGGTTCGGTACCAGGGGCAGCCATTCGCCAGCATCCACTGCAGTGTGTCTAGGTGTCCATTTTTAGCAGCCCCCTCGCACACTTTGCGATGCCATTGGCATCCTTGGGCCCGAGCCCACTGGAGCAGTTCAAGGTAGCCTTCCGCTGCAGCCTGGTAGGTCGTGTTCTTGTTCCATTCGCATCCGTTCGCCCTAGCCCATTGAAGGACATCTAGGTGCCCTCCCATGGCAGCATGTTCGCACGTCCGATGATTCCAAGGGGCACCGTTTGCTCGAGCCCACTGAAGTACTTCTAAGTGGCCTCCGGAGGCAGCATATTGGCATGTCGTGTTGTCCCAATCGCAGCCATTAGCTCGCGCCCACTGCAGGATATCGAGGTGCCCTGAACCGGCAGCCATGCTGCAGGTTTGCCAGTCCCAGGGGCATTGGTTAGCGCGCGCCCACTGAAGAACGCCCAGGTGTCCGCCTGCTGCAGCCCCGGAACAAGTGTATCCGTTCCAGGAACAGTTTTGTGAACGTGCCCACTGCAGGATATCGAGGTGTCCTGAACCGGCGGCCGAGCTGCAAGTTCTGAAGTCCCACCGGCAGTCGTTCGCGCGGGCCCACTTCAGAATGCGGAGGCTACCCCCCGCCGCAGCGGCTGCGCAGAGAACGCGGCGCCAACACCCATTCATGTCCAGCGCCCACTGAATCATATCCAGTTTTCCCTGGGCGGCAGCCGTGGAGCAAGCTTCCTCCGGGATTCTGCAGTCATTCGAGTGGGCATACCGCAAAAGCTCGACGTCACAGTGTTCGGCAATGCGCTCGCATATTGTCTCGCTCTTTTCCAAACCGCCATCAAAGCTCCACTGCAGCTGAGATACAGAGGTGTCAGCCGTTATGGCTTGCGAGAGTTTCGGGAGCTCCCCCCAAGCGTTTCTCCACTCTTTCGATACCGCGGCGAAAAACGCAAATTGGTCCGAGAGTAGCTCCGCCAGCAAGGTCATGACATCCCTGTTATTGTCCAGCGGAAATTCCACCCCGGCAGATTGTTTTTCGGCCGCTTCGATGCGCAGCTTGGTGTTATTGATTCTGAACGTGGGGCCGCCGGGTACAAGAGTTTTTCGTGGTTACTTTACGTATATGTTTTGGGAGGTTAAAGGGGTTTGGTCAATCGCGCCGCATCAGATAACGCATTGGGGTATGGAGCAGCTACGATTGAGCACGCTCTGCTCGAACAAAACACAGAGTAACCGAACTTTTCCTTTCCGACCTCTGCGCTGCCTCAATTATTGCCTCTCCTCAAGGAATCTGGCTGGCGTATAGCCTCACAGCCCGAGAGACTCAAACATGCGAGCCAGGCCGTGTGAACGTCCCTAAACGTGCGCTGCGTTGCATGTTCACATGGTCGCCCTTAGAAGCAGCAAGCCGGCATCCTGCGGAGGTCTGCCATCAGCGCAAAATCGAGCGTTCAGAACGAGCAAAGCACTACGTACGTATGCCATCTACCCTACGATACCATAGACAGGGGGCCCACCTGGCACTTCGTCGAGAGGGCTCTCTTTTCACAATGTTGGCCTCCGGGCTAGCCATGCCTGTGCAGGCTGCTAGATGCTCCGAATAATGACTGCGCACGTAGAAAACTAGCAGCAGCGGTAGGAGCAGATTTCGGACGATGGGTGTCCAAACTGCAAGTGCCAAGTCACAGAAGGGTCGCGGTGAAACTCTCGCCTGACTTTCAAGAGAGGAAAAGAGACGGGTCGATGCGACAGCGCGGCAAACGAGCAAGGCATGGGGCTCAGGGAAAGGTGCGTGGGCAACATGGCAAGCGAGGCGTGTTACACTGAACCTTTAGCATGCTGCAATCAACAATGTCGATGTTGTGTACTTCGTCGGTAATTTTGTGGAGGTATGACCGCGTGTAGTGAAAAAATAGTCTGAACTTGTCGCAAATATGTCGTCACGAAATCGTAAAACGTATCGAGGAAAAAACTCCTCTATTTTTAGTTTCTTCCTCTCGCAAAACAAATGCAAGGTGGATCCTGAAGACGTTCGAATAAGGCCGTTTTTTGTGCAATTCGAGGTCGAGCTTCTGATACCTGATTCCCTGTCAGAACCTCAATCGTTCAATTTACGCACTCTTGAATGCAGCAAACTTGGACCGGGAAATATCTGTTGTGGGGGTTCGACAGACCATGTCGTCCGATTTAAGGCAAGTATCTGACGACCCCATACATCTCATTGACTTGCCGGATAACGGCACGTGTGCTTTACATTTGAACCTCCACACACGTGGCATCTGCGTCACACACAGAGCAGCTCGGGGACACCAACAGGAAGCCCGCAAGACAACGTCTGGCGCATCACCAGCAAAATGCGCATACAACCACCGGAGAGGGTATCGACGACGATTTAGCAGAGACAAAAGCGTTGGCCGTTGCTATGGCTACTTTGCACCACTTCCCAGCCCGGCGCTAACGCGGGCTTGCACTGACGACATTGTTGACTATATTGGACGAGCTTGGTGATTCGTTTCGGAGTAACGACCGCGTCAGAGCTTCGTGAACCGCACTCGGCGCGTCTCTCCCCCGCCTGGGTACAAGTCTACCAGAGTAGGCTCGGATGCTTGAATGCGAATACCAATAGCCTTACTACGTCAGCAGTTGCATGGGCCAGAGGCTCAACTTCAGGTCCGCTATCGCTTCTACGCCTTGTTTCGATTTGGAGATCCGAGATTATCAGCGCTGTCCTAATACCCTAATACCACGGTTGGCGGTCTATACCGTGATTCTGTTGATTACCGAGATTTTGGGTTACCGCGGACACAGGTGCCGAGCAAATGTTGACTTAACATACCGTGCAAACAGTTACCATGCATTGTTTTAACCACCGTAACCGCGCAAACAGTTACCACACATTGCTTAAATCACCATAACCGTGTCGTGCAAATGTGGATTTACCAAGACGTTCCCGCGGTTTTGACTTACCGCGGTACCATTCACCAAACAAATAGACATCTATCGCTGTAACACGGAAGGCAATTCCTTTTGTTTTGAAGCATATTCTTCAAATACAATATCGGTTCACGATATATACCGCTATACCTAGCACCCCGTATTGGAATATCGCAGCTCCAATACGTATAATAGATGTTCACGTACAGTATATGATATACCAGGTACGATATGTGCATTAACATATAAACTTCGGGTTTTCGGTTTCTCACCGAAAAGAGATCAGTTTCTGTGGTGTTTTTTTTTTTTTTGAAAAACAAAACATAAAAGAAACCGAACACTTCTGGGTCGGTTTCCACGCAAAATTAGCCAAATGGTCATCATTTCGAAGGTTTCGGTGTGCATTGGTTGGCATAATGTGACGACACATGGTCGAATGGCGTCAAGCTCAGACAAAATAAGATTAAAACCAGGTGTGAGAGGGTACGAGGCCTTATTAATGCCCATGTTACAATAAATCTAGTAAATTATTTATAAACTAGGTAGGCGGTACGAGGCTACACTAATTATAACATGAACAAATATTATATACTACAGCCAGTACAGTTAATCCTACCCTGTATACCGGTAAGGCATACGAGGCAATACAAATCCCATATAGTTGGTTTGTATACTAAACCCTATAAACCAGGAAGGGGGTACTAATATCTATGCAATCATTGTTAAATCCTAACTTTTATATAACCAGGGCTTATCATGGGCCGTTTGTCCGGGCCGCGCCGGGCCGAGACTTTGAAAATTTGATAGGCCGGCCCAGGCCGGACCCTGAAAACTTGAGGATGTGATAGGCCGCCCCCCCGGGCCGCGGCTCAACCTCTGAACCTTTGATGGGCCGGGCCGGGTCGCGGCTCGTACTCTGAACATTAAACAGGCTGGGCCGGGCCGCGGCTCACCAAATAAAATTTTGACGGGCCGGGTCGGGCCGCGGCCCATCATATAGAAACATTAAGGGCCGCGCCAGGCCCGTACCAACCCCGGGCCGACCCATCAGCGTCAGCCATGACAATACTATAACAAGCCGCCGGGCAGAGCCGGGCCGTCCCAACCCCGGGCCGGCCCACCAGCGTCGGCCCATAACAAGACCATGACAAGTCGCCGGACTGGGCCGGGCTGGGCCGACCTGAACATTGTGACGGGCCCGGCCAGGCCAGGTCGGGCCGTGAAAAATTGAAATTGTGATGGCCTGGATTGGGCCACGGCCAATCCTCTGAAAAATTGGGTTAGGGCCGGGCCGGGCCGGGTCGCGGCCCATCCTCTCGAAGTTTGATTGGCCGGGCCGGGCCGCGGCCCATCCTCTCTTAATTTGATTGGCCGGGCCGGGCCGCGGCCCATCATATCAAAAATGAATGGGCCGGCCCATCAGCGTCGGCATATGACAAGCCCTGATATAAACATGAACCAGATAGGGGGTACGATGCCATATTACAGCGGTCGCCATTCGAGAAAGACACGTTTTCTTCCAGGAAAGTTCCAGATACGTTTTGTTTCTCGTAGAGTCACAAAAATACCGAACAGCCCAGAAAGAAGATACGTGTATACACCAAAGGCATTTTGCCACATCGATCGATACGACCAAAGACAACGCCTCTTCGGTAACACAAGCACATATGGAGCTCCCCTCTATCCAATGCCGGCATCGTTTGAGCCCTTGTGGCCGGCACACTGTCCTCCGATCTGCCGGCAAGGCATGTCTATACGAACTGCACAAATCACAGCAAGTCGGTTGTGTAGCTGCGTGCACCAGGGACATTAATACGGCCACAGGCACGCTGCAACCGCCCCTAAACAAGAGCTGCGGACCATTGTAATATGTACAGGAACACCGTAACGTTGGATTTTTTTGTTTTAACGCGTGCAGCCTGCGGTGTGTGCGCTCGTGTGCTCATCTTGGCTCGTTACAGCCAGAAACGAGTCTAAAAAAGGCGACTCGGTGAGTATGTACAGCAAAACCCGAATTTACAGCAGCAGCGCGTGTTTCTACTGCTGTAACAAGCCAAGCTGAGCGCACACACCGCAGGCTGCAAGCGTTAAAACAAAACAACCCAACGTCACGGTGTTGCTGTACGTATCGCGATGGTGCGGTTGCAGCCTGCCTTTGGCCGTATCACTTTTCCTGGTGCACGCAGCTGGACAACCGACTTGCAGTGTTTTTTGCAGTCCGCAGAGACGCGCCTTGCCGGCAGATCAAAGGACAGTGTGCCGGCCGCGAGGGCCTAAATGACGCCGGCATGGATAGAGGGGAGCTCCATGAGCTTGTGATACCAAACAGGCCATCTCTTTCGTCATATCGATCGGTGGGGTAAACGCCTTTCGTGTATATACGTGTCTTCATTCTGGGCTTTCCGAATATTTTTGTGAGGCTACAAGATTCTACGAAAAATGCCAACGTATCTGGAATTTCCCTTGAAGAAAACGTGTATTTCTCAAATTAGGACCCCTGTAGCTCCTGTACGAAAAACGTTATACAATGCGGCGAGCTGCTCTGCTGCGTGCTGTACTGTTGGTGTGGCCTAGGACTTGCCCATACGTAAGGGTTTCCATTCATATACGTATGTAGGCCATATTGACGTAGAGGACACGGAAACCAAAACAGACCAAAACAAAAAGTAGTTTATACTCGTATATATTTGGTTTCCGTTTTTGGGGCAACCAAATACCGACTAAAAAGCAAGTCGGTTTCGGTCGGTTAAAAACCGACGAAACCCGACCGAAAAAAAACGGCTTTCGGTTTTCGGCTCACAACCCTGTGCCTGGTGTGATCTATTGGTTCGTTGGTATTTTCTTTTCAAGCGTGTTTTTTTTTTTTTTTTCTAGCTTTCTGGAGCGGAACGCCCCCCCCATAAAAAAAAGTATGACGCGTGCACACTCCACATGGCTGAGAAGGGCGTCTGGCATGTCAGCATGGGTGATACGCAAGGCACGGCTAAAAATGGCACGCCTACAATGGAGTGGCTGACGCTGGTGCATCGCCTGCGGGTTCAGGAGCCGTGGCTAAAGGTTCTGCTGCAGGAGCAGCCAGTCCTGGTTCTGGCGCAAAGACTCTCTCCAGCCACCATTTGTTCCACACCCAACGTTTCCGTGAAAAATACCGTAGTTTCTGAATACGGCACCAAGCAAACTGTGGTGGCCGATTACCGCGGAAGCTCACTCGGCTAATGCCGAAGTTTTTTTATAACTGTTCCAAGCAAACAGTGGCGGCCGATTACCGCGGAAGCGTACCAAGTACATGCCGTGGTTAATGTTTACCGTGCCAAGCGCACCGTGGCGGCCGATTACCGCGGAGGCGTAACCGTGTAATACCGCAATCGTGAGTAGCCGTGACATGATCTACCGTACCTACAACAAATAGATGCCGAGGACAGCCCTGGACATTGTCCTGGTTGCAAATCCGATTTGATCCAATCTAAAGCTAAAAGTATGATCTGCACAAGTTCCAGCCTTAAAAACGACATAACGCCAGTCACGTTCTCTAACGTTTTGCCACACTTCGTCCAACTTTATCACGGACACGGCATGATTCGGGTTGGTTAGTTTTCATTGCTGCATTATATATCGCAATCGAATGAGTATCATTCGCGTTGTTTGTCTCCCGGATCGAAGTTTTTCTACGAACGAAGTACCGCTAAGAATGATATTAATAGGAGTGTGTGCACAACCAATTATCGTGAACGGGAAGGAGAGGAATGTATATACGAGTACGGGTTTTCGCAAACAAGTGGACCCGATTACATAGTAGGCAGATGAACGTGGAGAAATTAATCGGCTTATAAAGTACGTGTCAGAAGGCAGTTGTAGCGAAATCGGTTGCGTTGCCAGGTGTTTGCCACTACAAGTCACGCGCGTACCTACTGAACAAATTGCTGTATCTACCGCTGGAATTACGTACCTACTCACTTACGACGTGCTTACTGCTAACATTGCGTACCTTACTGCTGTACCTACTGCTGTACAACTTAGAAATATACTCTGTGAAGAAGCGGGGTCTCGAAGCCATCGCCTCCAAGTTCGATTCGTTGTGTATACGTGCGCACGTTCTGCATATACTGCTGTTGTACGTAACTGCATGTAACTACTGCTGATGTACATCTATACGTATATCTATAGTATTAAATGCTGCTATTCTGTCTGTCTGTCTGTAATTGAGCAGCGCTATCCAGAGCGGTTCAGCCCTACCTTGCCCCATGGGTAGGGAGGCTGGGTGCCACAACCCGTAGAACACCGGGTCCCATGCCGCGCCGAGCCGTGTCCGTGGCGCCATCCCGACCCAGTTCTGAGAGCCATCTAGCCAGCCTATCTGCTGACTTACAATTTTTGAAATACTATTCTGGCAGCTGATTGGTTGCCCAAATCCATGCCAGTGGCTGCTGGCTCTTTCTAGAACATCGGTGCTGAAAAGAGGCGCCGAGGTTCCGCCAAACCCGGGGAGGATAGGCTCCCATCCCCGGATCAGAAATCCCTCCATATCCCTACAACTCCGACTAAACGGGGACAAAAACAGCGATTTCCCGGGTCGACACTGCCCCGCACGGTATGGAAAACCCACCCCCATCAGTTGGTCACTGATTGGCTGAGGCTCAGGGAGCCAGCGTCACCCGGGGACGATAAGTTCCCATCCCCGGGTCAAAAAACTCTTCCATACATACACAACTCCAACCACCTGGGGACGCACTCACAAGGTGTGGAAACCCCAATACCACGTGGCTAAAATACGGTTGCCTGGCCCTCGTAGAGCCAGCGTGCGGCGAGAGTTGCCCTTCGGGGCAACGTTGAAGTCCCGCCGCACCCGGGGATGATAACGTTCTATCCCCGGGGCAGAAATCGTTCCATACATCTACAACTCCAACAACCCGGGGACGAAAACGGACATCCCCCGGGTCGATACCGCCCCGCAAGGTGTGGAAACACCAACACTGGCTGATTGTTGATTTGGCTGGGGCGCTGGGGTTCATAAAGCCAGCACGCAGCGAAGGTTGCCCCTGGGGGCAACGGCGAGGTCCCGCCGCACCCGGGGATGAAATGATTCCATCCCCGGGTCATAAATCCTTCCATATATTTACAACTCCAACCACCCGGGGACCCAAACGGACATCCCCCGGGTCGATACTGCCTCACAAGGTGTGGAAACCCCAATACCACGGGCTATTTTTCGGGTGCCTGGCCCTCATAGAGCCAGCGTGCGGCGAGAGTTGCCCCTCGGGGCAACGTCGAAGTCTCGCCGCACCCGGGGATGTTACCGTCCCATCCCTGAGTCATAAATCCTTCCATACATCTACAACTCCAGCAACCCGGGGACGAGAACGGACATCCCCCGGGTCGATACCGCCCCACAAGGTGTGGAAACCCCACCACCACTGGCTGATTGCTGATTTGGCTGGGGCGCTGGAGTTAATAAAGCCAGCACGCAGCGAGGGTTTCCTCTCGGGGCAACGGCGAGGTCCCACCGCACGCGGGTATGATATGATCCCATCCCCGGGTCAGAAATCCTCCCATACATTTACAACTCCAACCACCAGAGGACGCTAACGGACATCCCCCGGGTCGATACCGCCTCACAAGGTGTGGAAACCCCAATACCACGGTCTATTTTATGGTTGCCTGGACCTCATAGAGCCAGCGTGCGGCGAGAGTTGCCCATCGAGGCAACGTCGAAGTCCCGTCGCACCCGGGGATGATAACATCCCATCCCCGGATCATTAATCCTTCCATACATTACAGCTCCAACAACCCGGGGACGAAAACGGACATCCCCCGGGTCGATACCGCCCCACTTTTCCTCTTCCCTTTCCTGGACTCTCGTGTGTGACACGAGCACGAAAAGGAACTGAATAGGAAGTGCCACGTATCCGTTGTATGGGTGGCGCCCAAGGGAATGGAGACGGAGGGTGGGGGGGTTCGTACGGAAACCACGGCGGACGAAAGCGGGAAAGAGACGGCAAACAGCAAACAGAGAAGGTACCAGTACCAGACCGACTAACTGGTAGAACCTGCCTGTACTACGGGCACAAACCTGCCTCGGCTGGCTGGAAGGTGCTTTTGGTGTGCTTCGGCTGCCTGTCCTTCACTGTCGTTCTTAGTCTTGATCTGTTGGCGCTGTTTTTCGGTCCATTTCATTCCGTTTAATTTCATTTGGTTTCTTTTATATTGGATGTCGCATCTCTGGGAGAAGCACGACACCTTCTTTTATTTTGTCATGCTTTTGTTTGGTTGCTTGATTGTTGATTTGCTTCAGTATGTTTTACTTTTATTATTTTTCCTTTTTAGCTTTTTTTTTTCTTCTTTTTTCTCTTTTTCTCTCGCATGCACCTGGATTGCTAGCAGGGTAGGTCTTGCCTGTCGTATATGGCATCGCATTGTCTGCTCTGCTTACTGCGCTGAGCGTAGTATCTCTGTGTCGTAGTTTTGTGACCACAGAACTGGTACCCTTTTAGGATGAAGAATCGGCACGGACACTGGGTGTGCTGGATGTCGACGGGTAGAAAGGAAGGTTCAATGTGAAGAACACACACACACACACAAGGTGTGGAAACCCTAACCCCACGGGCTCGTTTACGGTTGGCTGGCCCTCATAGAGCCAGCGTGCGGCGAGAGTTGCCCCTCGGGGCAACGCCGAAGTCCCACCGCACCCGGGGATGATGACGTCCCATCCCCGGGTCATACATCCTTCCATTGATCTACAACTCCAACAACTCGGGGACGAAAACGGACATCTCCCGGGTCGATACCGCCCCGCAAGGTGTGGAAACCCCAACCCCACGGGCAAATTTACGGTTGCTTGGCCCTCATAGAGCCAGCACGCAGCAAAGGTTGCCACTCGGGGCAACGGCGGGGTCCCGCCGCACCCGGGGATGATATGATCCCACCCCCGGGTCAGAAATCCTTCCACCCATGTACAACTCCAACGACCTGGGGATGAAAACAGATATCCCCCGGGTCGATACCGCCCTACAAGGTGTGGAAACCCCAACCCTACGGGCAAATTTACGGTTGCCTGTTCCTCATAGAGCAAGCGCGGCGAGAGTTGCCCATCGAGGCAACGTCGAAGTCCCGCCGAACCCGGGGATGATAACATCCCATCCCCGGATCATAAATCCTTCCATACATTTCAGCTCCAACAACCCCGGGACGAAAACGGACATCCCCCGGGTCGATACCGCCCCACAAGGTGTGGAAACCCCAACCCCACGGGCTAGTTCACGGTTGCCTGGCCCTCATAGAGCCAGTGTGCGGCGAGAGTTGCCCCTCGGGGCAAAGTCGAAGTCCCGCCGTACCCGGGGATGATATGACCCTTTCCCCGGGTCAGAAATCCTTCCATACATGTACAACTCCAACAACGCGGGGACGAAAACGGACATCCCCCGGGTTGATACTGCCCCACACGGTGTGGAAACACCACCACCACGGGCTAATTTACGGTTGCCTGGCCCTCATAGAGCTAGCGTACGGCGCGAGTTACCCCTCGGGGCAACGTCGAGGTCGCGCCGCACCCGGCGATGATAATGTCCCATCCCCGAGTCATAAATACTTCCATACATCTGCAACTCCAACGACCCGGGGACGCCAGCGGACATCTCCCGGGTCGATACCGCCCCACAAGGTGTGGAAACCCCAACCCCACGGGAAAATTTACACATTTACGGCTGCCTTGCCCGCATAGAGCCAGCGTACGGCGAGAGGTGCCCCTCGGGGCAACGTCGAAGTCCCACCGCACCCGGCGGGAATGATATGATCCTATCCCCGGGTCATACATCCTTCCATACATCTACAACTCCAATATCCCCGGGGAGCCAAGCGGACATTCCCCGAGTCGATACCGCCCCGCAAGGTGTGGAAACCCCAGCACCACTGGCTGATTGCTGATTTGGCTGGGGCGCTGGAACCCAGAGAGCTAGCACGCAGCGAGGGTTGCCCCTCGGGACATCGGCGGGGTCCCGCCGCACCCGGGGATAATATGATCCTATCCCCGGGTCAGAAATCCTTTCCTACATCTGCACTCCAACGACCCGGGGACGCAAGCGGACATCCCCCTGGTCGATACCGCCCCACAAGGTGTGGAACCCCCAACCCCACGGGCTATTTTACGGTTGACTGGCCCTCATAGAGCCAGCGTGAGGTGAGAGTTGTCCCTCGGGGCAACGTCGAAGTCCCGCCACACCCGGGGATGATAACATCCCATCCCCGGGTCAGAAATTCTTCCATTAATCTACCACTCCAACAACCCGGGGACGAAAACGGACATCCTCCAGGTCCATACCGCCCCGCAAGGTATGGAAACCCCAATACCACGGGTTGATTTACGGTTGGCTCGCTCTCATGGAGCCAGCGCGCGGCGCGGGTTTCCCCTCGGGGCAACTCCGAGGTCCCACCGCACCCGGGGATGATAACGTCCCGTCGCCGGATCAGAAATCCTTGCGGACATCTACAACTTGAACAACCCTAGGACGAAAACAGACACCCCCCGCGTTGATACCGCTCTGCAAGGTGTGGAAATCCCAACCCCACGGGCTGAGTTGCGTTTTGGTTGGGGCTCATGGTCGATGTTCCGCTGTACCCGGGGATGGTAAGGCCCCATCTCCGAATCATATATCCTTCAATACATGTACACACACAACAAAAATGGACATCCCCGGGGTCGATACCGCCCCGCATAGTGGTTGTAATTTTAGGGTTCAGAGTGGTACATCACAGCACACTGTTAATGCGAGTACTATGTACCACCACACCAGGAACTTATTTACTACTGTGGGCAATGCAACGCTAGCGCCACGGGCGGAGCCGTGGCCGTACCGCTAGTTTAGAACAAAATACTGCTGTGGGTGGCAAACTACGTCGGCAGGTAACTACTGCACCTGACATGCGTACTACACGTACCTAGTTCTGATGTACGTATATACGAACGCTGAAACAAACACCTGCTGCACGTTTATATACTGATGTACGTAAACACCTACTGTACATGCTGCTGTTCCAACTGCCGTACGTAGAATACGTGCCACTGTACTCACTGCCCCAGCTGCTATACACTGCACATATATTGCACAAAACTGTTTTATGTACACATCATGATGTATGTACGCGTAGTTATCTACAGCTGTACTTTCTGTACCTACTGCGTTGGAGTTGTTTTTTTTTCTTTACGTATTTGTACATGCATTATGTACGGGAATTGCGTGCAGTGTATACACACGTAAAGGGTGTACTCGTTCGCAAGCCGTTAGGAAATCCGCGATGACCACATCGCAAGCCCTTCCCCCCCCCATAGCTCAGCGCGAACACCTCTTCATTACGTACTATTAGTATCAACACTTACACCGCCCTCCTCTGGCAAAAAAAAACGTTTACCTTACTCCTCGTCACCTTTCCACTATTTTCCCACCAGATCGAATCGAATTCAATCCCATTCATAAACAAATACTCGATTTGAAGCTTTCCTTCGTTAAAACGGCCCCAGACGAATTGTATACAATGGACGTTGCACAGATGCTCCGAGTACCTTGGAGTAAAGTAACGAGTATTGGACATAAAATACTTAAGGTACTTCGAACACTCGCAGCATTTGGGCTCTATGTACTTCGGAATACGGCTCGGTACTCGGAGTATTTTGAGATTCTGTACGGCAGATACTGCTATACTCGGAGTATTTCGGGGTTCGATACTGCGGGTACTCGTTGCACTCGCAGTATTTGGGCCTTCAGTACTGCTGATACTCCCAAGTACTCCGAGAACTCAGGCCGCCAGTACTCTACTACTCTCAGTACTCGGGGTACGAAATGTACTCGATACTCGATAGTCGGACTATACGCGGAGTGTGAAGTATAGCAGGAGCATATTTGCATCATTCAGAAGACTCGGCCGTCACTACTCCCAGGTTCTGGGAGCATATGACTGGCGTTTATAGCATTTCAAAATTCACAGATGCTCCCATTACCTGGAAGTATACTTAGCGTATTTCAGTGAAAACATGAATCAGATACTCTGTGTATTCGCAGCATTTCGAGGTTTTGTACAGCGGATACTGTCTGTACTCCGAGTAATTTAGATGTTTGTACTCCGGCTACTGCTTGTACTCGAGGATAATTACTGCTCACACTCCCAGTACTGGTAGTATTTGGGTCTTCAGTAGTGCTCATACTCCAAGTACTCCGAGTATTTAGGCCACCAGTACTCTACTACTCGCAGTACTCGGAGTACAAAAAATACTCGATACTCCGAGTATCGAGTATCCTCGGGGCGTCTGTGGAACGTTGTTGGCATTCTGACGTTTTGCTGTTGCGCGTTCCCTCTGTTCATAAAAGGAAGGCAAGAAAACCATTTTTTTCCGGTCCCCGAAAAGGATAGTGAGGACTACGAGCAGGTGTACAACACCAATAACGCCTGTCTCTCTGAACCCCCTGCGCTCCGTTTCTGCGGTTCATATGCTCGAGCTACCAGGCAATAAAAAAAACAACCCCCCAAAAGGTTTAGTGCGTACTATTAATAAGATATGTCTAACACGTCGAAACTACTCACCAAAGGTATTCTATGAGAAGCAAATATCACTCGCGCCCTATTTACGCGTGCATACAATACGCATACAGCACAAGGGTTTCTGCAGCTGACGCCGCTCGATCAATGAATCGAGTCCAAGACCTTGCCAGCGATGACATACGAAAAGTAGCGACAACAATGGCTGGTAGCTGATAGCGCCACACGGGAAGAGTATATTGACGCTTTTAATCAAGACGGTAGTTTATGTGCGCGGTTGGAAAAACCAAAAACCGCAAAAAAAACTTGGCTACTAATAGGCAAAACCAATGGACTTTTAAGAAGACAACTCGCCAAGAAACGCAACACTCCAATGAATATACGGCTATACCCACTCACACCGCAACAAATCACCACGAAATTTCGCACACACGAGTACCTCAGCTATGAAACCCCTTGGAAGAACTACATGCCTCTGAGAGCACACGACGCTTAAAATGCCCTACGAAGTCAACGGACGTGAGGCACTCTGTTTCAATTATTAATAAAACATTAAAGCCCACGATACTCAACGCAGATTGAACACAATAATTGCCCACGAAGCCAACACTGCCCAGAAATGCATATATAGAGGATGGAATATTGCAGTCTACCTGGTATACGATAATAAATACAGTTGGTCGCCCCTTTAATACGATGGGAAGTGGTATGTAAGGGACCTCAAGATTATGCGCACCGTTTTAGCGCATTTTGACTTCGTATAAGGGACCGATACGAGCTCAGATAAGGGACGTTGGCATATCGATATATGGGACCTCCACAGGGTATACGTGTCGGAGTACATACGTACTGCTGCTGTATTAAATAGCAGTGCTTTGCTGAAGTTCCGCATCGAAGGAAGGTTGTGATGTACGTACCGGACAACAAAACAATACGTGGTATCGTAATAGCATCAGGAAACACGTCTCCTTCTAGTGGGACCTTGCTACGCATTCTGAACAGCGTAGTGAACAGCTAAGCTCCTGTGGCGGAGAGCAGCTGAAACGAAATTGAAATGAAATCGGCGGAAAGATAATATTGATAGTATTACAAGGGGACATCGCCGTCGGCCCAGGCCGCCGGCGAGAGGAATAAGGTTAAGGTCCGCAATTACGATGCCAAGGGACAAACGCGTATCGTAAGTGGATAAACACTAGAAAAACTTGGATGTAAAATTTCAAAACATTCATCACGGCGGGGGGTACGGAGCGCGAGGCACGAGCGTCGAGAACTCAAGAGTTCCTATATGAAAACGGAGGGCGAGGCACGAGCGTCGAGAAGTCACGAGCGTCGAGAACTGACGTTTTGCTGAGCTCATCCAATAATACAAATTTTCATTAGTAATATTACAAGGGGTTGCGGCTGACGCCGCCCGATCAACGAATCGAAACCAAGACCTTGGTAGTGGCTGCCAGTGGGCGTTAGAAGGACGCCTGCTTGCTGTTGAATGATAAATACGTAGAGTATGTGCATAGTAGTAGTAGTAGTATTAATAGTAGTAGTAGTAGTAGTTGTAGTAGTTGTAGTAGTAGTAGTAGTAGTAGTAGTAGTAGTAGTAGTAGTAGTAGTAGTACTAATAGTGCAGTATAAAAGAGCATTTAATATTGCCGTATTACGGGTTTTGAGGGGAACCGAACACAATCTCACATCATCTGTGGAACTCAAGGGAGGTCACACATACATGGACGAATTTAACAACAGAGCAGCAGCAGCAGTGTCCACGTACGACGTATACGTATACGTATCATACCGTACATACGTATTTATGTAAGTTAGGAAACGCACGTTCCGAGAAACATCTATTATTACAATATAGTGAAACGCTACTACTATAAGGTTTCTGCGCTGATGCGTATCGCTTAATGTTAATACTAAAACGATCGCAAGACCATTGGACAGGCTTGGTCGATTGTGGCGTTTTCTCGTGTAGCAACTATTATAGGACTTGAAAAATATCTCCATGGCATAGAAGGTTTCTGCCGCTTACACCACCCCACTCAAGACGTGACTTGAATATCAATGATGTGAAATAAATGCATTGATTGATTGATCGTACGCAGCGATAAGGTAATAACTTACCGTATTATTTCTACCTGATGAACAATCATTCATAACACAATTCTTAAGAGAGAGGACTGCATCTAAGGAAGGATACAATATAATTGGGTGACAGTCAGTGGTGGTTAGGTGCTGTTTACCATCGTTAGATTACTACATATAACCTTATTATCAGTTACCTTCAGCGCGAGAGCACTCAGAGCCCTTCGGACCACACGCCCCCAAAAGCATTGCAGCCCGGTATCTCCTCCACGCAACCAGATAACCAGATAACGACAGCGCTGCATTTCCATATGCCTTCCCATTTCATTTCGTCAATAGCCTTCAGCCATTTTCGCCGCCACGCGCCCTCAAATTAATACAGCATACAGCCATCTCCAGTTTCGAGCGTTGCATTTCAATAGCCTTCCCACAGTCATTCATGCCCACATCATTTTGTCGATACACAGCTTTCACAACTTCGCTTACACGCCCAGCTCACACATGCACATTTCATGTTGAGTTGCATGTTATTTCGCCTTCGGAAGTTACAGAATACAATGCTGTAGGTAAAATCTCCAGCTCCATTCCTGTCGTAACTCAGATCGGAGGTCACATTGCAGGCACGTCTCTCCTCTCTCCACTACGTACGGTGCATGCCTTCGTGTTGATCGCGAAAAGAGTTTAGAATTTACTTCCCTCGTAGTCTCGCATCGAATTGCACATGCACACACCTTCGAGGGCTCTTGAGCGCAGTTTACCGTTTTGTTGTTGTACTGGGTGGGTCAATTTCAATAACTACAGACCTCAGCTCGCTGGGTACAAAAGCATGCGGCAACAATTTCGATTCAGAGTTCGAAACCACTACTTACGAGTACTATTAGCTTTCTTATACATTGAAAAAATCGTTAGCGATAAGCTGTTCGCCGTTCTGCTCACTGGTTCATCTATCGCCGTCGAATACGGTGCCACCATTAGCTCCGGTTCATCTATCGCCGTCGAATATGGTGCCACCATTAGCTCCGTTCATCTCCTACCTTCGTAGAGTCGCGCCCCTTTGCGAATAGCTATAAGCCGTTCGCCGTTCTGCTCACTGGTTCATCTATCGCCGTCGAATACGGCGGTGCCACCATTAGCTCCGGTTCATCTATCGCCGTCGAATACGGTGCCATTAGCTAATCGAAACTTCGCTGTCACTTCGCGACCTTTCACTACTTAGTGTTGTGTCACTACTGCTGCTGTACTATTAATATTAATACCCGTATCATAAAGAATACTTTCACCACATATCATACAAGTATACTCGTATGTCAATACCGTAGCACCAGGAAGGGGCAATGTCTAGAGGTCTACTTGTGTGTAAGCTATGATACTCGCCTAATCCGCCTCTTATACCACAACAATCTATGCAGGCCCTAAGAAGATGTCGCTTGGGCCCAGGAACCATGTGCAGAGCAACCGAGCACCCCCTCTGCTCGGAGTGCTGTGGGATAAAATGGTGCCAGCATGATAGGTGCGAGTTGACATGCATGGACAAAGAACAAGATGTCTCCTTTGCTCACCAGCTACGTGTACACACAGATCCCGAGCAGGTCCACTCACCAAGAGCGACCGCCGTCACAAGGTGTCGCTCGCAGGCCCAAAGCCACCGCGGTTATAAGCTGCAGTGCCCCCGATCTCTGCCTTTGATAGGCGTACTGCCAACTCGTACAGCAGAGTACCTCCCTACCCTCTGCCCCTTTTCCCGCGCGGTCCAGTGTCCAGTCGTTTTCATTTTGATTCAAAACGGGGAGTTCCACATTATGCAGAGGCCCCACAATGAAACGGTATAATCTTGTAACCAAAACAAAAAACGTCCGTCCAATGTCGGCGACGTACGCGAATCACGCACACCGCACAACGGTTGGCAACGAATACTGACTAGCTTTGATGTGTGACTTGCCAATCGATTTGAGTATCGACCAACTGCTGCAGTTGTGGCGATGTGTGGTGCTTCAGGTACTACTGCTTTGCTGTATTGGCAAACAGGAAGGACAAATGATGTAGTCGTCGGAGTTCGACAAGAAAGGGATGTGAGACCTCGTTGTCCGGCACGTGGTATCATGTACCACAGTTAGGTGCTGAACTACTGGGTGGCACGGTCCTGCTTACTACCTGATACTGTTGTATCATGATATTCATGGCCACATTTAGGTCTTGGTACCAAGATGTTGACGTCGTTACATCGGCGGCTGGTGGGTGTTGTCGAGAGCGACGAGGTCGATCGACCGAGTGACGGTGCGCCCGACGAAGGAGACTTTTAAAGGTCACAGGGAAAACAAAACAGCGGCGAGACCTATCAATAATGCTCCATCGAACATCGGTGCGACGTACTCCGCGACCGGCCAATGAACGTGGTCCAACTCCACCGACATACCGGTATTTTACTGCCAGCTACCTATACGTATTGCCACGCGACCGGGAAGTCTACAGTCAATCGAGCGACCCACCGTGCTAACGGTTCCGCGACCGACAACCGAAGGCGATGGCCCAAGGTCACCGAGATATACATAGACATATATATGCACAATATCCATCGGCCTCTGAGAGGGCCTCATTTTCCTTCATCTCCCTTCAACTTCTTACTGTAGTAGAGTTTGTGAGCTTGGAAAAGCCTCCATTCTGTCGTCGTTATTTATTGATAAGTTCCTTCACACAGTGGATATGATTTATAACAGCGGTACGAGTACTCGTATATTCTCGTAGTCGTCTCGCACTTCTAATTATTGCCTGCAGGATTTTCGAACAGGGAAACGCCTCATTTTTGCCGTCGCAGTGGTGCGCATCTTTGGGGATACTTATTTTTGATATTGCACTACACAGTAGTACGGGTACCACGATCTGCTGGGTCCTGAAGCCAAAGTGCAGCGGGTTCGATTATACGGCCACGCCCCGATTACCTCCTTTCTGCCGTCGTTGTTTTGCGTAGTTTTGAAATATTTTCCATAAACATATATTACTCTACGGCAGTACAGAGTACTGCTGCTGCCGGATCCTGAGTCTACCGTGTAGCAGGTTCGACACTGCGAGGCCTTTAGATATTGCACTACAGTAGCGTACAGTACGTACCTATTTTAGCCGTCGTTGCCCTCTCAGTGCAAATCTTAGAGATTGTTGTCATTAGATGTGTAATACATTCCAGTACTGCCCCGGCGAGGATGGAAGTAGATGTATGCAGTTTGTTGATGGATTCGGTGGCTGGTCACCGAGATGAGAAGATGTGTTGACAAGCTAGCAGGCGACTGGCAAAGATAGAAAGTGCAGCGGACGGACAAGCGCTACGACGATCACGGTCCGGCGAGTATGTTATGGGTTTTGGCTCTGTGTTTCTGCTCGTTGTTGTTGTTGCTGATGTTGTTGTGGCGGTGATAACTCCCCCCCACAGACCAACGCAAGTCGAATAGCAAGGAGAAGAAGCACACGCGAACATACATTAACAGCCATGCTTCGTATAAAACCGGGCGGGGCCGGAGCTCCATTGTGTTTTTAGCCTATTCAGGTTTAAATATGTGTTGTCTTGGCGAGAGTCCCCAGAAACCACCCCTTGGCCGTACTGTTGATGCATTTTACGGGCATGCCCGGAGCCACAGGCGGGCGTCAGCCTACCGCGACGAAGCCCTCTTGTACCGAGCATATATTCGACGAGCGACCGGTCGATCGACAATGGATCGGATAACCATGCAACCGACGGCACGACCGGTGAAGAAGTAAGTGGTGCAAGGCCAGACATAATATTGATACCGATGATGATGATGACGATGATGATGATTATGTTACCATATTATTTGCTCCTTTCCCTGAAACCCTGCCTGTGGTGACTAACCAAGCTGTAACTAAAGATGCCTCTCGATGGGCGAAACCTCAAACAACTACTTACAAACTAGTGCGCACGGTACGGACGCGTAAAGGAACGGGTACTGAACGAGCCGTGGTATACCATCCCGTTTCACTTGCGACCAAATCATACCAGGAGCATATATATCCATGGCAACATATACACCCGAAAAGAGAAAAAAATGAAACCATAAAAGAAAACACAAAGAAGGGTAAAAAAACAAAACAAATCAAAACAAAACAAAACAAAACAAAACAAAACAAAACAAAACAAAACAAAACAAAACAAAACAAAAAAGACATTAAAAAAGGAACGACGAAATAAACGTAGCAAAACAACGAAGCAAGCATGCGCCCAGGGCCCAGGCCGAGCGTCCCGAAGGAGCGAGGTTGCTGTTTGCTGGTACGATCAGTGCTAATATATCTCCAGCTGACGGACCAGCACAAGGACGTCACAAGAAGACCGGACGGAAGACAAGATAAGAAGAGGGTAGAAACGAAGAGCTCTAAATATAAAAAAGAACAGGTCTATGTCCAGCTTGTTGGTCAACGACAACACCGGAGACACACAAGACGACAGGGACAGAGTAACACAGGGGGGCCAAACAACGTAAACAAAATCGGATCAACTACGAAAACAAGGGGTCACACAAACAGAGAAAACATTGAAACAAAAAGGTGACACACCCCAGACAAAATAGCAGGGTAGGGGCGTGCCATTGACTGGGCAGGGCGTAGGGCAACACAGCGAACGAATAATGATCAGGGACGGTAGCACAGCAGTAGGTAGTAGTCGCTGGGCGTTTCAACTAGAAAGACGACCAGTGCCATGTCTCGGCGGGGGCCTTCACTTTCTGAAACGGCCCACAGTAGCTGCTATTGCTACGCCCCCTTCGACGCGCCCCCGGCCTTGGGCCCGAGGACGTCTTGAGTTGCTGCGCATATTGTACCTCAGACGCTACTCGTGTTGCTGCAGTATCCTTCTGCTTAGCCAACCATCGCTTCATGTACCGCTTCCGGCTCTGCCGCTTCCCCAACACGTCTGAACCATTTACCCGATGTCTCCTCCGTCAGCGTTTATTGTTTTTGCTTCGGTGGGCAAGTTAAACAACGATAGGTCAATAATAATACCGAGCGACCAGCTAGAAATTATGATCTCAGGCCATCGACATATCAGAGACATATATGTAAATGTGCAATATCCATAGGCTGTTGAGAGAGCGTCATGTCCGTTAGCGAAAGTACAGTCATGATCTCACTTACTTGCAGTGGATCGTCAGCGGATATAGCCGCACTAAAAGGGGACTCCGCGCTCATCCGGATGAGTGCGGTACCGCAATCATATGGTCATTAAATTGATCGTGAGCCCATTTTCCAATTTGATAGAAGAGCGGCAGTACACGGGTGTCCTGGAGCCTCCACCGGAATCAGCTGTGTGGTAAAGATGTGGTCGCACCCGTGCCTTTGTCTCTGCCTCTTTTTGGTACTGCCACGTCTATACTCGTTGTGTCGTGCATTCACAAGCCGCAACACGTACGTAATTGTTTTTCATAAACGACCCGCCTCTGGTTCACTGGGACGCGGGCAACATTCCGCTCAGCGTCAACTTCTTCGACTATCGTTAGACAGCGCCTTATCGCCAATAAGCTACCCCTACACATACACGCGTAGCGTGTTGTTTCTGGAGCTCGCTGGATGCAGTCCTTGCAGCAGGTCTTCCCTGTTCACCGATGTCGCGTCAGCTCGCCACCCACGTACGCTCAGCTCACTGCTGTCCAGCTGTCCAGCCCAGGGCCGGGAGTGGAAAATAAGGGAGGAAGAAAAGAAGGCACCAAATTCTGGCTTGGCTGGCCAAACCAGCGACTACCTCACGTCTGCCCGTGATCGTCACAGGGCCTCGTGCTTGCTCGTACCCAACGTGGGGATGCTGACCTGCACGCGATGCCTTTCTCCAAAGGACTGCGTGCGGAGGCCTTCATCCCTGCACCAAACTTGATCTATCCCAGCTATCCCAGTTACCGATACAGACATGCCTCACTATATCTACCAATAAACCCTGCCTTGTCCATTACTTCGTATGCGGAGGTCGTTACTTCATCTACGGACAAAACTACCCATTATGGGGAAATGCTACAGTACGTTGCACGGCTCAACCCAGGATAAACCTTTCACTAGCAACCAATGCGGGTTATGCACAACTCCGTGTGCCTCCACGAGGAAATGAAATACTAAACCCTTCCCGAGATAAAAACAGTGAGGCGCGTACCGTAGTGAGGGAGGCGGCTTGCTATGTAACTCCGGGTCTGACATACGAAAAGGGAGGGAACAAGAAAAAGAAGGGCGGAGGTATACATGGGATACGAATACTGTATAGTTAGCCCTGTGTGTATATCTGCGCGCAGAACGAGAGTGCACCGAACTCACACTCTTCATGGTAAAATCGTTTAGGAAAAATCAGGGGAATCACCGGTCAATCTCTTTTGGGGACCCGAAGGGAGATCTGCTAGGGGGCATAAACACAATCAAGCGTTTCTCATAGAAGCACAGGATCGAGGAGAGGATCGAAGCCGTGCCCTTGGCGTCATCAGTGTAAATATACCCGGCAGCATGACCCTGGGACCCGTCTACAGATATACATAAGTATGTAAATACCCTGGTACCGGTATGTACTATGTGGGCTGTCTCTGGCGCTGCTCGGGTCACTTACAAGTGGCGTTTAACTTCCTGCTACTATAGACATTCGAGTAGAACAGAACAACGATATGCACTGCCGTGATGTTCCCTAGATGTTACCTAGATGTGCGTGTGTGGCGGTCTTGATGATGGTGGTCGGTGGTTGGGTCGAGGATAGAGTGAGCAAGCACACATTTGTAGGGGGACATCAACCCATAAAATCAGACCGTCAGTTGGTGAAATCGAGCTTCTAGATACGTGCGACCGTGCTGTCTCCGTGTGTACCCGTCAATGACGACGGTTGGACGCGCGCACGAGGTCATTGATTCTGCAGGCAGAATAACGAGCGATGCAAGGAGCAATTTTCAAGGGATAGCGAAATTATCACAGAAGAGTACTATTAGGGCCCGCTAGAAGAAGCAGCCACCAGCATCCCCACACCTATGCCCCTGAGCACAGGAGAGGATCGGGACCAGCACCGCTGCACCGCCGGCTAGATATAGGGGGACCCGCAGGAGCACACGCAGGTAGATAGTTGGGTATTTTATTGGATTGCCTTGCCTCGGTGTTTTATGAAACATGGGCCGAGTGATGCCCCATCCAGAAGCGAAAACGTTTTCTAGGTATATTGGGTAAACACTACTGTAGGGCTGTGAGTTGACTGGAGTTCCAGCCTAGTCATCAGTTGGCTGGCGAAGCCAGCCAACTAGTCGACTAAAGTCAGACGAGCGTAGCGAGCCAAAGAAGCCCCCCCCCCCCGGCGGAGGGGCCTCGCTGGAGGCGCCCCCGGAGGGCCCGCGGCCGGAGGCCAAACCTAAGCTATTTGGCATCATTTTACACTCAAACAGTATGATCAATCGGCCAGGTTCATGTCTGTTTTTGATCAACGAATAGGTGAATGTTCAAGTTCGTCTCAGTTTATCAGACATTATATGGATGCACCAGAAATATGGACATGCGACGCATGCTACGATAGAGGTGCACGATATTTTTTCTGAGCTCCTCACTTAAGGAGCTTTATACCTCACCGAAAACAATATTTTGGAGGAAAATAAAAGTGCTACCGGATGAGAAATCTCATGACGAAAGTATAGTCTGAAACATTATTCGTCACAAAAATGAGAGTCCGACGAATTTGGGTTAAGGAGCCCGATCGATCGGAAAACGATTCAGCGAAAAGGTGCTACCTCTACCGTAGCACACGTCATGCCGTCCCCGTTTGGGGGTCTCTCATTGGTGGCTGGTGTTACATTTTGTCGTAACGGCAAATACTCGTGCGGCACGCAGTAGCTCACCACCGGTACGATAACACAATACATATTACAGAAAACAGACTGGGACCTCTTCTACGACAGGAGCATACATCATACATTATTTATCGCCGGCGATTCAGCGATTCAAGAACGGTTCATACTTAAGCTAGCAAATACCATGTACTTCCCTCCGTGGTGTTGAATGAGTTACCAACTACAGTAACACACAAAACGAATCTGTGTTCTACGAAGTTTCTTTTCAGAGTCTTCTGGTCTTCACTTAATAGACACGCAGCTCAGGGCGAGCACCGCTCAAACACCCGAGCCAGAGATGCTCATCATCCACTGGACACTGAACATACCAACGAGAGAGACATAATTGTATTAGGTATTAGAGCACGTTGGGACAAACTCCCGCCATGAGTTGCAGAAGAGCTCTCTGGGTGCTTAGCGTGGTAGCACTGCTTGGAGCCCCCGGGAAATACATACCCCGTACCAAACAAGCCTTTCTACAAGCATGGCAACCCAAATGCGAAAAATAGTTGGATAGTTGGCACCGCCGCAACCGGCTATAATACCTAGCCAACTAATAACTAGCAGGCGACTATTAGCCAGCCAACTCACAGCCCTTGCAAGCACTACAGTAGTACCGTAGCCAAATTTCCTCGTAATGCCGCTAAAGGGAAGAGAGGGTGCCGTAAAAGTACCACGCCACACAACAACGAAAATGTTGTTGTACACGTCAAACTCTCCTTAACCTCCATTCCCACGATAATCCTCTTTGGCTTTCTCTCGCAGGAAAACAAATCGACGCACGGGTGTGTAACCAAACTTCCTATGCAAGCTTGGAATCAAATTTACCACTAGGTATACACTTTTTGAATACTGTTTTTAAAGCATATTTTGGATAAAACATCCCCTTTACCAGCCCTCGCGAATGTTACCTTCGCTGTACCACCCCCACTACGGTTGCCCCTAAACACGCTATTGTACACCTTCAAACGAAAAAACTCATCGCACCGGCCCTATTATTAGCTACTGGCATGCGCTATGGCCTTGGAACCAAATTCCATATGCAGCAATGTGTGTGTGTGCCCGTTGCCGTACGAGTACGTCCCCGGTATCAATAATTCTACTTGCCGTTTTCATTGCCATGGGTGCGTGCAATGCCCACAGACACTTGAGTAATTGGGACCCACACGAAGCACTACACGCTTGGGTGGAAGCTCGCGAGGCGGTAGCGAAGTGTGTAGATATACCTACATGATTCCCCAAAGGCCTGCTCGCGGTTTGCAAATATATTAAAGCCTCTTAGCGACGGGGGACGGTATCCGCTTTCATATTCTACTCGAGTCGGAAGTCCACCTCGCGTCTGGGTTTTGAGGCATACACAGCGAACAGCCACTACTGTATATCGTACAAGACCGAATACAACGAACGATGACCACCCTTCGACACCAACTGGACTGGATGCCGCCCTCATACAATGTACACAGCATGCTATCGTAGTTGCATATTACCGCCGGCTGAATCGCCAGCGACGACGCCAGGCTTGCCACGTCAAGCCTGTTAAGCGACCGTACTCCACAACAACTCACCGCCGACGCCAGCCGTATTCCACACGCCCAAGACGCCCGCACCGCTAAGGTCGACGTCAAAATCGACACATGACTCCCGCCCTCGCGGCACGCGACCGCCGGTTCGACCACCGCCGATGTTCTGCTGAACAAGCCTACCACTTCCAGCAAGTACTCTAACCCCATCAAGAGAACGCGCCTAACCTGCTGTGGATAATACCCTCTCGGCATTCCTTGCAGCTACATGATGAGCTGTACGTTTTTGTTTTTATGTTACGCTGGTCATTTTTCATTGCACTCAGCAAGTTAGTTGAAGGGAAAAATTGTTTTTGAGACGTTTCCTGCCATTGATCAATTCCCCTTGGCTTTTACCGGGAGACGGTATCTAGATGTGCTTGCTTGCGTTATGACTATTAACGACAGCGTCACGTTACGAGCGATGCCCACGTTGAATGCTCCCGGGCATGCCTCATCATACATTTGGAATCTTACTTTATAGAATCGCATGGGCTAACCCCAGCCTCGATCTAAATCCCCCATCCTTTGATATCCCGGGGCAGCGAGAAGAGCTCGTAATTGATTGTGATGCTCAGCTCGCAACGGCCAGGCACCAGTAGCGAGTACAGATGATTGGAACAAGCGCTATACATTGTCAGATGGCAAATCAAATATTAAGGGCGAATGCCAAAATCAGGTATACCTGATCCATTTGAGCCAAAATCAGGTTATACTAAAACGAAGTAAAAAACGCGCGCTACGAGCGGTGTTTTGTCCACGAAAGGCCATAAAGTTTAGCAGGGGTAGCTTGGGGGTAGTTTCATTTTTGAGCCTGAATATCAGGAGTAAATGTGCGGCCTCCAAAAGCTTACTATTAATAGTTTCTGTATGGCCCTTCATGTATTCATTACAGTAGTTCGTGGATGCTTTCATTGCTTTCGTGATCGCACTCACTCTTACGACGAGTACTTACTTTTGTATTGAGTGTTGTACACTATTATATTATAGGTATGTATATAGTACGAAGCCACATTGATAGCATACGAACAACACATCGAGTTAATTTGAGATTGAACTGCTCGCTTTCCGTACCGTACCAGCAAGCAGCAGTATCTAATAGCGGGAAGCGGGAAGAGGCCTCGGACGGAGTAGCCTCATACCAGTACAATTTTGGAAAGAGGCCTATTAATGGCACGATGTGAAGAATACACCAGTCAGATACCTCGACCATCCTCGAGGAACCGCTTTTGCACGCGGCGGCACGAATTGCCTTTGCTGTACGAGCGTACATATACTATTATTACGAAAGCGGAGTCGATCTCGACGCGGTAAACAAACTACAGTCTGTGACCATGGTGCTGTATATACCTGGTACGCGGGTATCATATGTTCTGAATGTCGTTGTTGTGGCGGGTCGCATGTACATATTAATAGTGTGTGGTGATGTCTTCGTGTCGCGGGCGTACAGGAGACAGTGTACGTATGGCCTCTGATTAACTCAAGATGCGCCAAAATCAGTTGGAAGCTAGACAAAGAAGACAAATAAATCCAGGTGTACCTGACAATTTCATGCCAAAATCAGGTAATATGTGAGGCTGGCCAATGACAAGCGTCCTAGCGTGTGATTTGTACTTGGTTTTAGTGCTGTACCTATTTTTGGCACCAAAGTGACCAGATATACCTGATTTTGGCTAAAACCCATATAAAAATAAGAAGGTATAGAAGTCAGTAGAAGTAGCAAATTTGAAATCGGGAAAAACAAGAAGAAATTATTCGAATTCCAAAAGACAAAAGAGGACTGCAAATACAAGAAAAAATGAGCTGGCGCCCACTACAGATTGTCCAAGTATAGTTAAAATTGCCGACGGACATCCTTTTAGCAAATGTTGGCTGGCGCAAACACTCTATAGACTACTATTATTATACCACAGATTAGCCTTGTGAAGACGATATTTGCGAAATAAAAGCACTTGCTTTCTGTGTGGACGGCCCGGACCGAGTGATTCGAAACAAATAATATGATACGACCTCGTACGTACGTGAAATCAAAGTGACGGATCCGCACGCAGGTAAACAACCCACATATATACGACCTTGAAAATCTGCCACAACACAAATTATCTCTACGATACGCCGTACACAGATAGATACGCATAGGCACAGTAGTAGTACGCAGATAGATACATTGCGATAAATACTACTGTCAGCTGTATGTACTGGAACACCACATCATACACACAAAAATAATCTCTCAGATCTGCTCAGATACGCTGTACGCAGATAGATAATACGCATAGATAGGCACAGCAGTACGCAGATAGATGCATTGCGATATATATCAGGTACGTGCGCGGAAGATAAACTATGACATATGTATGCAGATTCAGATCAGTCTGCCAGCTTTCCTGTTTCTTAGTACTGCTGTACTACAGTTGTAGTGGATCACCATATACATGCAAAAGTAACCATCTTTCCTATGCAAAGACGACATGGGCGGAAGAGAAACTTTCACAACATACAGATCCAGATCAGTCTGCCACAGCGCTGTATGTAGTAGTTGTCCTGTCGTAGTGTATGTACTGCTGTATTTTACTACACATATAAAAGTAACCATGTAGTACGCAGCAGTACAAAACAACCATGTACGAGTACGTACTCAATTTGCAGTAGGAGTAGTAAGATCCAAATAAGAAATCCAGGCTGGGCCTGCTGTGCGTGGGTGGATCGGTCGGTCGGTCGGCCATTACTTGGGTGGCTGCTTTCGCGCAGACGTGTGCTCTCCGTGCTAACAAAACAGACGTGCGTGCTGCAGAAGTCCGTAAGTTCTTATGATACGAAATACTATGATACAGCATACAAAACAGATGAGACTGATACATAGCTATCTATTGTTAGCTATCTAAGAGTACGAGCTATCTACAGCATACGTATCATACGTGCCGAGCAATGAGTCGTGATTATAATCAATGATATAATCATGTGGAATAATCAAGGTTTGGTGATGATTTTTCGTACTCATCAAGCGTGAAAACGAACAAATCACCACATACATGTTGCTTTAATTAGTCTTTGAAAAAAAGACCTTGGTCTTTAATCGAGTGAATAACGATTGAAAAGCGGTAAAAAAAGCGGCGACAGATAACCACGGTCAGATAATCAAGGTCAAATAACTGGGGTCAAATAACCACGGTCAAGAAAAGATAGAGGTATTTCAGAGCCGAAGCAGAAACTAAACCCTAAAGGGATTTATAATGGATCATATTGGTACCTCGACCTCGTCGCATATCGGCTGGGTTGTCAGTGCGAGCACGCCGCATCGACTAAATGAAAACAAACATAGGAAATAGTGCGCAGTCCATATCACCCTTGCGCACAGCCTATCTCATCACACCAGGCATCACGTGGTACTTAGCGACTGGGTAAAACCTGAAGAGCAACGCGCGAAGTGTACGTGTAAGGTAACCATGGGTGGGTACGTACTTGTATGCGGTGCTTCCTTTGCTCCTGCATAGGAGGGGCTGTACATCGATTTGCCAACCAATGACGGTCATCTACCGCTCCATCTTGCCTTCCTTCTACCAGCATACATCTTGGCACCGATCAAGAGGTGATACATGGCCCTCGAGCCCCAAGAGGCATTGCCCTGTGACTGCAGCGTGCCCCACCATTGTCCATAAAATAATACACGGAGTTCCGCAGTGAAAACAGGAAAGTACCGCTGTGTGGTGGTACATGCACGTCTTACCACCACTCAGAATCTCCTAATCTCTATACTTCGAAGTATACCCCAAGTCGCCACATATGTAGTCCTCTACGGTGGCACAAGGGGGCATCCGTTTAGAATTATCCACTTCTTCACACGCTCGCGCCCGCACCTTGCAGCCGTCGCGTACGTATTGAAGTCCCATGGGCAGCCTTCTGCCCGCGCCCACTGCAGAATGTCCAGGTACCCATATTGGGCAGCAGCGGTGCAAGTGCGTTCGTCCCAGGGGCAGCCGTTAGACCGTGCCCACTGAATCACCTCCAAACTACCGTCACTATAACGTGCGATACGAGCACACGTGTGGGCATCCCATGGGCAGTCTTCTGCTCGCGCCCACTGCAGTATGTCTAGGCGCCCTGCCTTTGCAGCACCGATGCAAGTGCGGTCATCCCAAGGGCTGCCGTTAGACCGTGTCCATTTAAGCACCTCCAAATGTCCTCCCTCGGCTGCTAAGCGACATGCGTCTTCACCCCATGGGCAGCCCCGTGCCCTCGCCCACTGCAGTATGTCCAGGCGCCCTCCCGCGGCGGCAGCGTCGCACGTGGTTCCGTTCCAGGGGCACCCGTTGGACCGTGCCCATTTAAGCACCCCCAAATGACCTTTCCCGGCTGCCTCCAGACACGTCCAAGTATCCCATGGGCATCCGTTTGCCCGTAACCACTGCAGGATGTCCAAGCGCCCTTTTTCCGCAGCACGAGTGCACATTTGTTCGTTCCAGGGGCACCCGTTTAAGTGTGCCCACTTGAGCACCTCGAAATGGCCTCCATTCGCAGCCGACGAGCATATCCCAGAGTGTTTCCACGGGCGGTTGTCAGCCTTCATCCATTTGAGAATATGAAGGTGCCCATTCGAACCTGCTTCAAGACCAGCGTTTTGGTGCCAGGCGCAGCCGTTCGCCAACATCCACTGCAGTGTGTCTAGGTGTCCATTTCGAGCAGCGCCCTTGCATACCTCAGGGTCCCAAGGGCAGCCTTGGGCCCTAGCCCACTGAAGGAGTTCGAGGTGACCTCCCGCTGCAGCCTGATAGGTCGTGTTCTTATTCCATTCGCATCCGTTCGCCCTGGCCCATTGAAGGACATCTAGGTGCCCTCCCATGGCAGCATATTCGCACGTCCGGTAACTCCAAGTGGCACCGTTTCCTCGAGCCCACTGAAGTACTTCTAAGTGGCCTCCGAAGCCAGCATACTGGCATGTCTCATCGTCCCAATCACAGCCATTAGCTCGCGCCCACTGCAGGATATCGAGGTGCCCTGCATTAGCAGCCGACTTACAGGTTATTTCGCTCCAGGGGCAGTGGTTAGCGCGCGCCCACTGCAGAAGGCCCAGGTGTCCGCCTGCAGCAGCCCTGGAGCAAGTGTTCCTGCCCCAAGAACAGTTTTGTGAACGTGCCCACTGCAGGATATCGAGGTGCCCTGAACCGGCAGCCGAGCTGCAAGTTTTGTAGTCCCACGGGCAGTCGTTCGCGCGCGCCCACTTCAGAATGCGGAGGCTACCCCCCGCCGCAGCGGCTCTGCAGAGAACGCGGCGCCAACACCGATTACTTTCCAGCGCCCACTGAATCATTTCCAGTTTTCCCTGGGCGGCAGCCTTGAAGCAAGCTTTCTCCGGGATTCTGCAGTCTTTTGAGTGGGCAAACTTCAGAAGCTCGACGCCACAGTGTTCGGCAATGCGCTCGCATATTGTCTCGCTCTTTTCCAAGCCGCCATCAAAGCTCCACTGCAGCTGAGATACAGAGGTGTCAGCCGTTATGGCTTGCGAGAGTTTCGGGAGCTTCCCCCAAGCGTTTCTCCACTCTTTCGATACCGCGGCGAAAAACGCGAATTGGTCCGAACGCAGCTCCGCCAGCAAGATCATGACATCCCTGTTATTGTCCAGCGGAAATTCCACTCCGGCAGATGCCTTCTCGCCCGCTTCGATGCGCGGCTTGGTGATATTGATTCTGAAAGTGGGGCCGCCGGATACAAGAGTTTTTCGTGATTACTTTACATATTTTGGGAAGTTTTAGGGGTTTCGTCAATCGTGCCGCATCAGAGAACGCATTGGGGCACGGAGCAGCTGCGACTAAGCACGCCCCGTTCGAGAAAAACAAAAATACAACAACAGAGCAACCGAACTTTTCCTTCACGCATGCTACGATAGAGGTAGCACTTTTCGGCTGAAGACGTTTCTGAATGATTGGGCTCCTTAACTCCAAATGGTCTGACTTTAACTTAACTCTAGTGTTGCAGTATTTTTCATGGTATACTTAGGTCATGGTATTTCATAATCGAGTACCACTTCTAGTTTGCTCCACAGTCAGGTTTTGGGTGAGGTATGGGGCTCCTCAAGTGAGCAGCTCAGAACAAAAATATGGTGCCCCTCTACCGCGGCATGCGTCACTTGTCCTTCCCGACCTCTGCGCTGCTTCAAGTATTGCCCCCCCTCAAGGAATTTGGCTGGCGTATAGCCTCACAGCCCGAGAGACACAATAATGCGAGCCAGGCCGGGCGACCGTCCCTAAACGTGCGCTGCGTTGCATGTTCACATGGTCGCCCTTAGAAGCAGCAAGCCGGCATCCTGCGGAGGTCTGCCATCAGCGCAAAAGCGAGCGTTCAGAACGAGCAAAGCACTACGTACGTATGCCATCTACCGTACGAGACCATAGACAGGGGGCCCACCTGGCACTTCGTCGAGAGGGCTCTCTTTTCACACTGTTGGCCTCCGGGCTAGCCATGCCTGTGCAGGCTGCTAGATGCTCCGAATAATGACTGCGCACGTAGAGAACTAGCAGCAGCGGTAGGAGCAGATTTTGGAAGATCGCTGTCCAAAATGCAAGTCCCAAGTCACAGAAGGGTCGCGGTGTAACTCTCGCCTGACTTTCAAGAGAGAAAAAGATAGGGGTCGATGCGACAGAGCGGCAAACAAGCATGGCATGGGGCTCAGGGAAAGGCGCGTGGGCAATATGGCAAGCGAGGCGTGTTACACTGAACCTTTAGTATGCTGTAATTAAGAATGTCGATGTTGTGTACTTCGTCGGTAATTTTGTCGAGAGGTATGACCGCGTGTAGGGAAAAAATAGTCTGAACTTGTCGCAAATATGTCGTCACGAAATCGTAAAACGTATCGAGGAAAAACACTCCTGTGTTTCTAGTTTCTCCCTCTTCCAACATAAATAAAAGGTGCATCCTGAAGACGTTGGAATAAGGCCGTTTCTCATGCAATTCGAGGTCGAGCCTCTGATTCCTGCTTTCCTGTCAAACACCAATCGTTCACTTTACGCACTTTACTGTAGCAAACTCGGAACCGAAATTATCAGTTGTGGGGGTTCGGCAGCCCATATTGTCCGGTTTAAGGCAAGTATGTGACGAGTCCATACATCCAATTGATTTGCCGGATAACGGCACGTGTGCTTTACATTTAAACCCCACGCACGTGGCATCTGCGTCATACACAGAGCAGCTCGAAGGCACCAACAGGCAGCCTGCAAGACACCGCCTGGCGCAGCGCCAGCACAATGCGCATACGGCCACCGGAGAGGGTGTCGACGACGGTTTAGAAGAGAGACGGAAGCGTTGGCCCTTGCCATGACTACTTTGCACCACTTCCCAGCCCGGCGCCAACGTAGGCTGGCACTGGCGACATTGTTGACTATATTCGGTGATTCGTTACGGAGTAACGACCGCGTCAGAGCCCCGTGAACCGCACTCGGCGCGTCTCTCTCCTGCCTGGCTATACGGCTACCAGAGTGGGCTCAGTTGCTTGAATGCGAATACCAACTGCCTTACTACGCCAGCAGTTACATGGCGCAGGCGCCCAACTTCAGGTCCAGCAATTGCTTCTATGCGCTGTTTCGATTGGAGATCCATACATATCAATGATGTCCTAAAACCACGGTTGGTGGTAAATACCGTGATTCTGTTTATTACCGAGGTTTCGGGTTACCGCGGGCACAGGTACCGAGCAAATGCTGGTTTACCACACCGTGCAAACAGTTACCACGCATTGTTTTGACCACCGTTACCGCGCAAACAGTTACCGCACAGTGTTTTAACCGCCATAACCGTGGCGTGCAAATGTGGATTTACCTAAAGACGCTACCGTGGTTTTGACTTAGCGCGGTACCATTTACCAAAAAAATAGCCATCTACCGCTGTAGCACGGACGGCAGTACCTTTCATTTTCAAGCGTATTCTTCAATTTCAACATCTGATCAATACGATATGTACGGCTATACCTAGCACCCAGTATTGGAATATAGCAGCTGCAATATATTAGATGTTCAGGTACAGTATTAGCATTATACTTCGTACATGATAGAATACCAGGTACCAGGTATATGATATACCAGGTACGATATGTGTATTAAACCTGGTACATAGCACCTGGTAAGGGTTGCGAACCGTAAATATCAAATGGCTCGATCGGATTATCGGTTTCTCACGGAAAGTCGGTCAGTTTCGGTGTTTTATTTTTTTCTGACAAAACAAAACAAAAAATAAACCGAACATTTCTGGGTCGGTTTTGCGCAAAATCAGCCTAGATGGTTAACATTTCGAAGGGTTCGGTGTGCATCTGTTGGCACAATGTGACTACACATGATCGAATGGCGTCAAGCGCAGACAAAATATAAAACCAGGTATCAGAGGGTACGAGGCCGCACTAATTTCCATGTAAAAAGTATGGAGTAAATCCTTATAAACCAGGTTCTGTAGGAGGTACTGTAGGAGGTACGAGGCCGCACTAATTATAACATACAAACATATGTTCTACTGCAGTGAATCCTACCCGGTATATCAGTACAAGATACGAGACAATATGAATCCCATATAGTTCATTTGTATACTAAACATTATATAAACCAGGTAGGGGGTACGAGGCCCTACTGATTACTATAAAATAATTGTTAAACACTGAATCCTGTATAACCAGAGCTTATCATGAGCCGTTTGTCCGGGCCGGGCCGGGCCGGGCCGGGCCGAGACTTTGAAACTGTGATGGGCCGGGCCGCGACTTTTGCAAAATTATAGGCTGGGCCCGGCCGGACGTTGATAAATTGAAGATGTGATAGGCTGGGCCGGGCCGCGGCTCAACCACTGAAAATTTGATGGGCCGGGCCGAGTCGCGTCCCATCCTTTGAAAACGTGATGGGCCGGGCCGGGTCACGGCCCATCCTCTCGAAATTTGATGGCCTGGGCCGGGCCGCGGCCCATCCAATGAAGATTCGACGGGCTGGGCCGGGCTGCGGCCCACCAAATTAAACATTGATGGGCCGGGTCGGGCCGCGGCCCATCATGTAAAAAAATGATGGGCCGCGCCCGGCCCGGCCATACCCCGGGCCGGCCCATGACAAGCCCTGATATAAACCAGATATAGGGGGTACGATGCCATATTACGGGGGTCGTCATTCGAGAAAGACACGTTTTCTTTCAGGAAAATCCCAGGTACGCTTGTTTCTCTCGACGAATCACAAAAATACCGAACAGCTTTGAAGCCTCGACTATCCTCGAGGAATCGCATGCTCGGCACGAACATATTTCTCCGCACTAAAACTGAGCCCACCTCGACGCGGGGTGGGGCAGATGGACTGCCGTCTGTGCCCATGGTGTTGAAAATAGCGAATTGGCGACACGGGTCTAAAAAATAAGAGATACTTACGACACGGGTTTCGTAAATAAGGCTTACTTACGACACCTGTCTGAATATTCTGCTGTTGTACGAGGACATCAGATATCTCCTCGAGTAGTCTGCTATTTTTGGGTGCTCGATAACTTCAATGATAGACCTGGGCCACACCAATGCTGCCGTGGCAACATCCGGCTGATCCGGGGTATGTCCCGCGAACGTGCCGCGGTGTCGTAAATAGGGTTATCACAACACCGGCGTTGTAAACAAGGCTTATTTACGACATCGGTGTGGATATTCTGCTGTTTCACGAGGATACAAGGTACCTCCTCCACCACTGGACCGTTTCGAGTACGACATTGGTGGGAATATTCTGCTGTTGCACGAGGATACAAGGTATCTCCTCCAACACCGGACCGTTTCAAATACATGATAGCTTCAATGATAGCCCTACACCAGGTCAACACAGCCGGGGCAGTCCGAGAACGATCCCGGACATGTGCCGCAAACGTGCCGCGGTGTCGTAAATAAGGATTATAATAGGATTTACGACACCGTTGTCGTAAATAGCATGACCCCTCCAACACAAAAAAGAAAACACGAAAAGCGCAAACCCCCGCATCAGAGTCCAAGCACCATCACACCATCAGCACCGCGGACCCAGCGGACCACAAGCGCAGCAAAGCAAGCAGAACAGACCCCCCTCGCGCACACAGCGCAGTGTCAAGCTGCGGGGCAGCGTCACGGCTGCTGCGCGTCAGGGCGTGTCTACACTTATTTAGACCTTATTGTAATGATTAAAATGGGACGAGACTGTACGTGGTTTCGTTCCATTCCAACATTACAACCGGTTTGTGTCCGATGTGCGCTGGCGAATTCTGGGCAACGCCCCGAACATCTGACACATAATACCCCAACAGACACTTGCGGCATACTCCTAAATAGCGGCGGGACCGCGCAGTTCGGCACTTCTAGCACCAATAAACCGCCGCAAAATCTTGATCCAAGGGGGCCGTTCGGTCCTCCTGAACAAGGATCACTGTCATGAATAGACACATCCGCTTAGACATCCACTTCCGATTTACGTACCAAAATACGGACAGGGTGGGAACGTGGGAACGCTTGGAATCTGTTCGATTTAGAAAACCAATTATTAATATGAATAGCGCAAATGTTTGTGTGGGTACCATTCCGTTCCAAGAGTTCCAAGCGTTTCACTGACTTCTAAAGGACGTCAAGACACGCCCACCCTCATTGCTGCATGGCGGCAATGGGAACCCCGCCCGAACAACGCTTCTGGTTCCCATCCTGTGTTTTTTTATGCCTGCAGTGCTGTTCTTCCGCATGTGTCGAGACCACAACCCTTGGGCTATCGCATCAACGCAGTAAGATAACTAGAGAGAACTAGAGATACCTACCGTAAAGATAACTAGAGATATTACAACGGGCCCATGGGCACAGCATCACGCGGCGAGACAGTCGCCAACGAGGTTGTGCGGATCCATTGTCTCCGCTGGGAACGCGTCGCTGCGCTATATCTGCTGTGCTCTGCGTATTGGTCTCTCGTGTGCTCGCTGCTGTGCAATGTCTTCTACAGCTACCGCTACCTCCGAACAATAGTTACACTTGGTTGGGTACTCAAAAGTACTTGTACAGCGGAGGAGGTTTACGGACGTGCAGCGGACCGACAACGGTACTACAGGTGTTCGCCGAAGCGGAGGACGGCCTGGGGGGAGCCGCCTTTACCGCAATTCTGGATTATTATCTAGGATAAAGCAAAGAAATCGGGGAAGTGATTGTGGCCCGCGAGTGGTTCCAGTCTTATCAAAAGGAATATTTCGAAAAACGCCGAAAACACTACTTTAGACCCTAACCCTAACCCCAACCCCGACCCCGACCCGGCCCTTACGAGCTTTGTCTCGAAAACATAAGGCGTTTTTATTTTTAATTGGTCGACCACACTAAACGGCATATCATAAAATATTCCCCGATTTCCATACTTTATCCTACTGTAGATACTAATTCAGTGATGCGGTCAAAGGATACTGGCTAGGGGTGACCACTCTCCGACTGGCGGGGTGGCGGCCAACTCAATGGCGGCCACAGTGGGGCGGGGTGTGATCGGCGTACCAGTACTCGTGAAGTTGTTGCATGTATTTTTTGTCGTATCCACGTTTGTGACATTTTTTTGTTGAGTTTGTTTTTCGTTTACAGTACGTACGCGACAACAGTTAAGAAAGTGGGTGTTAATAATGTGTGCCCTAACTTTTCGGTTTTGAAGAAATTACAACCAAGCAGCTGTGCTACACTCGAGGAAAAAATAGTAATTGGAAATCGGGAAGACCAAGGGGGTTGGCCGCTAAGATGCTGCTATAATACACTGCGGGCCAGAATACTACTAACTTACCAAGCACCTCACAAGGTCGCATAATCCAACAAAGCTGTCTCCTCTCCAAAATCGACATCACAGCTGATTTTGGTTCCAAGTCTAACGCTTGATTTCTCAATACAAGATAAAACAGCCAATAAAACAAACCCCCCGTCCCACAAAGCTCCTATGCTCTCCAAGCTCAAGTACCCATACTGCAACACCCTTCGGACAAAAAGCGTCCCTGTGGTGCAGCGGAGAACAAGAGCAATGCCCTGACCTGCACTGCGTCGTGGCGGACGATTTTTGCTGGTGTGGGTCCGCGGCAATGTGCCTATCTCAAGGCTTTCGGGTCCTAACTGCACCACAGCAGTTGGCCGGGACGCCCCCCTTGCATACTAATGTGGACGTCACTAAAGCTTTGCGGAGACATCGACCAGCGTATCATACACACCATAACACACCAATTGAGAGGTTGTCGACACCTTGCGGGGTTTGCTACAGAGTCCAATGTCTGCACAGGAAAAATGTCACGCTCACATTATGCAGGGGGGGGGGGGGGTTATCCCGGCCACCTGTGACTCGTTGAGTTGGAATTTGATGGCGGGATTCTTCAGCGTCAATACGAGCTACTACTCAACAGGCTTGCCATAAAGCTTGCCATAAAGGGCCGCCCTCTTATTAATAGTGTCGGTAGCATTGCCATGAAGGAATGCTTTCGCCTGTCATTGTCGCTGAAGCGCATGGATGGTACGGCAGCGAAACTGGAGTGGTCTGGGTTGATCACTTACTATGATCCAGATAATTACTGTACATGTTGTACGCTCATCGTGTGCACCTTCGACATGACCGAAGCATACCCCTTACAGGTGGGTGCGTGGGTTTTGCTAGAGTTAAACGAAGGAGAGAAGGGGGTGCAGTTACAAGAGGCGGACAGAACAACCAGTTGGGGGGGTTAGCAGAAGGAGATTGACCCCCAGTCAGCCTTACGATAGGGGGAGAACTTTACTCCTGACGTTTGAACGTACGATAGCTAACGTGGGTAGATTGGTTGAATGGCTGTTCCGGCTACGGTAGTAGACAGTAGCGCTACTCGTGCAGCAATGGGGTCGTTGAAAACGGGAAACATGATGACCTTGAATGGCTGCAGTCCTCAAGCTTACCGCTTAGCATATCAGATGTGTTTCGAGTTTATCATATTGGATGCATGCCGTGCGGGACACGGCGCGACTTGACAACCTGCCAAGAAAAGAGAACCGCCAAATTGTACTCCTGTTCAACTAAGATTGTGTGGTTGCGTTCTGCACCTCTTCGCACACAAAAAAAACCTGGATTCAAGACATTTTTGCTCGAATCAGAGGGAAAATAAGCCCCAAGCCTTGGCTGAAATAACAATTTCTTAAGTGCGGTCGCGAAATATATCGTAAACTCCAACGCACACAAGTATCGACAGCAGGTATCCACATCCTGTTGCGCGGGTCCACAGCTATACTATCTTAGTAAATACATTATGTTCGTATACGACAGCATATCGTATTTTGTATTTTGTAGCACTGCTGTGATCATAGGCCGCAGGACCGACCAAGCAGCACTTTTGATATTTCACAAGTCGCGGCTGCGGATGCAAATGCGACACACACCGTTGACACCGATGCGCCTAGGGAGGGGCCTAGGCGGGGGCACAACGGGGGAAGGGGAGGGCGGGGTTGCTCAAACGCCTGACGACTGGGTATGGCCATCATCGTCATGATGCTTGCTCGTCCAGTACCGAAATAGCTAGCGTAAATTAGGGACGCCCGTACTCGCCTTCTTCACGCCTCCCTTGCCTGCTACTGTTTCGTTTTCCCAGTTTTTCGCTTCACCCTTCTCCCTTTTTGCCTTTTTCCTTGTTGCTTGTTACCTTTTCCTTCTCTCTTGTTTATTTTTCTCTCTCGTCGTTCTGCTTCGTTGCTCTTTTCGCTTATTTGTGTTTTAGCTTATCTTGAGCGCGCGCGCATCTATATAGATAGCTAGCTCTTCCCGTTGGTTGATTGCCTTTGCTTATTGTGTTTTTGGTCCTGGGTCTTGGCTCTTGGTTTTTGGTTTACTGCTGCGTGGGTCGCCACTTTCCTCTTGTTTGTCCCTTTTTCCGTTTTTGCCCTTTTTTTGCCCTTTTCCTTTTTTTTGTTTCTTTTTCTTTTGTTTCTTTCTCCTTTCTTTCTCTATCCTTTTCCTTTTGGATCTATTTAATATTCTCCTGGTTGAAGTGCACGATGTGCCACACACAGCAGTTCTGGTGTATATCGTACTGCGTTGTACTTTGTATTATTGTGTGTTATAGTTTTCCCCGGGGTATTCTTCTACTCCAGAGCTGTTTTGGGGGCCATTCCTGTGACCACGGACTATCTTGTTCGCGATCAGTTAATGTAAAAACAACAACAACTGGTCGCTACGTACAGAGCAACACCCTACGTAGAGTTCTGTCGCGCCGCCTTTCATTATAGATCATACAGCAGCAGTCAATGTTTCGCACAATTTTTCAACGTTCTGGTGGTGCTGTCTCGGCGCCTTTTGAGGATCGCTCACAGGTCTACACTGACGATATGTTATGGTTCTGTCGACCGTTTCAGGAGTTATGATGACATAGAGGCGTTTTCATATTGTTGCTCCGCTCTAAGGAGAACGCTTCTATTGCCCTTCTCTCTT